>VZDJ01000046.1:2075746-2191960 GCA_008694505.1 Cyanoderma ruficeps
TAAAATAAAATAAAATAAAATAAAGAATCTATTACACGGCTGGACATCCACAGGTTGCAGTGGGAAACGGGACACAATTCCATGTAAACAACTAAACATATAAATGCCTTAATCTCTCAGGTGAAACCCATCACATATTTCTAGACAACCTCTGTTACAAATAACTAGGGCAGGAGATAACGTCTAACTCCTTAAAACGCCTTTATTAGAAAAGGGAGAAACTCAAGGGATGGCCTACACCAGTGCTGCTTCACCAAGGAGGAGATCCATATCGGTTCTGCCTGCTGCCCAGCTGCTGCAGAGCCACTGCAGAGCCGGGAGTTCACCCTCACAGGGATTCACAGGAACTCGCTCAGGCTGGTTTAGTCTAGAGGTGTCTCTCCCTCCAGCTACTCTTAGGTTATGGCGAGGTACAGGGGCCTGTCCACAAATACCTTAGAGTGTTGACGACTCAATGCTGTCTTTTGTAGGTCTGGATTCTGTGTTGGCTCGTCTCAGCTAGGGGTTTCCTGTGTTAATTAGGTCTTGGTTTGCAGCAAGGCCTCACGGGAGTCTCAGTGATTTCCATAAGGGGGGTGGCAGCAGCTTGGCGGAAAGGCCAGATGCCAGCAGGAAGTAGAAAGAGGGGCAGCCAGAGGTAGGAAGAGGAGCAGCAGAGGCTAAACTTGAGGAAAAGTGAGGGATCTGAAGGGTTTACAACTTGAGGAGTGAGAAACTGGGGTACAATGGCATACAGCAACCAATAGGACACCATCATTAGCTTTTATCACTTTAAACATCCAACACGTAGTCAGGAGTTTTTTATTCACCTCAACCTGGTTCCAATTTCGCTGTCTCCAACCCGTTATATTTCTTGACTAGTCAGAGTTTCAAGTAACAGCTGAAAAAAACCCCACATGTAGAAGACAAATACCAAACATTTTGAGGGTTGTTGGTCGGGGGTTTTTTTAAGCAGAAGGTTTGGAGACCTTCCAAGGAAAGTGCAATCAATGTACACTAGGATTTGTTCAACACCCAAGTGCAGTGGACAATTCCAATTACACACAAAACTGAAAGAGTCATATGGAAAGGGCCAGCTTATTCGTTGTTCCAAGAAACTTCTCCAAAACAATGGAGGCAAACAATGAAAATGGAAATACATGCAGTTCAAACCGTTATCAGTGTCTTTTAATTGCAGAGTTTATGTATCAATTGTCTTTTAGTTGTAACATTTATACATCAATTGTACATTTGCTTATTGTTATACTCCTTTTTATAAGAGTATTTTTTATATTTCTCTCTCCAACATGAATTTTGATCTCTTCACTGTGGAGAGTTATTTACTACCCTTGGAAAACTGGTCCAGGATTTGACAGATCTCACGATTATAAAGCTGTTTGTTGCATTAAGCTTAAATTACATTTTTTTTCTTTCACTTTGTTTTGTCCTCCTGGTGATGTTCAAAGAATCCTAGAATGGTTTGGGTTGGAAGGGACATTAAAGATCATCCAGTTCCAACTCCTCTGCATTAATAGCACTGGGTCTCTTTTTCTCTGTGGCATTTATCTGCCTCATTATTTTATTATTCTTAGGCCCCTCCACCATTGCTACATTGGGTTATTTATAAAACTTTTTTCTTGATCAAGTTTAGCCTTTTCATTTGCTATTTCTCTGGATTCATTCCTGTCTCCATGTAGAAGTTTTACATCTAGAATGTAGTTCACAACAATTTTTTTCTAGCCATGACACATCAGATTTAACTATTAAGCACTCAAAAACATCATTCTGTGGATTGCCTGCCTGTTTTAGGATTGTAATGTTGCTGTTTCCTGCACACTTAGCAACTGTCATAACTGGACAAACATGATCAGCCTCAGTGCCTAAGGTCTGCCTTGCACCATCTTTAAATCCAGTTCTCTTCTCTCAGGAGCTGCATCTATTCTGAAGAGAAATGAGGGGTTCTGCATAACCTTTTCCATCATGGATCTCCAGTGCCATTTGGCAAAGCAATATGCCAGCTATTCATGAGAACAAAAACACAGTGAACTCAAAATATCCACTTTTTTTTTTTTCTCCCCCCCTTCTTACCACAGGTTAAAATTAGAATAAAATAATCGGCTAGATATAAACTTGGTGAACTTACAGTTTCCAGCTGCATTTTTTTCTTCACCACCTGAAAATGGGATGTTTAACTGTCCTGGGTCTAGTTCTGAACCTTTTTACCCACATGAAATCCTGTGGAAACAGAGAAGTTACAGGATGTAGGGATAATAATTTAAGACCCTTCCATGATATTATTTGCCAGCACAGACTTTCCCAGGACAATAACTGGAAATGCTCCAGGAGAAGAAAACAATGGTGGTGCACTGTGAAGGAATAATGGAGAAAAAAGCATTTTTGGTGCTGAAAAGAGCTGGGGCTGTGAGATTGCCCTTCCCATGGTACATTTGTGATGCTGCAACCAGTTCTCTAAAAAACAGAATAATGATGAATGGGGCATTACACACCAACTTATTCCAAGGCCTGGTTGGTTTCCAAGGGATTGTCAGCTTCACCCTGCCTGTGGTGGGAAGATTTTGGCCCTGGGCCTTTGATTCAAGACTAAAATTGCTCTCCAACGATGCTCCTTCCCGGGGCAGCTCTGCCACGGAGACTGAAATTGCAGATTCATGGTTGGTTTTTCTGCCACTGACCACAACAGGCCGCGGCCCACAGCAAAACCTGCATTCAGAGAGGTTAAATAACATATACAATTTCTGCAGAGCAACAACACACCATGACAGATACACCATAGGCCTTCCTTGCTATGTGGCAAATCCACATTCGCACAGCAGATCTCTTACGCAGGGGGACAAGAAAACAACCTTAAGAAGAAACACTTTGATTTTCAGGGGCCACACAATTATTTTCTTTTTTAAAATTATTACTAGGACTGGAACAGGGTGAAAATCACTCTAATTTTGCTGCACTTCTTGCAAATTATCTTTAAAATTTAAGTTACGGCAAAATAGTCTCAATATTAATTTCCATGATGACAATGCACGGAAATAAAATATGAGATAAGAGACAAAACAGACCCCTAGAAGATGAAAAACAGAAATTAATCTGTGATCCGTGGCCTTGTGGATGATACAGAGTGAAAGCAGATTGCTTGCATTGTTTTGAAGGTTTCAAATAAGGAGAAAATAGCTTATTTCAGGCTGGGGTTTAACTGGTATTTGGAAGACTTCCAGTAGTCACAGAGTGATTGAGCCTTGTGCTTTAAAATAAAATACAAATGGCTTGACAAACCACTGGGAATTTCCGCAGCCAAGGAAAAAAGGTGGGGAGGGGCTGGCAGAGGAACTTTCCTGGCTCTCATCCGGGTGGGATGTTAGAGTGCACCAGTCCTTGGCTGGTGTCAAGGATCTCTTGTAAAAACAAATCTGGGGGGGCACAGAGCTCTCAGAGCCTTTCCTGGGTGATCCAAGAGTCCTGGCTCAGTGTCCAGTGCTCTGCACATCCTCTGTTTCTGCAAAAGCATTCAGGAATTCTGTTTGTGTTTTGAGCATGGTAAGCTGCAAATGTCTAAGGCAGATATTCTTTAATGGGTAAGAATTCCAATGCTGTGTTCTAGGATTTATAAATTATTCCATAGAGAGACTTAAAGCCTGAAAATTCTTAAAAAGAAAATCGCTCAGAGCAATTTAAATCCGTTTTTAAAAGACAGACACGAAGGTAGGATGATGCAGATATTGATCTTGGCTGAGTTCTCAGTGCCAAGAGACAGATGGCACTCACTGACTCATGGTAATAACCACAGAGATCAGCTTTTAATACACTGATTGTCAACATGCAGGGAAAAACATGATCAATAATCTATTGCTATTTTCTATTATTTTCAGCCGGTGCTGATGGAAAATAAGGATCGTTGGGGCTGTGCTGTACACCAGTAGTAACTCAGGTTCAGCTGAGCACGACCCCAAGTCATGGCAGAAAACATATTTTCAATGTTTTATTTCAAACCTTTCTGCGTCCTCCTCCATATTCAGAAGTGACTCTCAGACTACAGAGCCTTGCTAAAATCAAGTGCCTGTGAAAGTATCCACAGCACTTCCAGAGCTTGTGCTCTCCGAGGGAATAACATGTGAATCACACCACCTAGGCTCAGCTTCTCTACAAATTCAGTGGGGGAAGGAAGGCCAAAATATCAGTGGAAACATTGCTGGATGCCCTCCAAAAGTTCAGGTGAGAAACCTGTGAACTCCAGCATCTCAGCCTGGAACAACCAGGTTCTCAGCTTCAGTGCTTCAGCCAAAAAGTTTGGTGGGTTTAAATCCTTCTCTGGTATTTCTGAAAAGTAATCAGCCTACCTTTCCCAGAGAAAAATTTGTGGAGACACCACACCATGTTAGAGATGATGGACGGTAGAAATTTTATGACATAAATTGTATTCTGCAGTAGAAACACCCCAGGACCTGGACCTGCTCAGTTTTCTTGTACAAACACAGGCACTTTCAACCATCTGAGTCCACAAGGCGTGGCAGAAGGATGAGGTGGTGGGATCTGTAGCTAGAATTTTCTATGGACTCTCAACAGAACTGCTTTCAGTCCTCCCAGGCAGGCATTAGGATGATGGCATGGAATATTTCCCATTCAACCCACTGTGCCACAGCAAGAAGATCAAGTTGGCATCGGCAGCAAAAGAAATTTTGGATGAACATCTCCAGGGCAGACCTTTGGTTTGGAGGATTCCTGTTCCTCCTGCAGCAGAGGGCAGATAACACAGCTCCTGCCCCAAAGGAGGAGCTGTTCCCAACTACTCCAGGGGAGAAGCTCTGCCCACTGCACTGTAATAATCTCTCCTCTTTCCTAGCAGTCTGCTGTGGTTTTCCATTTCCTCTGGCTGGCTTGGCCACGGGGCTTTTGCATTTTTTCTTTCCCTTTTATGTAACATGAATACCAGGTAGTAAAGATTGAGTGGTTTGATGCCTGGCTGATGCATCACCTGGGTTTAATCACTTACACAGTCAGTGTGGGGCGTTAGAGGGACATGGGCAGAGAGGGCGGTAGGGTGGGCATGAGAAATGATTTCCAGATTCTTTCTCTTCCTATTGTGTCCAGAGTTCAAAAGCAACAAATGCCAGAGTCTGCAATATGCAGATAAAGTTTCTCAACTTTTGACTTTTCCCTCACACTGGACTAATAGAGCAGTAGTACTTTACAAGCAGTGTACTAGCAGTAGTTACTAGTAAACAGTGGAAATATAATCAGAAAGGACTAGAAAACTTCCCACAATGGCAGGAGTTGGTTTCTATAGTACAGGAGGCAGGAATAAAGGAATTTGGAGTCTTTTCTGGCCATGAAAGCCAACAAAGTCTAAAGCAGCTTGAAATCCCTCAGGCACACTGAATAAATCACCCAGAGAGGAACAGCTGGATTAAATTTGACTTAAAAGCCACCATAATTGGCACTGGCCAGTCGTCTCCAGCACAGGGATGAGCAGAGTGATTTCCAGTGGCATAAACCATAGCCTGGTTCGAGTTCTGACTCCATTGTTTAGAATTCATGAGCTGATTGAGAAATTTGCTCTGATCTTGCTGAATGCAATAGATTGTGCCATGAAGGAGTAGCCCTACATGTGGATCCCCATCAATCAGACTGAGATAACCACACAGTTTTATTGAACATACAGCAGCCTCTGCGTTTGCTGAGAACCACAGCCTGATTTCAAAAGCTTTCCTCTGCTGAAATCTTCCATATCCTGTCCTTAATCTCTTAAACCATCTCGACCCTGGAGCACAAATATTAGAGAAAAACAGGGAGATACGTTTTCATTCCGTGAGCTTCCTCTGCGTGGATGTGAATGGCATTCACAATCTCTTCACTGGCCCATGTGGTTTTGTCAGCATCTGTTTCTTGGAAGTGAAGTGAGTTGCATGACCTCTTCCATAATTAAATTCAATTCGCGGCTGTTAAAAAGAATCCATATCATGTTCTTACTTCAGTAAACGCATAAAGCTCCAGCTCAGTTACCTCTTCCTCTCCTCCCTCTGTTTCTCCCATTAAAAAGCTGTTTCCAAACTTCAGTGCAAGCATGGCCAGGAATATTTAATTTCAAAATGCATATATATTTCTCTCCAGATAATCCCAACTATTCCCATGCTACGGTTTACCTTAAACAATTATTTTTCACTCCTCCATCCTTCTGCAAAGTCATTACCAAAAAAACCAGCCAAAGCCTTTTTCAATCATTGCTTTTACCCAAGTTTTTAAGTTTTCTGCTTTACAGCCAAGATGACCAATTTAAAACAGACATAGAACAATTCCAGAGAGGAGACCACTATACATACAAAATTTAAAAAATGCGTATAAAAGTGAGCTTTGGCTCAAATTAAATTCTATTTCTGATAAGTTCATCCTGTCTCTTAAGACACACTTTTAAACTGTCTAAATTTTCTAGAAGTCTCACAGCTATCAAGGATTCCAGCACTGGATTCAAGCAGCCAGCCTGGTTTCTCAGGCTAATCCAGACTACTTCCACATGGAGCATCCTTTGGTATCGTGTGAAGAGCCTGGCAGAGCCCTCACGCAGTTTGAATGGCCTTTATATGAAATAAAATTATGCTTGGGGGAAAAAATACAATTCTTTCTTTGGTTAATATTCTTCCCAGGAAGCATTTTCTTCCTTTTTTCCTCCTGCTGCCCATACCCCTGCTCACACCAGGTGGGCACCATGTCCAGCCAACCCTTCTTTGCTGGCAGATTCCAAAAGTGTTTCTTCCTCTTGTTTTTTAAGGACCTGAATTAAATTTTTTACCAATGTCTTTTCTGGCCCCCACCTAAGAAAATCAGGCAACCTGTTTCAGACCTAAGACCACACCTAACTTCAATGAGCTTGTACTGCTCATTGAGATGAAGAACTCCATTTATTTCCACTTGTGTAAAATGAGCAGCTCATGGAGCAGATTCACCTGGTTCATTTAGGATTTGGGACCTGCACAGTCCAGACACACTGGGCAGGA
Source organism: Cyanoderma ruficeps (assembly GCA_008694505.1). Classification (NCBI taxonomy): domain Eukaryota; kingdom Metazoa; phylum Chordata; class Aves; order Passeriformes; family Timaliidae; genus Cyanoderma; species Cyanoderma ruficeps. Next base: position 2,082,730 of record VZDJ01000046.1, read on the forward strand.
TAAAGAGGAAAGTGGTGACACATTAAGGCTCCCCTGGTTAAAATATCCCAATTTACATGACATCTTAAGCATGGCAATGCAAATCTTGCTGCCTTCAGACCTCTCTTTCCCTTGGCTTTCAGGCACAGAACACAATTTTAGATGTGCTCTGGGCATTGTCCTTGGATGCTGCCCAGGACTGTCCAGCACTTTGCTGCTCTCAGAGACTTTTAGCTGCTCTCTCAGGGAAGTGTTTTCCACTGAACAGAGAGAAGCAGGATATTGGAGGCAGGATTAAGTCCCCCCATTTCCCAGCACTGAATCAAACAAAACCTTCTTCCACCCACACATTGCTGTCTCAGCTTAACAACAAAAACAAGCTGCCAATCTCTCCCCACACAGGAACCTTTAGAGTTCCCATCGAAAGTGAAGGAAAGGTACTGCAAAATTTCTCGAGCCCACCAGGCACAAATTGCCACAATTCCTTTCAAATTATCTGCTGTTATTTTCTTTGAAGTGGCTGGATGAATCAGATGAGAAGAGGGGGAGATGGGTATTTCCTGTACCAAAAACATGCTGCAAATAAAGACAAGAAAGTTTTGCTTCTCCCTAGAGCAGCACTTGTTGGCCAGAACTGTTAATATTTCTGAGCAAATACTTTAGTCCAGAGAGTCAGGGTGGTGAAATTAAACGAGAGCCTTTAAATGCCATTGTAGGTATGGAGAGGTTAATTTTGGGGAAGGCCACCAGAGAAAAAAAAATCAATAAAAGAAAAAAAAATTTTAAGAAAAACCTACTGTAAATGAGGACAAGAAAAGAGAAGGGAAAATAACAAAGTGAGATTCAATCTTAATAAAGCTGAGGTAGCTGAAAAAAAAAAAAAGAATAGCAACCAAAATATTTACACTTACAAGAAATTAAAGAGAACTAATGATGAATACTCAGAGTCTGATGGAAAGAATACGGCAGAGCAAGCAGCTGAATTTAGGTATTCCCAGACCTGCAGCCATGGGGCTGTGCTGACTTCTCAGAAGGAAGCTGGAAAAATAATGAATATTAACAAAAGGCTGGTGAGAGTGAGTAGTTTATCCAAGCTCCAGCTCTAGGAAGGGCTCTGGGGTATCATGATTTAATGATGTGTTAAAAGAACAGAATCAGGAACTTATTTGAAATTATATATATAGTAATCCTATATAACATATATATTTTTATATATACACCCCTAGGTAGAGGAAACCTAGAATAAATTATCAAGGTGGAGGAGAACTTTCCCAACAGGACAAATTGTATAATAACCCCCCTGAGGAAGTGATGAGCACTAGGTTTCTGGAAATACTAAACGTGAGGTTTTTTCTAAACCAACAGGTGTGCACTGGGCACAAAACCTGTGCTGGCAAAGACTTGGAGCATTCAATAGTCCTCTCCCATCTCTGGTTTGTGAAGATCTTTGGGGTTTGAAGGAGCCACAGAGATGTTGACAGTGCTTTCCAGTAGTTTGATATCAGTCCAAAGGGAGGAAACAGCTGGGGAGTTCCTAGAGCAGGACATGCAATCTCCCAGAGCAGATCACTCTAATCATCCTGTCACCCTGGAACATGATGGAGCCAAGAGTGGAAGCAGCCAATGCCACAGGACATCTGGTCTGCTCTAAACACCCAAGCCCTGTCATTAACAAGGACATTATTTACTTATTATTGTGATCCCTTATTAATTTCATGAGGAAAATTCGAATAACAAGAAGATAATTAAAACTGATGAGGCAGAGGAACAACATTTTTTTCTTTTTTCCAAGCTCCTTTCCAGTACATCCCTGCTGACCCACCTATCTCCAGACCAGAGAGCCATGGGAAGCGCCTTTGCCCAAGAAAACAAACTTGTGTACCCTCTACACGTGGGTTTTGCCTGTGAATCACCTCCTGGTGTCATTCCAGATATTTTCTGCATTAAAACCATTCCAAGAGTGGGATGGATGTGAGATGAAAGATGCCTTGATAGAAGGAGCTGTAATTTCATATGGAATTGCTTCAGGACTTATGGGTCTGAGAAAACCATGCAGATGTGTTTCTGAGCATTAACTTACCATTGAACAGACGCTGTTTCAACATAATTTATATTTCAGTCTTGGGATTTCCCTGACAATCTCCTCCAGATCGTTCCTGTCAGTTAATGTCCTGTCAGATTTAATGGTTCTGGCTCCTCTGACAGTTTTAGCCTAATGTGAAATAAATGCCTTCCTGATGCTTCACTCCGTGCTGATGATGATGTGATAGATCAACGTTTTTATTTGTGTTTGTCTTTTGGCCTTCAGAGGACAATCAAAGCTGGCCACTGAAGGCCACGAAATGGATCCTGTTGGCTTCACTGGAAGTTAGAACAATCCCCTGGCCAGGTGGGAATGCAATGGTCACTGATGCAGACATGCAGGGGATCAGCCTCAAAGCAGGGGAATGAACCTCAAAGGAAACCACTCCTTCTTGCTAACTAAAGACAGATGAGTTATTTGAGAGGCAAAATATTTTTGCCAGAGGAAGCAGGAAGAAAGGAAAGTCCTGAGGCTCTTGGGATATCTCAGGACCAGTCACATGAAGAGCACGCCAGAGGAAGGAAAGCTTTCCTCACTAAAATTTCTTTCGCTTTATACAACCCAATATCCAGGTTCCACAGGGCACAGAGCCTCCACAGCCAGCCCTGCTGTATCACCCACGAGGATTTACTCCAGATTGCAGCGTTTCTTTACTCAGCCCTTGCAAGAAGTGACATCTTTGACTCAGGGCTTAAATTTTGCTTCAGAGAGACTGGGTCCAAACCAATGCCAGCAGGACCAATGGTCCTCCCTGGGAAGTTGTCATCTTTCCAAAGACTAATCATTTTCTTCAGGTTTTGCCTCTTCTGGGCTGCAAATCCCCATAGCCTGGTCCCTCAGGACTGATTATTATGGGAAGAGGATCAGAGTTCTGTGATTTGTCTCCTGGATTGAAAGAGAGGCTTCTTCAGAAGCCTTCACCAAACACATTCTTCTTTGAGTAAGTGCCTGGATCTCAAAGTGCTGATTTGGTGTCAAACTTGGGCTTTTAAAATGAGGTGACAGGAACATCTCCCTCCCCACAATGTCTATTCCCTGAATTACGGAGCCTACAGAGGGATGCACATAGTTCTGAAAACTAAGACACTCCAAGGGGCACATTCCCCATGATAAACCTTGATTCTGACTTATTCCATTGATTTTTCCGTGCCTGCTTAATGTGACCAAAATACCTTCAGAACAAGCCAATGCAAGAGAAAAGGGTGGCCCCGAATAACAAAATATGAGGTGGAGAAGAAATGCCTGTCTCTGACACTGCAAATATTTCAGAAAACATCATTTTTCACTCCACTGTTTCCTCCTCTGATTTTTTAACCTCAATTTTTTTCCACAGAAGAAGCCAGACCAAAAAAAAAAAANACCAAAAAAACCCCAAAAAACACCATCCCAAAATCAAAAGCTTCTCAAAAGGTCAGAATGGTGAATAATATTTCATACTGCAGGTGGCAGAGTCATTGCATTCCTTTCCAACAGCTCCAAAACCACATGAGAAAGTCAGCAAATACCTTTGAAGATAGCAGGGAATGAGCCCACTTAGAGAGGGCCTCACTCTCCTACTTAGGCAATATTCAGCCTATAAAACCTAATAACTGGTAAGAGCTTCCATTATTAGCAACAAATCCTCTAAAGGTAAATTATCCCTTAATCTGCCACTACCACTGTCAACATTTAATTAATTTACCTAAAGGCCTGGTGCTCCCTCAGTGGGGCAAAGGAATTTTTTTACCATTTATTTAGAGCTAAATCATAACCCAATTGCCTTTTTTAGGCACTTAAACACTCTCTGACTCTCCAGATGTGCAACAACATTCTTTTCAGCAGCACCAGTTGGTTCATAGACAGATTTTGAAGCCTAATGTTGGGGCTGACAGTGTTTTCTTGTGGTATAAGTATTGTCTAAATGCCAGGCATTTCAGTGGTCCTCAGTCATCATTATTTGTCTTCATTCTGTAAATTAATATTCCTGCATCAATTAATCTCAGGGCACAATGGAGGGATAAACTACTTGTGTAGGAAATTTCAGGTTTACAAACTGTGCTTTCACTTCTTTTCCAATTCAACCAAACTCCTGGGAGGGATGTTTTTTTCCAGAAATCAGCTTGGTATGAAACTCCTTCAACCCAGAATATGAAATGTTCTCATGGTGTGTGCTCATGTGTTGGCCCATGCAATCTTCTAATACAAAGACACCACTGCACGTGGAGTTACTGTTTTCTGATAAAAATAATCAGGTTTTCTTGGTGGTAGCAGCAGCACTTTCAGCAATCACTAGAACAGAGTGAAGTAATTTAGGCCCATTAGGTTCCAACTTCTTACAAATCCTTTCTCAACCAATTTCTGAATTCGAATCGCTTGTTTTAACAACAAAAACAACAGCAAAAAGTAAAGTTATTATATTGCTGGAAATGTCCAGCATGCAGAAAGAGTGGAAATAACAACAAAATTCCATTTAATAAAAAAAATAATACACATACATTTGAAAAGTCCTCTCTTTTGGCCAATGCCCACACCCAGCACAACCTGGAGTTCATCCTGCATCCATTTGTTTAAACAGCTAAAGAACAATGAAACATTTCTGGACATTCCTGCAATTGCCTTCTATCCATCAGCTCTGGCAGCTGCTTGGCAACTCTTCCCTTGGCCTCCAAAATAAATCCACCCTCTGAAGAAAACACTTCAAACCTCTAGAGCCAGCCTGCCCGCCTGCAAAGTGATTAATTCGGGTTTGAAACCAAAGCCAGCGCGCTGATGATGTGGAGAAAACAGAGGGAGAAAAGTGTTGAACAGCTCGGAATGAACCGTTCCTGTTCTGCAGGATATTCCTACCACACTTCAGCTTTTCCAAGGGATGGAAAATGATCACTCTGGGCAAATTTGAAAGACTGAAGAGGAGATCTTCCTCATCATCCACCTCCTCCGGCCCGTGACTGTGGAAACGCCCTTTTTAAACCTACACTGGAGCCCTTCATGTTGCTCAAGCTGAAATTCAAGGGCTTCGTTCTCTGAGACAACCCCTGAAAATTCCTTCCATTATTCTACTGATAAAACAGGAATATTTCATAGAAGAACATGTACTGATAAGAGGTGAGGGCTGAGATGGAGAGGTGCCTTATGAAACCCAGTTGAGAAACACTTGGGTTATCTCTACCAGATGTTATTAAACTCACCACAGGAATTACTGGCTTAGACATGATGGCTTGGGTTAGGAAGTGTTCAAGCCACATAATTAAAATTATCTCATTTAGCTTTAAAATCCACCTATCCTTGCAGCTATTGAGCTTTCTAACTTCTCTGGAATTCATGGGACAATATCAGTTTCTACTATTTTTTTTTTCAGAAAATTATTTGCAAAAAAAGGCTTAAAAATAATCAAGAGAACAAACTGTTCCCTCTTCCTTTAATAATTTTCAAGTCAATATTGAAAATGTGAATTATATGAAAAGTTAGAGTTCTTACCTACCATGTACACTTTTATCTCATGCTCATCCAATTGTTTCTGGACATGCCCAGCTACATCCAAGGAAAACTTAATTAATCTTGACTTAAGTCAAAACAAACAATTTAAAGCATTTTAAAATCCTCTCTGGGGCTCAGAAAAAAAGCAAACAAGCTTTGTAACGGAAGACATGATTTCATTTTACAGGCTCTTTACTAAGTTTTCTTCAATTTGCTTGAATATCTATAACAATTTTCCAAAAAGAAAATAACAAGTATTGCTTGTGGCTACGGAGCTTGAGTTCATGTCCCATCTGATTTTTTCCTGAAAGTCCTCCTGGACTTTTTTCTGCTTTATTTTATTTCCCCCACTCCTTCCTTCATGTATAGCAAAGAGTCCTGGGGATTCATGACAAGAGGGAATGGGGACATCACTTGCTTGTTCCCTTTAACAAAGAGAGTGTTCCCAATATCTCAGGTGTGCATGGGCATGGCAGAGCTAGGGCCCCCCCTAAAACACAGAGTTCCTCTTGCCTGAGTGTCCTTTTTGGATGGAGACAAATAGAATTTTCGGTTTAGGTTGATATCAGGAAAAGGTTCTCCCCCAGAGTGTGGTGGGGCACTGAACGGGCTCCCCAGGGGATGGGCACAGCTCCAAGTCTGCCTGCTTTCAGGAAGGATTTGGAAAACACCCTCGGGTCCAGGGTGGGATTTTTGGGGTGCCTTGGGCAAGGCCAGGAGCTGGGTTCAATGATCCTGGTGGGTCCCTTCCAACACAGGATATTTTCTATTTCTATGATAATGTATTTTTGCAACCAGCTCCACATGCACTTGTATTTACTTAACTTCAGAATGAAGTCTGTGCTGGACATTGCTGGATGAGGTGTCATCCTCTATAACCTGGTTAAATTCTTTACTCTCCTCAGAAAAAAAACCCACTGAAACTGTTAGAGACAAGTGCTAAATTCATTTCAGGCCATACAGCAGGTGATCTCAGTGGGTGGTTTACAGGTCAATGAACTATCACACATCCACTGCTTAGCCTGGAAATATTTTCAAGATACACAAACCAGCGAGGCAGGATGGAGCAAGGAGGATTCAAAGGGCTCAGAAGAGCTGGTGAGGGCCCAGGAAAGAGAGTGACGCAAGAAAGGTGCTCAAGCTCCCATCAGAGACCAGCTATGGAGAGCAACTCCCAGTCCCTCCTAGGACTGATGCCAGTGCTTGGTGACGCCAATGACAGCCCTCAACCTCACCTTTCCCATGTGGATAACAACAGAACCGGTCTGGGTGTTGCCTTGAGCCTCAATGTCACAACGTTCATCCTGTTCAATTAGTCAGCAGAGGGCCATGACTCAGGAGAGACCAGAATACAGCAGGAAATTCGGGATATTAAGGAAAAAGTTTAATCTACTGGTCTGTTCCTGAAAGGAAAAAGTTGTGGAAACTGTACCCTAACCAAAGTGTGAGAAGAGGGAAAACTTGGTTTTTGCTTTTTTGTTTGTTTCCAAATATTTAAGGAAGAGAATTCCTCATAACTTTATACACGGCTGCACAATTCTGTGCAGCAGTATCAATGGACATTAAATTTCAGTGCTCAGGAAGCCAAATGATTCAAAAGCTGAGAAAACTTCCCTTTAAAAAATTCCTAAATAGTCTCAGTATTTCCATGCACAGTATCAAGATCATCAGAATAAGAGCCACAAACAGCTCTGCTATGTAAAATCTTGGAGGCAGAAGAAACACTGACACAGGACTTGTCCTCCTCCCACCAGATATGGGAAGGAGAAACAGACTTCTTTCAAGGCAGATGAAATTTTCTTTTGGATAGAAGTCCACCTCCTACTAGCCATGACAGTGGAAATCTGGTGGAATTCAGCCATGGACAGTTGAGTCCTGCATTTTTTTTTTTACTCTGCCTGAATTTAAGTCCTTTGTTCAGATAAATGTAGAGCTCTATGAAGGTCACTCGAGCCCAAGCAAGACTGGCACATCAGTTCATCCTCATCACTGCACGGCCTCAGCCTATGAAGCCTCTTGGGTTTTTTATGTCCATTCCCATGTTTGGTTGGTTTTTTGTTTGTTTTACCTCAAGACAACAATTTGCTGACCTTAATTTCTTTGTTATTCTTTCACTCAGGCATGGCTTTCTATTTGTCTCCCTTTACCATATTTGATCAAACTTCTGAAATGAGAAATTTCCAAATTTGATTTTTTAATGAAAAATTCCTTAGAAATGAAGGAATTATCTAAAAAAATAAATCAGGTTAGTTCTTGGTGGTGTACACATGCATGACTTCAGAGCTCTGATATTTATTCATTTTTATAAAATCTTTGATTCAAAAACACTATTCATTTTTAGAGTTCTGACAGGTGATACATGCTTTCTTTGTGTCTTTGAGGTATTTTTTTAGAAATTAACTTATAGATGGTTTTAAAATGTAAATTTAAAAGATGTCTATTAAACAGAAGATGAAAATGCAATATGAAATGTTCTGGTTCTGTGCTCTATTCTGGATGAAATATCAAACCTACCATTGATTCTGTGTTTTTTTTCCTTCATGATAAGCGTGTCCATGCCATAAAAACACAAAATTCCACCAGATCAATAAAACATCCAGCTCCAGCTGAAGAAAGGCTTTCTGTTTGGTGGGGCAGCAAACACATAACCATTTCCACCACGAGCTGTAAACTTCCAGTGTCACAGGAATGGTCACAGTGCTGGGGAACAGTCCACCCATTTATCCAGCCTCTCAAAGCCATGCCCTGTTCCCAGAGCAGCGAATGCCAGCTCTGTGGGGTGGGTGTCTGATGGGCCAGGCCAAAACACCCCTTGGCAGAACAATTCCCCCATGCTGAGGTCTGTGCTGCCCTGCCTGTTCCACCTCCAGAACAAGAGCTGGCTTGGTTGAAGGTACGAGCTGAAAAAAGGTGATAAACTCATGCCATGGCACCAGATGTGTCTCATTTACAGGGCACACCAAGACTTCGGAGTTAAATTCCCAGTTACTCGTTGAAAACAAGGTTTTATTAATGTAAGGAAGCTTTAAGTCATCAGTGTTTCAAGGCAAGCACTGAAGATCTATATAAAATCAAGCAGTGAAGATCTGCAGTGTTAGAAAGGTGAGGTTTGGGATTCCTAGAACCTGAAGTTTGATTGACATGGAGAGAAAAGCAGGAGAACGGGAAAGAATTTCATCATCCAAACTGCTCAAGTACCACCTAAATATCAAATAAAGCCCTTTCCCTCTGTTCTCAAAGCTATCAGAAGCTGCTGTAAACCTTCCACCCGGCAGAGCCCCCAAAACAGGTTGTTAGCATTTATCACCCTCCCTCTCCTGCAGAACAAACCCTCCATCCATGTGTTCCGCTGCAGAGCCACAAAACAGATAATGGAGATGCCAAGAAAGGTCATTTTGTGTATTCCTTCTCCTTCCCATTTCACACAGCTTCTGTGAGAGATCCTGACAGGTGGTTTGAATAAAACAACCCACGTGCTTTCTTTTTTTCCATCAAAGGCTGACAAAGGATAATTTGTTTTGCTGCATCCCTCCTGCAATGCCTTTATTGGGAAAAGCTGCAGCAGAGGCATTTTTGGATGCAGCAGTGCCCCCAGGCATTTCTGGGTGGCTGAGCTGAGCAGCAGGAGTGGGGGGAGAGAGAGATCAGACTGCTCTGATGCACCACAGGGCTACCAGCGATTCATTACAGCTGAGCCTTGGCCAGTGGGTGTCACTAAAATTAAGCTGCAAGGGAAATTAGGATGGAAAAAAAAAAAAAAAGAAAGAAAGAAAAAAAAAAAAAGCATGGGGGCAAAGTAACCTGAATTTTAAAAGCATTCCAGACCTTATTTTTTGGCCCCAAGCCTTGTTTTGAATCCTTCCTTTGGTCAAACAATGGCAGTGAGATCAGAGCCAGGCATCCAGTGCCTGCTAATTACTGAGTGGACTGACGCTCGCAGGGAATTGCTGGTGGGATGCCTGGATGGGATGGGAAATGGCTTGACTGAGGTGTCCCTGGTGGTGGTGGCATGTTCCTTTATGGGTTTCCTACTGCCCTGTCCCTCCTGCCAGGTGACTCACCGAGGTTCTGCCCCATGTTTACTGCAACAAACCTCCCCACAGGGAGTTGCTCGCCGTGCGCAGCCTGGTTTTCCCAAGAACACCTCAAAGGGCTAATTTTAAGTGAACAAAAGGTTTGGAAGGCAAGGAGAAGGGAAGGGGGAGGAGGGTTTCTTGCAGGAGGAAAGAGATGGCAGAAATAGCCTCCTTCCTTTTTCCTCTCTCTTGTCCAAGATAAGGAAACATCACACGCTAAAGGCAATTCGAAAACAACTTAAAAGGCAGATAAATTTAGTCACAAATATTTCACTGGGTGGACAGTCAAGATATAGAACAAGTCTTCAGCCAGAAAGCTTTTAGGGAAAATTACCAGTGGTTAAGGCAAAGGGGCAAAAATCAAGGAAATATGGTCAGCATTAAAATTATTGTAGGACGAGGTCATAAATCCCCAATTCATCCACCCACAGCAAAGGGAAGCTGAGTTGGGATGTTTCAGTGTACTTTGGTTAGAGTGTCCTTCTGTAAAAAGAGTGGAATGGCCCATGATGAGCATAAATACTCAATTTTCATATTAAAGGGTTCATGTTGCTGTTCTGTCAGGATTCAGAGCCTTTCAGAACTCTTAAAGGTTGAAACAATTCTAGGAGATAAAAAAGGAAGGTGCTGAATGGACATCACAGGCACTGCTGTGGTCTGATGATGCTTCTGTGAAAAGCTGAAGGGACTTGCAACTCTGAGGCAGGGAAATGCCACCAGAAAATGGCACTTGCAACTGCTCAGATGTTGAGGTTTTGCAGGGAGCCAAACCTGCTGGAGTCACTCCAGACACAATACAAAGATTATAACAAAGTGTCCTCCTTTTATGTCTCCTTTCAACTGCCTTTTTGCTGCTCTGTTGACTGTCTTCTCAGTGGTCTTTGGTTTATCTGGAATTTGAGTGGATTTCTCAAGTTTGACGGGCCAGAAAAATATTCTATTCATCATTGTGGTGAGCATGTATCAACCACAGGTCAGCCCTAGCTCGAGGACATCTGTACAATGATCCGTTGCACTAAGCAAACATATCTTTAATCTCTCTGTACCATCTGGAAAATAATATTTCTTTTATTTTTCCCTTTTTGATTTCCTTTTCTGTTGAGATTGTAAGTATCAAAAGGCAAGCCCTTTCTCTGATTACAAAAGGATACACCAACACAAGCAGGACAAACTGTCCAGGACCTGTTCCTTGGCCCTGAAGGCAAGTGGTGTGATTCATCTTATGGCCATATGGCTAAACTTTTGTCCGTGTGAAAAAAAAAAGAGCGTGGCCTCACCCACACCTCCTTCTGGGAACAGGCTCTGAGCCGTGGTAGTATTTGAAACATCTCTGAGCATTTTCTGGGAAAGAGAAAAATGGCAGGGAGTGAAAATGTTTCAGGGAGGAGGTCACTATGGGAGACTGCAGGCCCAGCCCTGGTCAACTTTAACAGCACAAACCCAGTTTAAGGGTACAATGCCCAAGACAAAAAGGCACAAGGTTGATTTGGACCTGTAGGTATTACTAGGCAAGAAAGAAAAAAATAAGATTTTTCCAATTTTGTTTTTGGTCTGGCTTCTGTTAACTCAAATCACTGATCGTGAGCACCTCCCAGAAGGAAAATATCAACTCAAAGGCAACAGGCAGCCCCTAAAAAATCCAGCACATGCTCTGGTGCTCTCACAACCATTCTTTACTTAGTTTCCCAGCCCTGTAAATATGTGTTTTCAGCAGAATATCTCACACCAGTTCATGAGGGCGAAATGCCATTAAAGAGCACGATTCTCTTGACAGAGCAGTGCTGGTGTGCATTGCTTGGCTTGTTCGAAACACACAGCAAGGAAAGAATCATCACTCAGATAATCCTTCCCAAGCGCAGTGAGAAGGAACTGTTGGTGCCACAGAGCAGAAAAGATTTCCAAAGCTTGGATTCTAATTTCCTGATCTTTAAAAAGAAGTTGCTCATCTGCAGCTAATCATGTTTGCGCCTTTCGCCGTCTCCAAAAGCAACATTTTCCAAGGTGCTTTTAATGAACTGAACAGCCTCCTAAAGACTCAGGAGAGACAGAGAGACTGTCAGAGACAAATCCCTTTATTTGATTAGGCTTCACAGGATCTTGGTACATTCCTAACCAAAAAGAACACAACAAAGATTGATCCTCCTCCCACCCAAATCAGTTGGATTTCTACTCCGAGGCGGGACCAAATCCAGCACTTATTAATTAGAAATGTGTTTTGATGAAACGTTGTTCTGTAGTGTGAGGCGTGGAACCAGGAAAGCAGATTTGGGTTGCAGGAGACACGCAGATGGAGGTGACTTCCAAAGGGAAAAGGACGAGGAGAGGGCAAGGTGGCAGGTTTGACCACGAAAGGCAACAGGGAATGAGAAGGGGCAACCACGCAATGAACCTCCTCTCTCGTGGGGGCTTGGCCCCTTCTGTGGGACACAGTGGTGTATCCCCACCCACATTCCCAACTCTGGGCCAATAGATAAAGGCATTTCTTCCTAATGAACTGCTTCATGTGCCTTGGCAGGAAAGCACATAGTTGGGAGCAGTTGGGAAAGGGTTTTGTCAGAGGCACTCTGGCTGAAGGTTTGCTTGTTGCACGCTTTGCTGGAGTTCTGTTGGGCTACATTTCTCATTTACAATCTGTTCTGCTTTTGCTGCTTTGTTTTTCTTCAAATATTGTTTGTACTCCATCTAAAAGAGCATTTTTTTTTCCCCAAACCCAGATGAAGTGCTCTTCATTTAGTCATTTAGTGAGTTTAGTGGCAGATTCTTGCAATTACCTGCACATAACACGGTCTCATAAACACCTTTGACAGAAATCACAAGGCACATTCTGCACTTCTGGGCAGAGCCTGTGGTTTGTCTGTCAATTTATCTCCCACTTTCATGCACTCCCTTTTTCAGGAAGCCAAATATTGCATAAAACTTGAGCACATAATTTGAATCAGCTCAACATAAATTGAAGTGCTGTCAAAGGTTTATTCACAAGTTATGGATTCATTTCTAAAGCAAAATAGACTTTTCCTTCTGCTCTGTTCTTTTGATGATAATCTACTTTTGAACAAATGAAAAGCCACTTCAGTTTTCATCTGTAGCTTGCCTGACACGTGAAAAATTGACTAATTCCGTGAAATAACATTTTCTTACATGTTTTCCTTCTTTGGTACAACTGAGATTTGGCCAGGACAGAACACCAACCTGCCAGGATTGTGCGGAAGGCGTAGGATTCGTGGTATTTCAGACCCAGTCAACACAATTAAGCCAGCTTTGTTCTATTTTAAATTCACAGAACACGGCCATCACCTCAGAAGGGACTTCCAGAAGGCTTTGATTTGTTTTATTTTGTTTTGTCCTTAAACACTGCAAGTTCTGGGCTGATTTCCAGAACATTTAAGTTTCAAACCCGAATAATCAACTTCTGAGGGATCACCTGAGCTGAACCTGCGGGTCCTTGACAAGATCTACCTGTTGAGAACAGACAGATCTTCTCTGCACACAGAATTCTGTTTAACTTCAGGCCTCCCTGTAAGATCTTCTGCCAAACCATATCTTCTCAGAAGTATGTAGCAAAAATCTTCAACATCTCTGACCAAACCTGTTGGGTAAATGAAAAAGAAAATAATCTATAAATCCCTGCAATGTTCCAAAAGTGCTGGTCTGTATGATGCAAAAAAAAAAAAAAAAACCAAACCCAAAAAACCAAAAATCTCAGATGCCTACATTAAAAAATATGAGCTATTATTCTATTTTTGTTTTTCTATTTGACTGTAAACTCGTTCAAACAATACCAGGTTAAACCTAGCTCAGTCTTTTCAGAGCTATGATAACCCCAAAGCAAATTTCATCCTAAGCTTGCTGACAGAAGTCTTAAGGGTCGGAACTCTAAATTCCATCACTTAGGTTGAGTGCCAAGTGTTTTGGAAAGAACAAACAAGAAAGAATCAAGTAATCTTCATATGCATCTTAACAGATGCAAATAATTGGAATAAAACTAATGCGTTGCCTGGGACTCTGTGCACCCTGGAGCCTCATTCAAGTTTTATTCTGACATGTAAGATTAATTCTATAGACAAGTAACCACTGATGTATGTGAAGAGAAAGGGAAATATTATTTTTCTTTCATTTCCAAACTGTTGTGGAGCCAGTAATGGATAGGAATGATCCGTGCAGGGTACTATGGTGCAGTTTAGATTTTGGTTATGACATAATAGCAGCAGAGAGACATGGAAAAAGAGGAATTTTAAGGCATCTTCTGAGCTTGCTGTACCCTTAGTTTCCAGAACATTTTTTTTGTATTTAGTATGAATTTGAACATTATTTACCTACTCTCATCTAAGTTGTTAACAAAGAAAAATCTGTGACACCGAGATTCAAAACACAGAAGCCAAACACTCAGAACTCATTATCTGACAAAGAGCTTTTGCTGCTTTTACAGAATCAATGAAGAGATTGGGCTGGAAGTGATCGGAAAGCTCATGTCCTTTCATAGGGACACCATTCCCTATCCCAGGCTGCTCCAAGCCACATCCAACCTGGCCTTGGACACTTCCAGGGATCCAGGGGCAGCCAAAGCTTCTCTGGGTAATGTGTTTCAGGGCCTCAACACCTTCACAGGAAAGAATTTCTTTCTAATATCTGATCTAAACCTGCTCTCTGTCAGTTTGAAGCCATTTCCCCTTGTCCTGTCACTCCAGGCTCTTGTAAACTGTCTCTTTCCATCTTTCCTTCAGGCACTGCAAGGCCACAACTGGGTCACCCTGAAATCTTCTCTTTTCCAGGCTGAACAATCCCAATTTTCCCAGCCTTTCCTCCCAGCAGAGCTGCTCCATCCCTCTGATCATCCTGGAGCCTCCTCTGGGCTCTCTCCAGCAGCTCCAGCTCCTCTGCAGGTGGGGTCTCACCTGAGTGGGGCAGAGGGGCAGAATTCCCTCCCTCAATCTGCTCCCCACGCTGCCCAGGGTATGATTGAATCAGCCTAATGACTCAGTCATTAGAAGGGAATGTGAAATCTGCATCTTTCTTTGGAAATAAAATCTCTCTGGACATTACTGAAAGCTTAAGGCAGCTGTATCACAACCGAGACATCTCGAATAGACGTCAAAAATGGAAATGGGTTCAACCTGGTCTGCTGCTTCCCAGCAGAAGTCAGAAAGCAAAGGAATTCTGTCATTATAACAACAGTCCCCAAAGCTCTCCTTACCCTGACAGCTCTAAAATTGTGAGCACCAATTAAAAATGTGATTAAGTTTTCAGAAATATCTTTAAAAAGCAAGAGGTTGGGATGTCTTGGAGATCCCAGTATTAAAGTGAGCCACGTGTGACCAATTCCTGCCTCTTCTCAGTTCTTACTCTTACAAATAAGCCCAAGGAAGGTGATTAAATACAGAGAAATTATTTTGCCTCCTTGGCCAGAGAAGGCTCTGGGATCATCCTCTCCACACCGATTCCCTAAAAAGGAGACAAGGAGCATGTGGTGCTCTCTTCAAAGTGCTTCCCAGGGAATTTTAGGGGAGTGATTAGCCACTGATGACCCTCCTTTGCCTCCTGGGGCAGGGAAAGGTCCCGTTTCCCCTGGCCCAGGCTGGTTTTTCAGCACGTTCGCCTTGGTAGCAGCACTGCGCTTTTCACATTCACATTTTGAATCTGAGATTTGGTTGTTTCTGTTCCAAGTTTTCTCAATTTTTTTTTTTCCTGCTAATCTCGGTAAACAGTCCTTCAGTTGTCAGGTCCTGACTGATTATTTTCACCTGGCTAAAGACTCTGCATTTTTCCTTCTTTGGTAAGAACTTCATGGGTGTAGACATTTATTCCCTGATAGGAAACCCAAATTAACAGATAAAACACAAGATCTTTGTGTAGCCAAATTGTTGTACTTTTTTTTTTCTTTTTTTACGTGAAGTGAACCGAATTTTTCTGTTTAAGTCAAGGCTACATGTTGTCTGGGAATCTGTAATTGCTCAGCCAGTTAATTAATCTGTACAAGACCATATGATTATTTTTGTGAGGAACCATCCATCACTGACTTAGCACTGAAAGTACACCATGGCTATAAAACTCCAGCTGAAATTGGCCAGCCCAGTGGAACAACACACAGTCAGTTAATTTAAGACTATTATATTTATTTATTTTATGTTTTTGGATCTACCAAATCAAGAACCTATTCTCAGTTATGGATTTTTATTTGATTCCAGATACCTCAAAGCCGATTTTTAATGAAATCCTCTTCATTTTGAAATCAGATCATGTTGATTTCAACAGGGGTGGAGTTTCACTTTGAGATGTTTTTAATGGGATAGATTGTATTTTACACTGAGTTTCCTTCAATCCAATGCCAAAACTTTTCTCCTCAAAGAAGTGATGGGTGGAGACCAGTCAGTCTTGTTAGCCGGAAATTAGGAACGTGTAATTAGGAATTAGGAATGTGTAGGGCTGTAAGGGCCTGCTATGGATTGCTCTAAACACCTTGTGCCAGTAGGGACAGAAAGGCCTTAAGACATGAAACTGATGGATACTGAAAAGTATTAAAGGCAAGAAGTTCCTGGATTAATTCTGAGAGAATCCCAAAATGTTTTGGGTTGGAAGAGATCTCAAAGCCCATCCAGTTCCCATCCCCTGCCATGGACAGGGACACCTTCCACTAGACCAGGTGGCTCCAAGCCCTGCCCAACCTGGTCTTGAACTGTTTTATTTCTAATTTTACAGCATCCACTCAAAATCACAGGGGAATTTTGCTTTTTATTTCGCAATGGGATCCTGCATGTTAGAGTACAAAGATGCCAGTTTTGTCCTCAAACTCCATGAAATACTGGAAACTCTGTGAAGAAATAGGAATTCAAAAATTAAACTCAGTCAATAAAGATTTCCCTGAATATCCTTAGGCATATTAGGACAGAAGTAAACAGAAGACAGCTGGGTGAGGGCAGTTTATTTGAAGTTGTTTGAAGTTTTGAGGTTATTTTCTTTCTTCTCCCAATTTCCCTTCCCCTCATTGCAATCACGTATTGCTGTTGTCATTATATTCTTTATTCCATTTTCAAATTATTGAAAACATTGAAAAATATTAAAAATATGACAAAAATAGGGCATTTTAAGTAGTGACTTTTAATCTAATAATAACTTGATGTCATTTACGACATGGGTGCTTTCAGAAGGATGTGCAGGCCAAGTTGGGGCTGCCAAATGCTGCTAATTTTGGATGAAGCACCAGTTTTACACCCCAGCTCTGGAGGATGTTGGAGCATTCAGCCTTCTCACTCCTAATTTACACAAAGGGCAACTGCACCGTGGCTGAGTTTATTTGTTATAACAGCAAATGCCTCGGCACAGGCTGGCACTGGTGCCAAAAGCAGGAAAAATGTCACCAGAGGCCGTTTCCTACACACAGCTCTGGGATTGCTCAAAAATCCCTGCTGGAAAAGAACCTGCTGAGCCCTGAGATCACAAAGGGCTCCTCGTGCGTAAACGACACCCATCCTGGTGCTGGGACAAGCAGTTAAAGGCTCTGCAAGCTCAGAAAGAGCACGGAGAAAACGTCTCTGGAGTCAGGGTTTACCTCGTGTGCCGTGCTCTGCTTCTGTGCATTCCCAAGGCAACTCCAAAAGGTGGGTCAGGATGGGCCATCCCTTCATCTGGCCCGAAAAGTGCTGCCAGGTGATGAGTTCTGACAAAACATTTCAAGGATAAAATTGAAATTTTGTCAGGTTTTAAGCGGCGTTTCACACAGTTCTGATATTCGGGTGTCAACCTGTGTCAGGTGTGCTTGGACCAAAGCAGCTCTTCAAACACATCCTCATGGCCCCAAGAGAACTTTGTCAGAGGGGATGGAAAAGTAAAGCTCTTCCTCTCATTTTGCCTTGTTTTTGGTGTAAAATGCAAAGCAGACCCAAAATGCAGTAAACAAAATGCAAATTTGCTTCAGCTGGAAGGGTTTTGAACATTAAAGTGATTACACTTTTATCTTTATGAACATAAAAGCGATTACAAGAACAGGTAAGCTATGATTTTGGCTTAAACCCAGATAAAATCTCCTGGCTAATCATCACTTTCCTGATCTGAATAGTTTGTTTCTCCAGTTCTCTGTTTTTACACTTAAAATTTGTGTATGATTTGCAGAGCTTCGTAGCACAACAGGCACAATTTGCCATGAGTTTTCCCAGGAAACCCTGATTGAGACATGTTAATGAGCTTGTTCATTAGAAGAAGTCCTTTATTTTTTAAAATCCTTAGCAACAAACTGAAAAGCACAAACCACAGATTAAAATAAAGGCCATGCACTGGTGAAAAGCAGGTAAGTACATCTAAGCACAAAATATTTCTGAAGATAAAGAACAGAAGAAACTGGATCTGCATTTGCTGCGAGGCTCTGGCAGTGTCTTGCCTTTGGATTTTGATCACAGATCAAAGTTATCCATAATACAAATTCTCTTTGCTTGTATCTGTCTAGGCGTTGGATATTTTTTGATAATGAGAATATTTTTATATTAATTGCCATTAAAACTCGCAGCAAAGCAGAAGCTGGTGTTAGAGTTTCCCTGGGGTTCTGTGGAGATAAAAATCAGTAATAAAACTCTGGTTCAGACACTTGGCATTTAATCTTGGACATGTGGTTGGTATTGGATGTGAGGCACAACACACCGGTTTGGCATTTCGTAACTGCTCATCTTTATAACGGAAAAGATGAGTGGAAATATTAAATCAGAAACCCACTGGCCACCAAATCACACATAATACCAGAATGGCTGGGCTGGAAGGGACCTCAAAGCCCATCCAGTTCCAACCTCTGCCATGGCAGGGACACCTTGTACTAGGCCAGGTTGCTCCAAGCCCTGTCCAGCCTGGCCTGAAACCCTTCCAGATCTGTAGAAACATGGGAGAAGAAAATAATTTGGATTGTTTGGCAAGCAAAAAGACAGAGATGATCTCATGGAAGGGGAAATTTGAAGCTCCCCCCAGACCAAGAGTGGTGGTGATGTGACTGATAAATATCTGCAGTGGAATGAAGGAGCAAAGGAGATTTCCCTGAGTTGCTGAAATCCGCACACAATGTCCTACAAGTCATTTCAGGAACTTTTGTTCGTGGAGCAAGAGGTTCCCATCCCAGAGATTCAGGGCACAGGGAGTCCTCAGGGGGTTGCAGGTGTCCATTAGTGCTGTTAAAACCTCACAAGAGTATCAACATGGAATTTATTTCCTTCTAAAAAATAGCTTGAAACAGGTACCCGAAAGCTTGGTCTCTCCCTTGGGGACTCCTGCCACGACTGAAAGCCAATCACCACAAACACCAAGGTTCAGTGAGGATCAGAGGGATGATGATGATGATGATGGGGGACCATGGGTCAGGATGATGGATGTCAGAGGCATTTGGATCTGAGATCCCAGTGGACGTGGCCACAGCTCCACATCCCTCAGCCCTGCTTGCTGAGGTCCTGTGTGTGTCCCCACAGCTGTGCACACACCCCACAACCTCCCCAGAGGCTGCTTGAGACCTTCAGACCCTCCAGAAGCCAACTTGTCATGCTCTGGCCCCTCCAGTATCTGTCCAGGGCCATGGTCCCTGCCAGGCCTGGCTCACAGACCCCTCCTTCTCTCCAGCTGGGATGAAGTTCCCTCAAAAAACCAGGCATGTCCACGTGTGCAGGAGTGCAGTTCCTCAGGGAACACTCACAGCCTGGTCTCCCCAGTCCCTGCACCCACAGCCACACGAGCCCTGGGAGCCACATTCCCTTCTCCAGCTGCTGGCCCTAAGACCCCACACAAACCTGTGGGGGCCCCTTGCCCAGGAAAATACCTGGAAACGGAGTTTAATAAGACAGGGCAGACTGAGCTGAGCAAGGGCAGAGCGTGGCCAGCCCAAGTTTTTTGCGTGTTCTACAGCTTTTATCCTCTTCTCTCTCTGTTTTCCCACACTTGCTCCTCCCCAAGGCACATTGATTGGTCCCTGTCTAAATATTCTATAATAACTTTCACACACTCTTGCTGCTCCTGCAAAATCATCCCACGGTGAGTTTTATGTAATCTTCAAATGCTCCTCCCTTTCATCCCCGTTCCTGTGAGGGCAGTAAACCCCACAGCTCTCAGGATCCCCTCGGGGAGCATTTCTTTGGCCAAGCCAAGCCATCTCAGTGGGTCTCAGCTGCTCACCAGCCCCAGGAGTGACTGAGACAGAGAACTCCACTGGCACCAGTCACATTATTGGGTTTCCTCCACCTAATTGTAGTTCCTCAGCTCCTTGATGAGCCTTTGGGTTTCTGCTGATTAGCTGTTAATCACCGATGCTAATGGCTTAGGGAAGCATTCTGCCTGGTTTTTTGCTCTTTCTGGCCGGCCCTTCCATGGCACCAAGCGTGACTTGCACAACTGCTAATCCAAAAGTAATTTCCAAAGGTCTGGGGAGCCCTATCTGGCCAACATCTTGTGCTCCCTTCCTTTCAGCCACCCTATATCAGTCACCACTTTATCCTCACCCACATCTGTGAAGATTTCAGATCCTATAAACCTCTTCCTGATAAACAGCTTCTGTTCCATTTGTTGGTGTGTGTGCCTCCAATTAAGCCACAAGTTTTATTTCTGAGTTTCCTTCTCATTCACTCTGAGCCAAAGATGTGTGATGCTGACAACTGTGCCCCATTCACATCCCTACTCAAAGCTCCTTTTCCCAGGAAGACCCACAAATCAGCTGGTGAAATGTTTTCTCCACCCCACTGTGAGACAGAAGGGCAGGAATGAGGAGCTTGGTGAAGACCAGCAGCAAATGCTTTACCAGAGAAATGTTCTAGATCTTTCAGACTGGTTTTAAAGCAAAGAAATCGATTTTGAAGCAGGGTGCACATGAAATATTTTCACTTTTCCATAGCGAAGGGTATCCCTTCTTTCCAGACTCACCCCAGCAGCCACAGAACCTGCACTTGGGGCACGGCAAAGCAAAAGCTCCGCCTGCCCAAGCTGCATATCAGAAAATTTAGCAACACCCCAATGTACAGCCCTGAAAACCCCACTAAGAACAGATTGTTCAGTTTTCCCTTTATTTCACCAGCCACTCTAGGACAGATTTTTTTCATACTCTTTGATGTTTTACTGGAGCAGGGACTCTGCTCTGAAGGTGTGGCCATGGCACAACTCAGAGGATTTACGCAGCCTCAAGACCTGGCCCTGCATTTTACCTTGGCCTTTCCAGCACGCTGGTTTAATTTAACCCAAGGCCGAGAATTAAAATATTAAAAAAAAAACCCAACAACAACAAAAACCCAACAATTCATGCCTGGTTACATTTGTGCTTGTGACCTACGCCTGTCCGAACAGGAGTTGGACAGGACAAAGCACAATGCACTTCCTTGCTTTTATTGCTCTCGTTCACTTCATGTCATGCCAAAGAAGGTTGATTTAGGAAGTTCTAGTAATTAACTGCTGATGTTTTTGACTGCTGTTCCCAAGGGACTCACAATGACTTGTAATTGTTGTTCTGTAGGAAACGCTTTCTGGAACGATCGTAGATAACATATATTCTCTCTATGGCTTTACTTTTACTTGATTATTATTTTTTTAAGCCAGGAACATGATTTTTTTTTTTCCTTTAAGCAGAAGTCACCTGTTCCCTGCATCCTGGAAACCTCATAAATCACCTTTCTCCTCGCAGACCATGCTGACGTTTTGCTGTCCACAAAATAAAGAAGCTTCTTACTGCAGTTGCATATTAAACATAGGATATGTGAACTGGAAAAAACAAGGAGAGAGCAAAAATTAATGCTGCTTTCATACTTCAAGTTACAAAGTGCCTTTCTTTGCTCTTAGCAGCTGAGAAAACTTGAAAGGAGGAGGCAGAGGGGCAATGTTTGTTTAGAGAGCACCAGCTGTTACAAGAATTTAAACCCAGGCTGGTGCTATTAGAGTAGATTTTATCAGAATCACAGAATGGTTTGGATGTGAAGGGACCTTAAAAATTATTCACCTCCAACCCTCTGCCATGGGTAGGGACACTTCCTGCTATCCCAGGTTGCTCCAAGCCCTGTCCTTGGACACTTCCAGAGATGAGGCAGCCACAGCTTCTCTGGGTAATGTGTTTCAGGGCCTCCCCACCCTCCCAGGGAAGAATTTCTTCCTAATATCCAATCTAAACCTGCCCTCTGTCAGGGTGAAGCCGTTCTCCCTTGTCCTGTCACTCTATTCCTTTGTAAATCGTCTCTCTCCATCTTTCTTGCAGGCTCCCTTCAGGTACTGGAAGGTTGCAATTAAGTCACTCACTTCTCCAGGATGAATAATGCCAGTCCTTTCAGCCTTTCCTCATAGCTCTCAATATTATCTCTCACTCCTCATGATATTTCCCTGTTTCCACTCGCTGTCCTGTTAAAAATTAATTTGTGGGTGCCTTAGAACTATCGCTTTATTGAATGCTTATATAGATTCTACTCAAAATTAAAATAAATATAATAATTATAGTTCTAATTCCTCTTTCTGTGGCCCCTGTTACTCATGCATGCAGACGTGTGGTGTGATTTTTGGGGTGTCCTGTTCAGGGCAGGAGTTGCACTTGATCCTTGTGGGTCCCTTCCAGCTCAGGATATTCTGTGATTTGGTGATTTTATGCATTCCTGAAAGTACACACAGCACGCACCTATTAAACATCTCTTTTCTCTCTCAGATGTCTCAACAGTTGTGTGTCCAGAGCTATATTTCATACTGAAAAAAAAATTTAAAAAGCTTTATTTTCAAATTTGCACTTGTTTTATTCATCTGCTACTGACCAAAAAACAACCCCAACAAACCCAGAGGAGATTCCAAGGCGTGTGCCGCGTTTGCCAGGTTTGCAAATTGAAATCACAATTTGAGAAATGCTGGATTGTTTCACAGGACTGACCTGAGCAAGAGAGACTCAGGAAGGATATGGTGATAGGAATTCAGCCCTGAGAAGGATGTCAGTCATAATAAAACTGCTCTGCATTGAAGTGCTCGTAAAAAAACAGCTTTCTTCACACGCCATGGCAGAGAGCTCCTTACTCATTTGTCACCCCGGCTGGGAGTGACATTTACCAGCTGCAATTTGCCATTGTGATATTTTTCCCTCCTCTTTGCTCCCATTGACCAAATGTAAACAACTGATGACAGCAGATCTGAGATCTCATCAGCAGCGTGCTGCAGCCACTTCAAAACAGGAACACGGCCATGGATCACCAACAATAAAACATAAAGGCACGGACTGTGAAGGATTTTCTCAGCCAAAGATGTCACAGAGTGCAAGGGAGTGATCTCCCATCAGAAAGAGAGAAACGTGGAGCCCACTGAAAATTGACTGTTCAGCTGATTTCAACAGAAATGGGTCAGATTGGAGGGGACCACAGTGCGTCACCTGGTCCAACCTCCTGCTCCAGTAGGGTCTTGGCAGAGCTCATGGCACAGGATTGTGTCCAGACAGTTCTGGAATATCTCCAGATCTACACTAGGAATGAGCTTGGCACTCAGGTTTTGGGTTGTTTTTTTTTTTCTGACTTTGATGGTCAATAAGGCAAATGAAGCACAGGCCTAAAACTGCATCACAAATTAAAAATAATCTGAGTAACACAGAAGCCAGTGATTGGTGATGTCCCGCACCTCAGAGGAAAACAATTTGTATCATCTTCCGTGCTCAATGTTTAACGTGGATTTTTATTTCTTACTTGAGACACTAAAATTAATTTACTGTTGCACCTTCCACCCACCACCCCATGACGATGTTTTTACAATGTTTAGGATTTAATAACTACCAAAACTCCACTAATGTGACCCATGACATGTTCACAGCTCATCCACAACCGAATGGCTGTTCTGCACCTGTGATCTCCAGGCTGGATTTTCACATCCCTTGGGAAACAGCCCTGGAGAAACCCATCCACCCTCAGGGGAATTGCCCCCACAGACCTGCACAGGGACTGCTCCCTTCCCTCAGCCACAAGGGACATTTTTCCACCCTTCCTGCAGCAATGACTCAGAACTCAGGGTCTGGAGACCTTGGCTCCCATCCACACCACTCACCAAACCAAGTACAGCTCAGCTAAAGGTATGTTTGTGGAATGTAACTTTTAACCTCCAATCCTTTGTGTATTTTACAGAGAGCGGCCGAGCACTTGTATTCTTTTTTTGGTTACACATTCTTCACCGGTGTTTTGTCAACGAATAAATATTTGCTGAATTCCGGCGCACGGAGTATTTTTACAAATGCCCAGAATATTTCTTAGATTAATTTGAAAAGCCTTGCCAAAGGATAAGATGATGATAATGGAGCAAGCAGAGCACCCACACAAGGTACAGTTATCTTGGGTGTTTTATCAGGATTTAGGGTTGTGACACAGCCTCAGTGCTGTTCTACAAGAAATCCGTGCTTACAAATTCTCACGTCCAGGACACCCTCCAGGCCCCAGCTCTGACATGGCTCCTGTGTGCCCACGTGAGTAACCTGATTTATCAGCAACTCCTTTTCAAAATTCCTGCCAAATTCCTGCTACTCAACCCTGTGCTTTGTTCCACAGAGGTGATTCTCTGTCTCACAGGTGAAAGCTGTGAAGTGGAAGCCAGAGGTGAGGATGGTGCAGGAGGCAGGAAGAATCTCCGACCCATCATCTCACTCACTCGTTCTGTCAAGCTCCATAAATAAAACTTCCTTCTTTTCAGGCTTTATCATTCACACACAGTGGGATTCATTCGAATCAGCCATTCTGGACTCCTCCAATAATATGTGTAACCTGTGGAGGGCCAGAGAGCAGCAGGCAGGGAAGAGAAAAATGAAATTCTTTCTGTAGCACCTAAACCAGACCAGGTGGCTGAAGTCCACCAGTGCCTGTTTCTCACCAGTGGCTTTCAAGATATTCCTGGGTCACTGCTTTAGATGGAGATATCCACCCTTTAAACACCTGTCAGGAAATACTTGATGATGATGACATTTCCAGGGATGGGGCAGCCAAAGCTACTCTGAGTAACCTGTGCCAGGGCCTCACCACCCTCACAGGGAAGAATTTCTTCCCAATATCCCATCTAACCCTGCCCTCTGGCAGTTTGAAGCCATTCCCTGTGTCCTGTCACTACATCCCTTGTCCAAAGTCCCTCTCCAACTCTCTTGGAGCCCCTTTAGGCCCTGGAAGGGGCTCTGAGGTCTCCCCTTCTCTGAGCCTTCTCTTCTCTAGGCTGAACAACTCCAAATTTTTCGGTTTTTCCTCAAAGGAGAGGTGTTTTATTCCTCTAATCATCCTCATGGACCTGCTCTGGACCTGTTCCAGCTCAGCTGGAATTCGGCTTCAGAACCATATTAAAGTCAGATTTACCACCTCTGAGTATCTCTGCCAGAAAACACCTCAGCTCAAGCTGTCCACAGCCAACCCATCGTGCTCTTATTTTTTCATGAATTCCCCTTGAAAATCGAGGCATCCAGATCCAGGAGTTGCTATAAAACATTTTAATCTGTTTTAGGCAAATACGTGGAATGCATGGGATGTGCCCAGTGCCACGGAAAACGCTGAAACACCACCTGAAACTCACCTTGAGTCCAAAAGCCAGAGAACAGAGAGAGTGGTTTAATGTGGAGGTCTGGAAAAGCCTCAGTGCTATCACTGTATGGATATTTGAGTTGTGCCTTTTAGCACAACTCCCTGAAGGACCAACAGCTGGGGTCACCCAAAATTCCTTCGGAAAAAAATGAAATTTAAGGGAAAAACCTCACGGCAGATGAAACAAAAAACGCTGAAGTATTCATAATTATTTATCTTAGAAAAAACCCAACTTTTTCCTTGTAAAACCTGTGCTTGATTCCTTGCTGACATAGTCAGCAGCTGGGAGTGAGGGATGTCACAAAATGTTTGGTTTCCACTGTACCAAAACCCCTCCCCACCCTGTTTGAAATGACAAATAAAATACCTGATTAAGCCCTTTTTCATTTTCTAGATTTATAAATAAGGCTGCTAAGGAGGAACTGGTTCCTTATTTCAGAACGGGCGTTGAATTTATTATTTTACAGCCAATGAAAACAAATCGATGAAGAGCGTGAGTGTACACAAACTGTGCTTAATGGAGTGACTTTTCCTTAAGAGATGCAGGAAATGGGATCACATGGAGATGCAGGAGCAACCATTTTCATTCCATTAAAAAAACATTTGTTTCCTACATGGTCTTTTTGATGAAAAACAAAATAAAACAATGAAAATTAAGGCTTTGGCGCTCCGTTCTTAAATCTGACATTTCTAGAAACACAAACTGAAGAGACAAATCATCACGGGAAAAATTTTTGGTGAGGTTTTAAGTTTTTATCACCTAAAACATAACTGTGCCTACCCCACCTATTGACAATGTAAAATTCGGGGCAGCTCCCTTCTTGGCAAACTTACCCTGGGACAAGAAAATAAAGCAGAAGAAAAAGAAATTCTTTGAAATCCATGGTTTTTTACTACCTTATGTTATTGCAATCATAGCCCAAATCACGTAAGGCCCTCTGAAAAACTGACAATTTTTCTGCTTCAAAAATTGGTGCAAGTATTTTGAGGAAAAAAACAAAACAAAACAAAACAAAAAACCCCAGTGGTTTGATGTCTTTGGTTTTTAATGCAGCTCCCAACCAGCACCAGGAAAAATTCCCACCTTTTCCCAGTACTTCACTTTCAGCAACTGAATCCTCAGAGCCCCTAAACCACTTATCCCTGATGGAAATTTGGCTTTTGGTGGTGTCATTCTCCCAAGCTCTTCAGCTTCCCTTGATTACTGAAGTGACCATTTCCTGCCGTTTCAAATGAGCCCGTTAGATACATTGCAAACATAAACAAATGGAAATCTGCCCCGGGAAAGTGAAAACTTGAAAGCAAGAGCCTCAATTGTCATTTTTAGTTTACCTGGGAACTAAACCCTCAGTGACTGCAGGGATTCATTCATGGAATCACTCATCTTTTCTTAGACTTTTCCCAGATTTAACCAGAATAAGGACAGGCATGTAAAAAACACACATCAGGTCTATAAAATTGTGAATTTTTTACCCACAACCATCATTTTTTCTCTCTTGTCACTATTTTTCCACTGACCTGATGAGGCCCATGAAACATTCACAACTCAATCTCCCAGATTAATCTCCACTAGCTAATTCAATTATTAAAAAATGAGGGAGAAATCTGGGCTTTTGCCTGACCACTGCTTTAAATGTTTTATTTGTATGGGACACTCTGTATAAGGCGAAGCTAAATAAACATTTTGTAAAAAGGTGGTAGGTGTGACACCCTGCCAAAACTGTAACTCTGCTTCCATATTGTTGTGGGTTTGGTTAAAATTTTGCATTTCTCGGCTAACGCACCATTTATGTAGTGGTTTTTATGTATATTAAATTATTTGTTAATTGGGAAATTGGGATTTTTGGGAGAAGAAGGAAAATTAGGTTTAATTTAAAAGTAAATATGTAATTTATTAATACACAGAAAACAAAGAGGAAAGGAGTTTTAGAAGTTTCATTTTTTTTTCTTTCCCTCTTCTCTTTGTTTTCTATCTGTGTATTAATAAATTACATATTTACTTTTAAATTAAACCTAATTTTCCTTCTTCTCCCAAAAATCCCAATTTCCCAATTAACAAATAATTTCATAAACATAAAAACCACCACACATATTCATCTCCATACACAATAAGCCATGTCTGTTGTTAGTTAAGGGGTCAATTTTCAGCACAGGCTGCAATTTTTGATCCCCCAGAAGAAAAGAGAATGACATGAAGACACCATCCAGACCAAGTGCCAACGTCACTGGTGTCTTTTAATGCTCAGTTATCAAATGGTCACTGTTTTGTTCAGTTCAGGAAGTCACATTAAAATAAAAAAAACAAAAAAAAAAGAGAAAGAAACAATGAGGAGGAAAATATAATTTTAAAAAATTGCATGCACGCTGCCGGAAGAGGATGTGTTTCTACACAGATCTGGGCAAAGATTTCTGTACTGCCACATGACATTTTGCATTGCTTTGTGTGATTGACCCAAAAAGCTCTGTAATGCCTTAAGGGAAATAATTTCTGGTGCTTTACATTGAATAAAACCACCCAAGTCTTGATGCAGGCAGTGACCAGGTAATGCTCTGGCATTTCAGAGTATTTAGCTCTAAATTAACGTTCTGGTTGCAGATTCCTTCCAAGGAGCCATTCCTTTTTCCTGGTAAGGAGGACACTGGCACTGAGCCCTGGTGGAGGAACCTGCTGCTCTCAGGTTCCAGGAGCGAGGCTGGTGGAAGGAGCTCAGCAGTGCTGAGCTGCCCTGCCCAGGAGGAGGTTTGGGGATGTGGTTCAGGTTCTTTTTTTTCTTTTTTTGTCCTTTGTGAGTGAGG
Source organism: Cyanoderma ruficeps (assembly GCA_008694505.1). Taxonomy (NCBI): domain Eukaryota; kingdom Metazoa; phylum Chordata; class Aves; order Passeriformes; family Timaliidae; genus Cyanoderma; species Cyanoderma ruficeps. The sequence goes on from VZDJ01000046.1 coordinate 2,110,617, forward strand.
GCATGGGAGAATCTGGAGTTAATTTACTGTCAAGTGGGCAAACAAATATACAAGGACACAGCATCAGATAATAGGTAAGAAAAATCTGTTTTAACAAAAATATTCTCCATAACCAGTGATGAAGGAGCCTCAAAGTTCTTTGGAGTCTGTTTTAGAAAGAGGGACAGAATTCAGGACCTCTCCTCATCTTTGTTCACCCATAAACCATGATTTCTAACCAGTCTATCCTCTTTCTCACACCCTAAAAATCTTTACATCTTCATGGGTGAGATCCCCTGGAGACAATCCTCTTGGGCTCCCTTTTTAGGAACAACTCTTCTCATCCTGAAGCAAAGCCACCCCACACCCTGATATCTCCCCAGCTCTGGACAGAGAACAGATCCCCTGAACACGTCTGCACTGCAGACACCCAGATTTCAGTCAGATCAAACCTGGCCTGTCCCAAAGCAGCTCCCTGTGCCCCAGCCCAGCCCTTATCTGTGCTGCTCTGCCCTCAGGGAGTGGGAGGTTATCTCCAGTCTGACACAGCTTAAAACTTTGAAATAAATGTTCTGGGTTTACTGGACTGGAAAAACCAGAAGGGAATTTTTTTTTTGTTCCAAAAATCTTCCAATATTTATCATCTGCACAGTGTTTTCTGTCCAAATGCACCCCTCAAAATTTTGTATTACGGATGCCCCGTGAGGCAGGTGGGAAAATCAATCTGTATTTGTTTCACGAAACAAAGTGTGGACTATAGAATATAGAAATTTCAAAGAGGGGGAAAAAGGTTTTACATCTGGGATCTTTGGCTCATTGGGACTTCCCAGAAACACTGAAGCTCAAGGTGAGGTATCTTAAAGGCAGCATTGAATCCACCAGCACCAACACATCCCTTAATACACAGGGATGGCAGAGTCGGCAGCCAGGAACGAGCCTGGATGTGATGTTGATGATGTCTCAGAGGCTGAATCTCTTTGGGAGATCTGGATCTCACAAAGTGTTAAGAATTTTGTCTTTCTGATCTCAATCAAACAGATTTTAGTACACTGGAATAAATAAAATTAAAATAACTGGAACCCTGAGATGCTTTACTGCATATAATGGCCTTAAGCTGAAAGAGAGCAAGTTAAGATTAGATATTAAGATGAAATTCTTCTCTTGAGGGTGGTGAGTCTCTGGCACAGGTTGCCCAGAGAAGCTGTGGCTGCCCCTGGATCCCTGGAAGTGTCCAAGGTCAGGCTGGACAGGGCTTGGAGCAATCTGGGATAGTGGAAGGTGTCTCTGCCCATCCAGGGGGCTGGAACAGGATGATTTCTAATTTCCCTTCCCACCCAAACCATTCTATGATTTTATGACAGTTTGATGTGAATGAGAAGCCAAGGGGGAGGCAGATCTTCATCCAAAGGCCATCTAAACCTTTCTGGTACTCTTTGTAATTTATATTCGTGTTGGTTTTCAAATCTACCTCCACTGCCAATTCCCTGAGATCCCCCATTTGCACAGTCAGTTTACACCCCACACCCAGAACAACACTGAATTTTTGCTGGAAATTGGTTTTGCACTCATTTTTCAGGACCTAGAGGAGTTTCCACACTGACCAGGAAGAAGTTGCTGCAAAAACATCAGAAAGTTGAAGTCCTTTATTGAACTCTCACAAAATACTCACTCTCTAGAGAGAGGAACACCTCTAGAAACATCATTTACCTGCCTTTTTCCCCAAGGCATTTTTTCCAACCACCTGTACAATAACTCGCTCCAATTCTGGCAAAGTGTTGCTAAAACAGAATTAATCAGAATACAAACTGTGGCTTCAGTACCTCAGGGTCCACCTCCCCAGCACCTCATTCCAGAACATGCATTTTATTCAGCCATGGGAACTGGCACCTATCACCGACAGGCACCATTCGAATTTCAAAACTAACAACTCTTCTGTTTCCTTGCGGTTATGAAGAAGCAAATCACAGACCTGATCTGTCACTGGGGTGTGAATAAACCCTCGTGTAGAAATAAGGGCACCAGTGTAAAGATACTGACACAGCTGCCTCTCACCAGCAAGAAAAATGAGCTGTATCAGCACGAGGCACTGTCACACAGCAGCTGCACCCAGCACTGGGAATTCACTAATGGGATTATTTTGGTAACACACAACCACAATCCTTACTGCAAATTTATGACACGAGAGCTTGGTGTAGGCCAGGCTTTCCCCAAAAAAGCCCAGATGGTCACCAGCCTGTTTAGGTAACAAGGTGAATATATACTCCTTGGAGGGCGTTTTATAGTGGCACTGGGGTTTTGTCAAGGAAGAACAAGGCAGGACAGAGAAGGCTGTAAAGTGAGAGAAATCTGGGTTCAGCATCTCCCATCAGATGCTTCCAAACAATTGCAGGATACTGAGTGGATCCAGAAGGAGACCTCGAGGGAACGTTGACGACTTCACTGCTTCATCTGTGACCTTGATTTGGTGGTGGGAACCCAGCCTGCCCTCAGGAGCTTTATGCTGAAGGCAGTGACAAGGAATTTACGTCAAGTGTTGTTTATATTAAAAGCAAAATATCTGAAGCGCGAGGTGACTGAGGTGAAACTCTGCCAGCCTGTAAACCTTGTCACTCTTCCTCGTCTCAACCTGCCCTATTTCCTGTATTGGTGGGAATAGGAATGTGCTCGTTCAGTCATTTCCTTTTGGTCCTCCCAAATAAAGTGCAGGTCACACCAGTCACAAGATGGGTTCTGTGCCGTTCCAGTCGATGACAGCTCCTTGCCACCTAGAAATGAAATCATTTTTACATCCATCAGTTCATCACTGGAAAGGCAAATCCACACCCCTGAACCACCCAAGGAACCTCCACAGAGATTGGAATGGCTTTGTGTGGGGTAACTGATCACATCCCAAAGGGAGTGGAGCAGAAGTGAGGGAATTGTACCCCCTGATTTTCGGCGCCAGGGTTGGAGGTCCTGACCCTTCCTCCAGCCTCTCTGGGCAACACTGAGTTCTCAGCAGCAGCTGATTCACAACAGAGACCTTCATGTTGGACAGAATAATTAGGGAATGCCCAATTGTCAGCAGGCGATTTGCACCCTCCTGTCCAGCTCTGATTAGGAACTCCCCAACTCTGAGATCCTGTGCCTGGATCACTTCACTCCTTTGCTCGTGACCTTGGCTCCTCCAAGCACCCCATGGCTCACTTTAATGGTGATGTTTTGCTTTTCCAGTGCTGAGGTTCTGCTCTTCTCTGCCCTTATCCCCCCTTCAGAATGACACTGAAGATGAACACTGAGAACAGCATTCCCAGGTGGCTCTGGAACTTTCCATGTTTTTCATTCCTGGCCCTGCACTGGCTGCCACAGCTCAGCCGCCCACCTCAGGGAAGTGACTGAGTGCAAAGGAGGCCTCAATCCTGAATCTGCCACAAAATGTGCCATCAAACCGTGGCAAGAGACAGAGATCAGACCCCAAACCTGGTGAAAGCAGGATGATGCTCTCCAGTCACCTCCCTGAAGTGAGTCCACTCACCCCTCACGGCACAAATTCACCCCTGGCTGTGGCTTTTCTCATCTGCAAGGCCATGGTCCACATTTCCTGGGAACTAAACTGTTGCACTGCCAGTGCTGAGTGCTCATATCTGTCCTGAAAATCTGTCTCAGGGTAGGGAGACATGGGTGAGGGGGTGGAGGGAACGCTGAGCTGCCAGTGCCACATTCCTTCTGTCACCTCCTGAGGACAGGATGTGTCAGCAAGGGTATGGCAGCTCAGCCCTTGTGCTGAGCAAGTCAATTAAGTGTAAAACAAAACCAAAAGCTGAATTCTTGCAGCCTTCAGGGCAACGTCTCGAAGTGACCATCTGAGGGCTGTTGTGAAATTTTTCCTCCTGGTTTTTATTTTACTTTGCTGAGAAAATTGAAATTAAAAAAAAAAATGCAGAGGGATTGTCTCCATCCCAGAATACTTAGCAGGAATACACAGCAGAGATGCCCCACGTCTTAAATTAAAAGCAGAATTTGTTTCATCTGGGGTTATTCAACTTAAGTCTGGCATTTGCCAGAGGTGAGAGTTGTCCCTGTCAGAGGTTCACAATGTCACCCTGAAACAACCAAATGGAAAAAAACCTGCCACCCGCTGCCCCATTGGATTTTTCAGGTGATGCCATCAAATCATCCCTTGTCTTTGAGTACAACCTCCCCAAGGTGCAGCTTCCTACCTCACCAGGGTGATTAAAGCTTTGAGAGCGACCCACAGAGGCCAAAAGACACCAAATGAGCCCTGTGGGATTCCTCACATTGCCGACACCATTTCTGCTCTTGGTAAAGTTGTTGTTAATCTCTGTGCAGTGAGGAACCGGCCTTTGTTAAAACAGGCTCTCCACAAAGAGCTTAAACAGAACATAATTTTTGAAGCAGGACTGGAAGTTACTTTCAGAACAAGCCTCATCTCCCAGGTTTATTTTCAAAACACTTTTTTAGAACAAAAAAACAGCTTTTGGCTGTTTGCTTCTATGAGACAGGTCCAAAACTTTTTTCTCCTCCTGCATCTGCACAAGACAACGTGTCAAAGAGTGAGGAATCTCACTCACAGATGCTGAACGAGTCTTCTATTTACAAACAGATAAAAAACTTTCCTGGACAATGCAGGTGATCACTTCCCCAAACTATCCCCTGCCACAGTGTAATTCAAACGTGAGGCATTTTCTAGCTGCTGATTCCATTATAATTTATCAGATCAGCAAAAGGAAAACTACATCTGACCCACCTGCTTCGAGTACAACCTGACCCAAGGGTCAAGCAGTTAATGGGAACTGAAGAGGAACAGGTCAGGCCCTGAACAATGCTCAGTCTGGAATAGCACTCAGTGAGCATCTCCTGTGCTGATAATTTGGCATTGTTTCGGAGCACATCAATAATTCAGGGTGAAATGCCCAGGCTCTGCTCTTCTCTCATCCACCAAATTCCCTTTGGGAGTTTCACTTCGCATCCAACAGGTGAACTCATGGATCCCACAGCCTCACTACCACAGAGGGTTAACAAAAAATACTGCTAAATTCAGGTTATAATAGCAGATCAGAGTGAGGTTCCCCTCAGGCAGAGCTAACAGATGTTATTTCCTCCACTGCTGAGGATCAGGGCTGTGATATAAGAGTATTCCTCAGGGAAGAACAGGATAAGTTGTCTGCACGGCATCTCCCAAAACAACTCAGGGATGCACATTCCAGACATCCCTGGGCCAGAATCTGACTCCTGCTCCAGATGTCTGGGGCTGAGAGCCACAAGAAAAGCACTTTTACTCGTCCTTTTTCTGGGGGCCTGCAGGTTACACGGATACCTGGTGGTCACTGCTCATTCCAGAGCCAGTGGAAGAGTTTTTAAACTCAGAACTGAACTCTTCTGATGTTTTATACACCAGGGGCTGAAAACATGAGCCTCCTCCTCCTGCAGAAGCAAAACAACCCTTCTCTTATAATAATAATAATGACAATAATAATTATTTTATTGCGATTATTATGATCATTATTATGATTATCATTATTAAAAACTAAATGCAACACCAGTCTATTACCAGTGCAGTTTTCCCTTGAGGAGAGGATCAGAGAACAAGCAGCAAGGCAGACGTGAGGCACAGAACTCAGCGTGTCACAGGGTGGTGGTGCTCAGGTATTGGGGTAAGCAGTGCTCTTGTCATGGATTAAACCAGAACTGAGGCACGTGAAGACAAGAAAAATTCTCAATTAACAACAAAACCAATTAATGATAGTTAATCGTCTCAAGTCTGATTGTTGCAGACTGTGGAATTCTCCACTCTGCCTGAGAAGTTATCCTGCATTTTTTGATGAGAGAAGTCTGAAACGGAGCTTCGTCATGAATTCTTCATCAAAATAAGTAACAGCTCTTTGCTTTATTAGAAATTAGTTTAGGAGAGTTTTCCATGGTTGTATGATTAAAAAAAATCCCTTTTTTTTATACCCTAACTTGCAAAAATTTTGCTCACTTGGGTTGGTTCTTCCTTTTCCTTATATGCTGTTTGGCAGTTGGAAGAAAAAATTCTTACAAAAAAAAAAAGGAAAAATTTAACATGAAAACCCTTTTGCAGCGAGGCCACGCTTAAATAAATACCCTCAAAGCAAAGGGAGAGCACTGAAAACAAGGAGCCAGACTGTCCAGAGTAAATCAGGCACTGCTGAGAATGCTACAAACAAGATACACTGACACTGGAATGTGCTGCTAAGTCACCTCTCCAGCAGATTAAAGCAGGGAACTTAAAATAAACAAACAGCAGCACCACCAACACTGTGTAACTCTGACACAACGCCAGGAATGGAAGATATTCCAAGAGTTTAAGCAGTTGCATGCATTATTCTTCCTGTGGGGTTTTCTGAGGCTGTACATTATTTATTTTAGTTTGCAGTCATGCTCATGTGTCACTGGAGATGAAGAATCAATAAAATCTGTATGTGCAGGAAGGCTGGATTGATGTCACTGCTGTCACCTTGCAGGATGCCTCTTCAACTTTTCAGTGATTTTCTGATCAACACACTGGCAGCCACTGCCCTTATTTATTTATTTTCTCCTGTTTCGTTGTTGTTTTTTTTTTTCCAGAGCAGACTGTAGCTTTGCAAAAAAAAAAGAGAAACCTGAAGCTGCCTGGTTTGCTGATTTAACAAATGTTATGGCCACTGGCAATGAGGCTTTCACTTCTTGCTCCAGAGATATTCAGATAGTAACTTCCAAAGCCATGCTGGAATCAATATAAAGCTGAATTTTCTGCCCAGTTAAATTTCTCCATTTTGCTTCTTTCATGTCTCACTAAGCTGAAAATGTTCCCATTGACTTCAGCGTGATTTGGATGAATTGCTTATACAGGTCTCAAAATGGCCAGGAAAATCCCAACAGGACAGGAATTAGTCTTGTATAAAAGGAGAGAAAATGAGCAAAGGCCTGTCAGAAATGACTGCACAAAACCTGCTGTCCTGTGGTCCTGACAAACTCTGTGCTGTCCACACACAGTTGGAGAAAACTGTTCAAAGGGGCTTCATGCATTGAAAACAACACCCAGGTCCCCCCTTTCATTCTTCAGAAAATGGAATAAACTGTCTCCTTTTCTCATTACACCTCTGCAATCAAGCACTTTTGGGAATGTGAATTTAGATCCATTGCAACCAAGCTGTGCTCTCAGGCTGAATTTGGTTCAGTCAGTTCTTGGTGATGTAGCGAAGGTTCCTCTAAGAATGAACACCTTGGACAGTTCAATGTTAATTGAAATAACACACAATTAAATGTGTAAAACATATTATCACAGACTGGCCTATTAAGCATTAATTTTTCAGCTTTCCTTGCTGGAATTTTTTTGTTTTTGACACTCCAGCCTCGCATATATCACTCGTATCAACAACTGAATGTATGAAAAGCTGCCATTTCACTTACTTTGTCCTAATACAGTGCTCAAGTGGAGGAGTGAGGTCATTTTCTTTATTTTCAGGGCACACCTGAGCTGTATCTGCAGAGACAAAACAGACATTGTTAGTGGCTGAGGAACCTTTTCTTCAGACAGAACCCCACAGAAAAGATGGTTTGAGTCCAAGCACTGCCACATCCACCACTGATCACTGTGCCTGAGCCAGGTTAGATTGCTCACACAAAGATGGTTTCAAGGAAAACCACAGATCAGAAAACGAAATAATGTGATGCAGGGCCGTAATGAGGTTTTTATTTTGCAACTGATGTTGCAATTACTGAGTATCTTTTGTTACCCAAACACTAAGGACAGAAGTGCTGCCACACTTGATAGGAAACCCTAAGTCCAGTTTGCACGGGGTTAGGACTATTCCACCCTGGAAAAAAAGATTGTCCCTTTAGTGCTCAGCAAGCAATGCACAGACAGGAGAGGATGAGGCTGTGTGGGATGTCAGGGAGCCTCCCCAGGCTGTGAGAATTCCTTGGGGATGGAGAAGCCATTGCAGCGTTCCGGGGAAAACAGAGAGGTCACTGTCTCAGACACGGCATCTGTCAACAGTGAAAGTAGAGCTGAACTTCCCAGGGACAAAACATCCTGCCACCAGCTTGGATGTCAGTCTGCTCAGCTGTTTCCTGTTTTGGAGTCAGACATTTAAACTGCAGCAGAGCAGGGTTTGGGTTGTTTTTTTCCTTCTTTCTTCTCTTCTGTCTGTTGCCCAGCCAATGGATTGGGTGTGAGCGGTGCACGGTGCCAAGGCAGGGCGCAGGATTTGGGTCTGCTCAGGTGAGACTGGTGTAGACAGGACACGAGGGGATTGTCCTGACCACTCACTGCCAGCCTCACATCCACCTGGCTCTCTCCTGTCACAGAAAGGACCTGGCTGTCCCTTGTGTCCTGATCTGATGGGTACAAACACACGCAGAAAACTCCGGATGACTGCAAGGGTTGGAGTGGAGGGAAACGGGCAATATTTAAAAGTACATAAAGTACTGGTGGTTTTCCTCCAGATCCTCAGGAACTTAAGAGGCACGCAGGAATCTTTGAAGTTTAAAAGAGCCTTTTTAATCGTAATGTTGAAGAGTTTGTAACACAGAATTTTAGAATAATAAAAGTTGAAACCTCTAAGGTCATCAAGTTTAACCATAAATCCAGCACCACCACCATGTTCACTATTAAACCACATCCCCAGGTGCCACAACTACACGTTTTTTGAACACTTCCAGGAATGGTGACTCCACCACTTCCCTGAGCAACCTGTTACAGTGCTTGACAACCCTTTCTGTGAAGAAATTTTTCTCTAAACCTCTCCTGGTGCAGCCAAAGCCACTGTCCTGACCGTAGCCCTGGCAGCAGGACAGGCACGTGGTGTGGCTCCCTCTCCCACTCACGACCAACTTTGATGAATTTTGTCATTTTTAGACTTGAATTCTTACAATCAAAAGGTTTGAATGGAGTGTTTCCATACAAAGAAACAGCAAAAAAAAGTATCATAAAGGTGTATCTAAGAGAAAAAGAAAAGGAATATTTATATTCTACCCTTTAATTAGTGAGAAACTGAGTGCCAGCACTGTTACAACTCTTCTCTGCTTATCCAAAATTTCTACCCCAATGGAAATATTTATTATTATTTTCCTCTCTTTATGATGGCACATTGATGTCATTGACCTGCTTTTGTGAAGGAACTTTATGTTTCTTGTCTACATTTTGGCAAATGGTTCAGTATGACAAGCAGAGCAAATTCTCAATATAAAGTAGCACTTGCTGCTACTCCCCAAATGTAATTCTACTCTTCTGTCTTTTTTGCCTTTCCTGCCCAGCTCAGTGTCTTCAATATTTCCTGAAATGCGACCTTGACGGTAATTTTACCTAATTATAACCAAGATTCCCATTTCAAGGAATTCAACTTCTTGCTGAAGTAGAGCAAACAGCTTTGCTACCCAGCAGCAGGGAGATGTGGCTGGGGCAGCACCCAGCTCCTGATGCTGCAGCTCCAGGTGACGCTGCCTAAACATCACCTCCTGCTGGGATTTCCACAGGGCAAATGCCAGCAATATTTAGCATTCTGATATTTCCATCTGCTCCCGTGTGCTGGGTTTAGATGTTTGGCCAGTGTTGCCTCTTTGGATCTAAAGTAATTACAGTTTTCTTCCAGACCTAGCAAGGGATTACTGCACAGCCAGAACCAGGCCAGCAGTTTTTGTGGAATGATGAAAATATTTGCATTTTTACTGCCTTTTGCAGAATTTCACAGATAACAAAGGATTTACTGGGACACATCCCTGGAAGGGGCTCTGGCCACAACAAAGAGATATCTACAACTCCATGCACACTTTGGATTTGAGGAGAAACACAAACAAATGCCATGACAGGTTGGACAGCAAAGGGAAAAATTTATATGTGCTCTGGGCAATTTCTCAGCCAGGGATCTTAGAGGGTTTGGCAGCTCTTGATTTTGGAAACATTCCTGGTGATGGAAAGACACATCAGGATACCTGTTTTGGACCAGATGTTATGTGGTACAACACAACAGAAAAGATGTGTGTCTAGTCCTGTGCTGAGCTGTATCATCCATGTCACTTTTATCTGGGATGTGGGAACCAGCTGGCAACCACAGTCCTGTGAAAACTGATCATTTTTGGAGCTAATTTATCACGTGACTATTACAATGGAATGGCAGGGATTTCCTTTAAAATAAGAGGATATAACAGGCACCAAGTTGATCGAACTCACTATCAAATCTCGTGAGGTGCTCAAACCCTCAGCACTCCCAGCACAGAAACAACTTTGCCACACGACACTCAAGCAGAACACACAACCCCCGTCCTGTGCAAAAACCTGGATGTTGCTGCAAATAAGGAATAGAGACAACTTATTTCTAAAGAGCAGACTACAGTGGAGTGGCTCCTTAAGATTGAGAAGGAATTTGGTTATCAAAGAACCACAGACAAGATTGTATAAATGTACCAAAGGAAAGAAAACAAAAGGAGAGTGGGTTATTATTAGCAAAGAGGGATTTAGCAGTGGAGTAGCACCTATTGAAGTAGGTGCTTTCTAAGGATCAGAATACTCATCCAAATGCCTTCCAGTTGAAGAAGTATTTACTGTAAAAGCAGCTGTGTAATTTGGCACGGTTTCCTGAAAGAAGGAGTTTAACAAGTTGGAAGATCTTTTGCGGGCTTGTGCTTCCAGGCCGGTAAGAAACTAAACTTTTTTAGCAGATTTAGAAATCCTTGGAGGCAAGGATTTCATGTTTCCTCACCCTCTCTGCTCATTTTCCTACAGGCATTTAGGGTGAGGAACTGGAGACCTGCACTTTCTGCCTGTAGAAACAACGTGAGATGATGGGAAGGAGAATGGGAGTAGTGAAATATATTTTACAGTCCTGGGAGTATGAATAAGCCAGAGATCACAACCTGCTCCTTGGGAACCAGTGCCACTGCAAGATTTGCCAGTGCACATAAAGTGACACGTGCTCACATTTAACCCTTGCAAGAGCTTATCCTCAAAACCTCATCGCGAAATATAATTAATCACCACAAATAATTATGGAAATCAGGCAAGGGCACACAAATTAACGTTCACTGCCTGCAACCATCACTGTTTGTATTATTGGATCCTCCTTTCTGCCCTCCCAGAGGTGAAATGCAGAGTGAGGGAGCTGTTCATACCCACTGTCAGCCGTATCTCCTCATCCTGGTTGGCCAAGCCATCGTAGTAATAGAGATCAAACCTCCGTCCCGTTTTCCAGTCGCTGAGCAAATCCTTTTCCAAACAGAAAAGCACACTGAAGTGGCTTTCACTGCACACCAGCCAAATTGGGTACTTGGGGGTCTTCAAGTAACAACCAACCTAGAAGAAAAATACAAAACAGCAGACCATCACTGGGGTGAGGGGGAGAAACAATTCATTGTGGTGATGACTTAAGTTTCAGCTTTCACGTTTTTCAGGTTCTGTGGTGCCCAGGGGGGCAGTTCTGAGCCTCATATTAAGTGTTACTAAGCTCTCTGCACACAGCAGGGACACAGAACAAATCCTTTTCCTGCTGAAGACCAGAGACAACTTTCAGGCCCAAAAGCACAAACAAGGGAGGAACAAGAAGGATGGGACCTCACAACCTGGAGCTGTAATTGGACAATTCAACCCCAAGATGCAAATGGACCAAAACTTATCAAAGTGTGAGACCTCATGACTGTTTGTCCATTTTGTGACCATTTTGGGACCACCCTGGGTGCAGCCCTGGTCAGGCCCTGTCCTGCCCAAGGTGTATCCTAGAGGCCTTCCCAAGGCATCAGTGGAAAACATAAAATTTGCAACATCATTTATTTATTCTACTCTACAAACACTAATGAAGGCTCATTAGAGACTGTTGATGAAGCAGCCCAGTACAGTTCTGATAACTCATGGAGGATAAAAGCAATTATTAGGCCCTGAGTTATGGCAGGTAACGAAATGCAGCTGCAGTGCCCTTACAGCTACAAGATCAGATCCCAAATGAGCTGAACCAAAAAGAAGCATGTTCTCTGCAACAGCTGTAAAACCACAGGAATACAACATGGGATCAGTGGGAGGCTGTGCTGTCACTCAACAGTGACTGGAAACCAGGTAAGAGACTCACAGGATCTCAAATGTCCTGAGACATCCCTGCCTGGGCAACCCAACTGAGCCCAAAATCTTTTGTTGAGTAAAGAAAATAATATTTCCCCTTTTCTTTATCACCTTCTAGCTCATAGTCCAAACATGTACTTTCAGCTGCAGAAGAAAGCAGTAACAGAAGCATTTGTTGGTTATTCTTAAAAACGAAATATGCTCATGTGAAAATAAAATTTTAACGAAAGCCTTTTCTAAGCCTTTGTCCTTCTTTTGAAAAGTATATTTATAAATAACCTCAATATTCTCTAAGAAAGTGCATAAAAACTTCCATATTCATTCACAGAAGCTTTAAACTAGAATAACCAAGGGATTTGATCTATACGGGATGGAGGACGGGGATATCAGCAGCACTGCACTTGGGTTTTGTACCTCTGAGAAATTGCTTAGGGAAACGGAAATCTGAAATTAAGCATTTTGCTTTCAGTGAAATCATTTTGCTTTCAGTGAAATCATTTTGCTTTCAGTCATTTTGCTTTCAGGACTTATTCACTGAAAAAGTCCTAACGGAAACTGAGGAAAATGTAACAGAAAAAATTCTTATACATGATTTCTAGATACAGATTTGTGGATGCAGCTCCTACAGTGCAGCCCTCAGTTCTTCACCCTGGGCACAGAGGCAAATGGCAAAAGCCAAAAGGCAGAAGCCAACATTAATTCTGTTGAAATCAAAACTCTAACCAGTACCCTAAGTGATAAAGGGTTTGTGTTTTCATCTTGAGGGACATTTAGAATTTATATCTGAAGTGTTACGAGTGCAAATTCAGCTGCCTTCCACAATGAGAATTTCTTCTGATGTTAGATAACAAGTCTCCAGCTAATTAAGTAACTGTTCCCTGACTCATTACTTTGCTAATATCTATTTAAAACAGCCTTTTATACAACAGTTTTGCTTTTCATGTAAATTCTTGGCTTGGAAGTAAAGCATTTTTACAAGCTTCCAATAACACTCGTAACAGGAGTTATCAAAAAAGAAAATACGCAGTTTCAACAAAAGATGGCAAATTAGAGGGACACAGATGAAAAGATTCAGTCTCACAAACACGCATATTTTAATATGCAGATAAACCAAAGCCAAAAAGAACAGCCAGTCTCCTCCTAAAAATGTGTTCTTCCTACGTTTGTCTGCAAAAGCAACTTCCCAGCTTCATCAAACAACATTTGACAAAGGGGAGAGAGATCCAGAACTTTCAAAGCCACGTCCACTCCAGCTCTCACTCACATGAACCATCCCCCTGAAGCCAGGACAAACTGTTCAGATGATTGAGGGATGTAGGAACATTCTCCAAAAATGTGCACTTTTCAACTACAATCCTTGCAGAAAGCAGCGAGGGCATGAACTTTGAGACAACTGAGAGAGTCTAAAAATATTTTAGCTCAAATCCTCCTCTCCCAGAAGAAGGGAGAAGTCTTCGTTTTGGTGGCGTCAATTTAACCATCCAAGGATTAGCTGCTGCCTTTGACACAGGGATTTTCTCACCCAGGAGTGTCAAAACCAGTCCTGCCCACTCCTGTGCCTCATCCCCTCCTCCAAGGTCTCGTCCCTGCTGAGAAAACACTCAGCTGCCCTGATGCAAAACGTATTTAGTACAAAATACAATATGGGCTCATGCTGCTGGTGAAGTAAGGACAATCCTCACTGTGAGGATTCATTTGGCTGCTTCTTCAAGCATCAGTTGTCGTGTGGAGTAGAATCACTGAGTCATTTAGGTCGGAAAAGACCTCCAGGACCATCGGACTGAACATCACCTTGACGACCAGACCAGAGCACTGAGTGTCACATCCAGTGGTTTCCTCAACACTCCCAGGAATGAGGACTCCACCACCTCCCTGGGCAGCCCATTCCAACACCTGACCACACTTCCAGCGAAGGAATTCCTGCTGATGTCCTGCCTGAGCCTTCCCTGATGCAGCTTGAGGCCGTTTCCTCTTGTCCTGTCACTTGTTGCCTGGGAGAAGAGGCCAACCCTCACCTCACTGCACCCTCCTGTCAGGGAGTTGGAGAGAGTGTTGTAAATAAACTATGTGTATTAATCTGTCCTAAAGAAATACAGGAATTACAGGCAGGTCGGAAGTCACAGGAGGGAGAGACAGAGCTGAGAGGGAGAGATTTGACCTTATCAGCACTTGAAAGAGAAAGACTCGACTGAACCAACATGTTTGATGGTCGGATCATCTCCTCAGAGATGGTTTGACTCTCCAATGAACATTCCTTCTGTTTGCCTGAAAAACCCCACTCAAACCTGAATATGATCCACAGCCAACACTCAGACACCATTATGTTCCTTCTTAAAGTCCACTCGGGAACAAAATAAGAATCCCAAAAGGGGCCCACGAATACCAACACCAGAGAACTGAACAAAGGAGGACCCTGCCCCAGGGAAAATAAAAAGTATAAAAACTGGACCCTGGCATTGGGATTTTGGGGTGAATGAAGGAGGACACGGTGCCGACCGGTCCCACGCTTTCACCCCCAATTCGATCGAATTTTGTTCTTTATTGTGGCTTTGTTTTATCTGTGACTTTGGTTTTTTTGCATCTTTGCTCGCAGTGACGCAAAAATAAATTTTATTTTTTTCTTATTGCGATTTGGCTCACCATATTTATAACAAGAGCAATAAACTCACCCCTGAGCTTCCTTTGCTCCAGGCTGAGCACCCCCAGCTCCCTCAGCAGCTCCTCACAGCACCGACTCCCCAGACCCTTCCCCACACACCGAATTGTGCCCTCATTTAACTGGACCAGCTGGTGAGGCCTGAATGCTTCCTCAGCTGCCTGACCAGCCTGGTTGGTGGCAGAAATACTGCACAAAACCTGGAATAAAACCTGGAAACAGGACAGGGAAGAACAAGCATGAACACCCAGTGTTCTGACTCCTCAGGGAACCCCTCAAACTCAGCAGAGTGTCTGTGTCCATCAACAGGAGCCTGACAGAGACCCCTCCTTTCCAGTGTCTTCCCTACATCTGTAGGGATGAATTCCAAAGGCAAATCAGGGATATGTCACTTGCATCCTTTTCATGAAACACTGTTTTTGGTAAGAGCTCATCGGCTGTGTTTTTAGCACTATTCAAGTATTTGTTTTCCAGCAGACTCATTCATGTTTTCAGGCAAAAGGAAAGTAAGGGGGGAATGAATGAGGTGTCCTTTTGTGCTGCATGTTTTCAATTCCTATGGAGAACTCCTTAATCTTGATCCTCTCCCTTACAAAGCCCCCAAGAATGCTCATAAATTTCAGGGACCCTGTTCTGATCTCTGGGAAACACCAACTTTTCTAAAGCAAGCACCTTCACAGGGCTCATTCTCCATCTGGAATCTGTGTGTATTCACTCAATAGTGAAATTCAACCTACAGATAAATACTTATTGCTGGAGAATTATTCCAACAGATCTGCCAGACTGAGTGGACGGCACTTCACCACTCAGCCCTGATTTGTCCCTTGAAAAAGGCCATCTCTTGGAATCTGTATTCCAAAAGAAACAAGCCAGAGAATGCGATACCAAAACCAAGCAGGATAACTGGATACAGCCAATCTGACAGTACTTTTCTCCACGAGTTTTATCACTAAACATAATTTTGCCTCCTTGCTTGCAGGATTTTACTATTCATTTTCCAGTTACAATCAATCATTCCTTGCTTTATATTTCACTCCCTGAATACAGCTGCTAGAGGTGTTTATTTGAGAAGCAATCACAGCGTGTAATGGTTCCACAAAGGGCTGGGTTCTGTCAAAATCAGGAATTTCTGGTAGTACCTAATCCAGCAGGATTGACAGGCAAAGGGATAATTACACAAATTTCAGAGCTACAGGCAACAGCCTATTGTTTGTTCTGTCAGTGTTTTATTCCTCACAGCTGCAGTGACCTTCTCTGGATGAAAATTGAACAATGTTCCAGGGGTGTTAAGAGTGAAGTGTCAGTGGTGTAAAATCAGACACACCTTTTCAGCAGCCCTTGGGGGAGCAGTGACCCCACTGAAACACCAGGTCAGCCCCATCACTGCTGCATTTGCAGGTAATTTAGGGACAATGTCAGGGTAAAGTTATGGCCACTGCCAAATACTTATTTCAATCAGATTGAGAAAAATAAAATTAATGCTGAAGAAATCTGACATTCAGACTATGCAGTATGTCAGGTGAGACAGAAATTGAGGAATTTTTAGCCATATATTTATAAAAAACCAGCAAAAAAAACTGCTACACTAGAACCTTAGGTAATTTCTCTGAAGCTTTGGGGGTTTTTTGGGGGTTTTTTTTTTGTTTGTTTGTTTGGGGTTTTTTGTTTTTTTGTAGAAAAGGAAACCTTTCTGACAATGAACTGAGGGGAAAAAAAAAAGACATGACTGAAGAAGAATAGAAAGAGATGTGTGTTAAATCCTAGGACTCCCAAAGCAAAGAAGAGACTCCTGGAAAGCACTGGCTTCTGATTAAAAGTTCCCTTATACTGCCATGGTGTAAAAGGAAAACAGACCTCAGGGTGCCAGGCAGCCTCAAGATCTTTTCTTTATCCCTGTCCCACCCAGCAGCCCTCCTGGAATGTCCCAAAAAGTGAAGAATTTTTGAGGGAGATTCAGACCCGCAGTCAGCTTTCAGGATTTTGCCATTTCCTCACTACACTCAAAGTTTATAGCCCACTTGAGGGAGTAACATCACTGCAAGGACAAGGACAGGGCAGGACTCAGCCCAAAAAACACTTCTGCATTTATTTCTAGGCCCTCTAAAGCAGGTTAGCCCTCGGGCTTTGGCTGTAAAATCAAATAAGCAAGAGATGGGTACTGTCAGAGTTTTAGACCCTCCCATTCATCAGCAATGCTGGGAGTCAGCTGAACTCTTACCTGAAGCATTTTCAGCCTAAAAAGCACCTAAAGTGAGAGGGGATAATTCCAGATCCAAATGCAGGTGTATATAATCTAGAGACATGTGGAAAATCTTATCATGACTTATCAATCAAAATCTTATCATGACTTACCATTTTCTGCTTTACCTGTTTGCAAAGCATGCAGAACTCTTCTAAACATCTGAGTTTTGTTATTCTTATTGTCTCAAATAAAAACTCTCTGATTCTATTTCATTTGGAAGGATGTTGAAAGGGAAGCAATGCCAATACCCCAGCAACAGTGACTGGCCTCTGGGAAAACAATTGGCTATAACTCAGAGGACAACAGGACTTCACTGAAGAAAATTTCAGTTCCAGGCTAGAAAGGGAGATGTCAAAACAAGGAATGAAGAACAGACTTTCTCAAAGGCTTTGTCAGCCTTGTTTCAGTCAAATTTGAATGCACTCCGTGTTTTTTGCCCACAGTCTTACATAAATAGCAGCTTCCTTTGCTGCACCTACAGGGCACAACACTTACCCCTGTTCCTGAAAAATAAATGGAAAATCGAAGCCAACCATCAGTTTCCATTTTGTGTGGTTTTGTGGTTGGTTTCTCAAATGAGGAGGCTCAAACCCTCTTTCTAAACTTTCCCCTCCACAACCCCACTCATGGCCCTGCCTTGACTCCAGCCCATCTGATGGGGAGAAGGGATTTTTTGGGACACATTTCCCTGGGCAGAAGGTTATAGGAAGGCCAGCCCACAGGGCAGAAACACAGGTGAGGTGCCAGGAGACAGAGCATATGTGCTGAATTTCATCATAGCACAGAGTGGGTTCTTCAAAATAGCACCAAAACTAGTATTTCCCATCTGGGGAATTTCAATGAATAAGTTCTGTTTGCTTCTGTTGCTTTACTCTGCCTTTTTGAAAAGAAATGGGGGAAACGTGAGTAGCTTCTTTGTCAACGCCCTCTCCGTTTTCAGAGAAGCAAAAACTAAAAAGCAGCTCCCTGGAAGTGCTGGCAGCTCAGGCAGGGGCTGGGACAGTCAGGAATCAGAGTAGGGGGAATTTGGGAGCTCAGACAACAGGACAGCTTAAAGCAGGAGAGAATTGGTGAAAACAGATAAATCAGGGAGAAGGCTCCAAACAGACAAATAACTTTGAATATTTCAATTTCTTCACATACAACAGCACATACCTAAAGGGGTTTCAAAAAACATTTCAGAAGGATGGGGAGATTCATCAGCCAGCACCACGCTGCCTTTAAAATGAGAGATCCAGACCTGTACACAACCCAGTTCAGCCAGGAGCTTGCTGGGATAAGCACTTTGAATTTTATTCACCTATTACCCGTCCGTGTAAAGTGGAAATAACACTTGCCACTCTTGCAAAGCACAGATCTGCTGATAGGAAATGGCATGTAAATGCTCTATATTATTATTATTATCATTATTCCAGTTCATTAGCACTGTGGTGTCTATTAATTGGCTATAAATATTATTAAAGAATTAGCATCTTATGAATGACAATAAGGATAATAATCTGTTAAATTTTTTTAATAATCTGAGAATGCAGATTTTTTTCCCTTTCTCACTGTTTTTTAATGACCTGGCATAAACATGAGGAGCCTCTGTTTCCACCTCTTCCTGCTTTTAACATGTCTCAAGCCATTTTGAAAGAAAGAATTTCATCATTCTAAGTCTTTTCACCTGCAATTTTAACGTGGAATTTAGGCCAAAGGCTCTGACCTAAACACTGGGATTTTCCTCACCCAGAAGTGCTAAAATTGGTCCTGCCCACTCCTGTACCTCATCCCCTTCTCTGAGGTCTTGTCCCTGCTGAGAAACCACTCAGCTTCCCTGAGACTGAACTGCTGGATCCTGCAGCTCAGCAGACAGAGGAAACCCCCCAGCAATTTCATGTGGAGATGTTCCTGTTGCTTGACGTGCTCTAAATAAATCCCAGGAAACCTAAAATCTCAATTTGGGCTTCTAAGTTAAATGTGTAAGAACACATGGAATTGATATTGCTTAAATAAGGGCTTAGCAGAAAGAAAAGAAACCCAAACATGTGTAAGTTGCCTACTGAAAATCAGCAGAATCAGAATTTTAGCTGCTTTCCCCCATTAAAAATCCGGAATCTCGCTGTGAAACTGAACCTTTGCACATGAAACAGATGGAATGGATCCATCTGTCGTTGGGAAACAATCTGCAGCAAGTAATTACACTGCAAAAAAAACCTCCACGGAGTTTGGTGATACGTCAGGGCTGAGAGTGATGACTGAACATTAACAATTCCTGACAAATCACTCGGGGCACACGTTTTTCTCATCAGCAAAGACAACACAGGATCCACTGGAGGAGAAGAATGGATGGGGAACAGAGGCATTCTCCAGGCAATCACTGGAGGAAAAGGGGATGGATCATTTTCTTTGGATTTGCCACTGCTGGAGTTTGAGGATTAATTCCCGTGCCCTCACAGTATCTGCAACTCAGAAGCCGCGCCAAGGGAATTGTGGATGACACACAAATGCTCCACATAAGAGAAAAAATGAGATTAAATGGTAGAGAAGTCTCCCTCCATGTGGTTTCACTGCATCTAGCCTGGAGTCTTGAATATCCTGTCCTAAATGTGTTGGTAAGTTGGAACAAGTCTAGAGCAGGGAAATAAAAAACAAGCTTTGGACAGGATGTGCTGATAAAAAAGGGAGGCACTGTTACATCAGCTGCAAATGCCCAGCGGATGGGGATGAATTGTTTAGGGGGCAGGTTGGATTATGAGTAAAATTATAATTAGAGGAAACTAAGTAAATGAAGAGTCTGACTTATTAATAGTATTTCCAAACACAGGCACCGTGTGGTAGATTTTAAAATATCCCAATTCACAAGGACCTGCAAAGCTTTTTTTTGATTTATTCATGTTTTAGAGTAGAGAAAAATGGATGAGAAAAACTGCAAGATCACAGTTATTTGCACTAAAATCAATGAAAAAATGGCCATCTGAACAAAAAGGCAAGAACTTCATGGATACAAGTTTTTAAAAGAAACCCTGCTATATAACAGGACACAAAAATATCCCGAGTTATCCCCTCAGAGATTGGCTGGATGTGACCTAAAGGGAGTTTTCTGACTCCAGTGTCTATGATTCACCATACAGCACGCTCAAGATTTTCTTACTACTGGAAACAAAAAATAAACCCAACCAAAAATGACAGTCCTTTTCCATGGCTGGGTTCAGTTACCAGCCTCAGAGCCACACTGTAATTGGATGCTGAGAGGAATAAAACAGTCACATTGAAAGACAAACTCTATTCTCAGTTCCACCTCTGCAAACTGCCACTGACATTTCATTTTTCCTGAACTGCTCTAAGTTTTATGACAGGAAGCAGAATCTGGCCCCTCAGGCTGAAGCCACAGCGGAGACTCCCCAGTTTGGGGCCAAAATCCACCAGAATCTGACTTTTGTGCCAGTCCTAAGCAGACACTGCCTCTGAACTGAAATGCAGAGAACACCCAGATGTTCTTAATAAAAACCAGGACAACTTTCAGCAGATGCCCAACTGCTGTAGACTCTTAATAAAAAAAAAAAAAGGAAACTACGTCTACTGGAGTTTCTGTAACTGATTAAGTCACTGGCTTGGAAAAACAGATCCCTGCTCCCATGCAAGAGCCCAGCAGTAGAAACAGATCCCATTCTACCATATAATTTGCAGAATAAGTGGAAAATGGTGTCTGAATCTCTGGGTAACTTCATTTATTTTTAGAGGGCAGGTGGGTAAGAAATAGCTCTTACCTGCCCTGACCTCATTTACCACTTTGTTACTCCCGAGTCATTTTCCTCACTGGAGAATGGAAAAAAATTCTGGAGTGGTGCATAATCATTTTTTTGAGGGTTTAAATGTCACACTGTTTATAGAAAAGAAAAAAAAAAGTGTGAACTAGACACAGAAGCTTATTTATTTTTAGTCCACTCTGTTCTGAACTAATCTGATTTGGGCACACTGATAAGCTCTCTTGACTGAATTCAAGCCTTTTGTAATCCTGTGAATAATGTAAATTACTGTGCTAATTAAAAATAACAAAAATTGTAATTTGCCAGTAGCAGGAGAATGTAGCTGACTTCAGCCATATGGGAAGGGGTTAAAATCAAGTTTTGTTTTCAGTTCACACCTTCAGATCAGATCAGCACAAACAAATCCTTTGGTAATCACTTTCAAACTTTTATAGAGATGCTGCTGCTGCTGCAAATGCAGGTGGGACTCCTACGAGCATCTAACAAAAGCAAGAGAATTTCAAACAATATTCCTGCATCAAACACAAGATGGGCTGTTTAGGGCAGAACATGTTTTTAGGAAAAAAGTCCATCCTGCCATCCTCCATCTCCTGTTGATGGAGAACTAGTGAAATCCTTACAAGGTTTTTCCTGAAGTAAATTAATACCTGTCACTCCTTTGAAAGTTTTCATCTATCTTTTCATTTTCATGATGACTACAATTAAAATATGACTATCAAAAGAAATTAAAGGGGACAATCCCATTGCATTAACAGCTATTTTAATTGTCTGTAATTTTTATTTTTTTACTGTTAACAGAACCACCACTACAGCACAGAAAAGATAAACTGAACCAAGCCAGTGAATTCTTTGCTGCTTTACTTACTCCAAGCTGATTTTAAAAGTAATTTTCTTCTTTCTAATTAAAGCAGGAGAATGGGAAACCTACCTGACAGACATCGTAGTGCTCAAACAGGGAGAGCAAACCAATATCACTGCGACTGGTGATGCCTTTCAAAATGGTGATGTTGCCATTCCCAGAGTCCAGCTCTATCACATTGTTGAAAACATTGGACACAGCTTTGCCAGTCAAAAGCAAGTTCACCAATTCCTGTTTGGGACATGTTTAAAATAATGAAAAACAAAACAAAAACCAAACAGTAGTTAATCAGGACAAGATGGATTTAGGATTGATCAAGTTAAACATGCACACGACCCCTAATTTATGTCGTGGCTTTAGGTTCATGGTTAGGATTAAAATTGCTTATAAAAAGATTCCAGATATTTTGGTTGAAGTCTCCCAAAGTAAAATGAGGAAATTATAAAGTTATAGAATATCCTGTGTTGGAAGGGACCCACAAGGATCATCCAGTCCAGCTCCTGGCCCTGCACAGACACCCCAACAATCCCACCCTGTGCATCCCTGGGGGCATTGCCTAAATCCTCCTGGAGCTCTGGCAGCCTTGGGGCTGTGCCCTTTCCCTGGGGAGCCTGGGCAGTGCCAAACACCCTCTGGGGGAAAAACCTTTTCCAGCTGTGGGTTGGACTTTTTGTCCAAAAGGATGCTGTGAGAGACAGCACTGAAAGCTTTGCTCAAGTCCAAATATTAGAAGAGTTTTCAATTTTCATCCTGGAGACAAACTGCTGATAATTTATTTACTCTCACATCCAACTCTCAAACATCTCATATGTGTGTTGTTTTTGGGGTTTGCTGTTTTGGTGTCCCTTCTTCTCCACAATGAAAAGTACAGCAGGAATGACATAAACTCAAAGCCTGTACAGTACTACATGAAATGTCTGTATGTGCTTAGTGATGTATTTTGTATGTTGGGCAAGATTTGCCAAATTATGATTCCTTCTCACTGATTATTTCTGCCTGAAGTCTCCTCCAGTAAAACATTTCCCCATATGGACCCAGATCAATAAGATATTGATAATATTTCCTAGAGATGATTGTTGATTATTCCCTCTCCAATTGAAGCAGGGGTGTGCCAGAGGCTAAATACCTGTGAGAGGATGGGAGGCATTTGCACATATGAGTGTGCCTGAAGTTCAACAACAGAGAGATGGGATATTTTTCTCAGCTAACACCCCACCAGGGCCAGCTGGGGTGCATGAAATCAGAGCTAGCAGCAGACTGCTGCAGCAGTGAACCAGCTCACTATTAATAAATAACATATGGCGAGAAACAGCAGGGGAAATAACAAAGAGAAAAGTTTCCAGAAAAAATACTGCTAACTACCATGCCCAAAGACAAGAATAACTCTGGTATGGCCAGTTTGGAACTGGATTTAAAACCACTGCACACAATTACAGCTCTGTGTTTCTCCTGAAGGATTCCCCAGAATTTAAAAGTTTTTTACTGATTTTTTTTGCACTTCTTATTCACC
Source organism: Cyanoderma ruficeps (assembly GCA_008694505.1). Classification (NCBI taxonomy): domain Eukaryota; kingdom Metazoa; phylum Chordata; class Aves; order Passeriformes; family Timaliidae; genus Cyanoderma; species Cyanoderma ruficeps. The sequence goes on from VZDJ01000046.1 coordinate 2,133,661, forward strand.
ATCACTGATGTTCTACCACCTTCTCGAGGAACCATTTTGTGGCCACAGTGCAAAAGTCCTCTAGCAACAAGAAATATGAAGCAAAAAGCAACATGAAGCAAAAAGCAACATGAAACAAAAAGCAACAAGAAAAGAGCATGAAGCTTTTGTCTTTGGCAGCCAGAAGGGAAATAAACGGGATCATGGAATCACTGAGGAGCTGCAGGATCAGACATGGACCCTCAGGCACCTTTCTGAGAGGGCAGGGAGGGAACACAGCGATGTCTCAGCACTGGAATCAACCAAGGAGTCCCAAAGAGGCAGATGAGAGGAGTGTGAGCACAGGGACACACAGGTGCAGGCACGTGCAGGGCAGAGAACCAGCCTGGAAAGCAGAACCTCTGAAAGCAAAGACAAGAACGTGCCAAAGCACGAGAGAAAAGAATAAAGGATGAAGGTGCTTGACGTTAGGGGGATAAGGGGAAAAAACAAAAGGAAATTGGTGGAGATTTTATAGCAGCCTTCCAACACCTAAAGGAGCTGAAAAAGAGCTGGAGAGGGACTTTTCACACGGGGATGGAGTGATGGGACAAGGGGAACGGCCTTCAGCTGAAGGAGTGTAGGTTTAGCTGATATCAGGAAGAAATTCTTCACTGTGAGGGCAGTGAGGCCCTGGCACAGGCTGCCCTGAGAGGATGTGGACTCCCCACCCCTGGAGATGCTCAAGAACAGGCTGGATGGGGCCTGCACCAAGTTGGGACGGTGGAAGGTTGGAAGGGCTGGAACAAGATGAACTTTAAGGTTCCTTCCAACCCAAACCATTCTGGGATTTCACGACTCTGTGACTTAAAAATAAGCAATGCCATCTCTTCCCGGAGGTCAGCTCACAGCAGAAGCACAGGACACCCCCAAAAATGGACCTTGAACTCACCTGGGTGCAGTAGCCGTGGCTGCCAATCAGGCGGTTTGTGAGCACATCGAAGTCATTGCGCACCCTGAGAACACAAATTTAAAGCCAATTAAATTTAAATACAATTGCTTCTTTTCATTAGGCCTAACGTCTCGAAATCTTACTGAAAAACAAAAACAAACTGTTTCCCAATCATAAATATACCCCTATATTTTCTGAGTCCTTTCAAGGTGACTTTTTACATGGCAAAAAAGAAAAAAAAAATTAGTATTTCAGCTAAACCTGTGGGAAGCAGAAATTTGGTAGAGCTAGGCTTGAAGGAAACTGCTGTAGAGGAGAAAAGAAGTCACTGCCACCACTAGCTAGAATTTTAGAAATTAAAAATTTCTGCATTATTTGTGTGACAGAATCACAGAATGGGCGAGGTTGGGAGGGACCTCTGGAGGTCCCTTTGTCCACGCCACCTCTGGTACCCAAAGCCAGTTTCCCAGGTCCACATCTGGATGGTTTCTGAACCTCTCTGAGGACAGAGACTCCACAAAGTACCTGGGCAACACATTCCAGTCCTCAGATAAGATCTGCTATTTGTTATGCCTGTCAGAAATACTTGTTATACATCCATAAAATCTATACACTACATTGTCCATGAAAGGAAGAAAGGGAACCCCAACAAAACCCCTGTAGGTGTCCACATTTATAATGGCGCTGTGTGGCCCCTAATTACACGTCGTGACACCAAAGAGAAAAGTCTGAAATTGCATTGCCCGTAATTATGGAGTAATGTGTCCCCAAACTAAGTTCACTCTCTCAAAACTCTTGGAATTACTGAATTAGTGATTGGTTGATGGCCTAAACCATAAAGGTTTGCAATTGTGATCGTTTTTTTATCCTGCAGATATAATGGAATTGCAAACATTATTTTATACACGAATAAATGTTTAATCTAGGTTTGAGGAAAAGCTATGTGCCATGTTCTGGGAGAGCTGTGGCAATAAAACCCCCTGATTAACTCTGTGGGTCATAAAAAAGCTATTTCCCTTCAGTATAAAATATGCTGATCTCAATTGCTTTGACTCCATCGTGATTTTGATATTGCTACTGAGACAGAGAGAATGCCTGAATAATGATAAATTAAAACTCAGTTATTCTACACACATCTAGGCTCCTCATTCTCATTTGACTTGGCAAATCTCTGCATACAAACACCCATGTTTCTTGACACTTGGCACAATTAATTTTGTTTAAAATGAGAATATTTTGTTTCTGACAAAGCAGGGGTTGAATTGATGTGGTCAGGTTAAAGCTAGCTGGAAATTTCTCCTTAACATTGCTACACATGCTCCATTAAAAATTTATTTATTTATTAAGTAAAAAGGCAGGACATTTCCTGCCTTTATCCCAAACTTTAGATAATTATATTTTCATAGGTTCTCTTTGAATGTCAAGATCAGAATGTAACATATAATTTCGAGGTTTACAGCCCTAAAAGTATTTAAAATAATTCAAAATAAGTCACAGCCATGGAATCACAATTCCCAAATTTTAGATAATTATTTTCCCACCGGATTTCTTTGACTGCCAAAATCGGAATGTAATATATAATTTTGAGGTTTACAGCCCTAGAAGTATTTAAAATAATTCAAAAAAAGTCATAGTCGTGGAATCACAATTCCCAAACTTTAGATAATTATCTTCTAACAGGATTTCTTTGAATGCCAAAATTGGAATGTAATATATAATTTTGAGGTTTACAGCCCTTGAAGTATTTAAAATAATTCAAAATAAGTCATAGTCATGGAATCACAATTCCCAAAATTTAGATAATTATTTTCTCACAGGATTTCTCTGAATGTAATGTGTAATTTTGAGGTTTACAGCCCTAAAAGTATTCAAAATTATTAAGAAAAAAGTCACAGCCATGGAATCACGATTCCCATTTTGAAAAACGGCTTTTATCCCTTTTACAAAAAGCAGATTTCATCCCTTTTAAAACCCCGTATTTTAAAGACAATTTACAAGTCGGTGTCAGACATAACAAAGTGCCACTGACGTCTCCTGCCCGTGTGAAATCAAAGGCAAGGCCGGGGAAAGTGTGCCCGTGACACGGAAAACTCCCCCGTGCACCACTGCAAGGCATGGATGGGGTGATAAAAATCTTTGGATTTTGGCCATTTCTCAGTTTTAGCAACGGCCTCATCTCGCCAGCGCCGCGGGCAGAGCGTCCAACATGCGTCAGTCGGGGACGAGGGGACATACGCCACACACAATGGCAGGAAGCCCTAATTCCATCTTGTAGGCACAAACAATCCGGGAGCCTGGAGGTGGATCTCGGCTCCTCCAGGAGGAGGACAACATCTGCCTTCGCAATCAGCCCCGCCGGCGAGGAAACCGACGTCAGGGGTTTACACCTCCGCTCAACGCGCTCGGGGATCTTACTCCCACCCGATTCCAAAGGCTCCCCGGCCTCCCTGCAGGTGTGTTTGCTGAGTTTCAGGTGAACTCTGTGCACTGTAAAAACATCAGGTAGTCACAGTTCCGTGATTGGTTTCTGCTGGGAGAAATTGGGGTGAATGTGGAGACATTCACCGGAGATGGGGATGATCGGAAGTGTTTGTTGGGTCTGCTGTCCTGGCCGTCAGATGTCAATGCAGACACAATCTATACATCACTATCACTGATATGACTGCCCCAGCACAGAATTTTCCATTTATAATTTTTAAATCACTTTAGAACAGATTAAAAAGACCCATCACTTCGAAGCCAGAAGGTTTTTAAGTATCCCAGTGATCATCAGACAAGGATTTATGGCTTGACTCTGAATCCCTTTTTAATTTACAGCCCAACACTCCACGTGCTGTTGTGACAGAATCACAGATCAGCAAACAGACACTAAAAGGCAACAGTGTGAATGGTAAATATTCCTTTCTTGTGCTGTATTATCACGATTTTCCAGTGTTGTGATCGTTCATAATCCCGGCTGGAGAGTGAGGTAGGAGAATGTTGGCTACTAGAGTAGAACACTGGGGTTTGCCTCTCCTGGTAATATTATAAAGTCTTTTAAAAAAATTATTCAGGCAGAAAGCAAAATACTGAGTTTTAAAATCTCTTGAATAAAGATTTTAAATCAAGCATGAGCTCCACGTGCAGTTTTCAGCAGAAATCATACCCTGTGCTGAAACGAATCAAAAAGGTGACAACGAGACTTTACTAAATTTCAGGTCACTTGTAAGATCTCCCAGCTTGATTTTTAATTTTAGCTGTAATGTGTGTGATGTGCTTTATGGCCACGTGAAACCAGGGAAGACAGAGTTTGGATTCTAAACTATTTAGATGTGTTTTAATACGCTCAAAGAACGTAAATAATATGGCAAAACTCAGCTCCACGTGTATCCACTATGAAATGTTCTTTAAAAAAGTATTTCTATTCAAGCCTTTTTCCCCTCCAAAAAGACTAATTGTGAGCCCTTATCCTGAGGCTTAACTGTCCCTTCAGTCCTCATGCAGGCAAACATTTTTTCTCACATTATTATCACACAAAATGAACATCATTATGTGGTGAAACCAAAAGATGTGTAAGGTGGCTTCAGAGTAAAAACTTAATTTATACCAACTGGAGGAATCTCCTCACGACATAAATCACCAAAATACACCTGCTGTGAATTATATTTTCATCTTTTTGAATGCTGCTGGGTTTCAGGCAGCGATGCCTGAAAGTCCTTCCAAAAAAATATCTTTATGTATTATAAATTTGTTTTCTCTCCATCTTCCTGTTGAATCCGTGTTTCTCTTCAGCCTGGTTGTAACTGTTTGTTTCAAGTTATAAAAAATGTTTTTATATAAAGGATGCTAAATACTGAAGGTGGACAGATGTTCTGAGCCAAACCTTTGACTGCTCTGAATTGTCACAGCCAAAATGACATAATTTGCTGACTTCCAGACAGTTATTAGAAATCTGCCTAGAAATCAATCCATTCTGAGATATAAAAATAACAACAACAAAATCTAAAATCTTAAGAGAGATGGACAAAACCATCATTTGATAATAGAAACTGTAATTTCATTATAAACCTTAGCACTGATGGGTCATTGATAAAATACACTTCAGTGACCTGTATGGACTCAATAAAGTTCTAAAACTGCATAAATACAAATTCCACAATATTATCCTATTTTGAGCACTGGAATCTCCAATATAACATAACCTGCCATCAGATGAACTTTTCCTTAGCAAAAACTAAGAGAAATAAATGTTTCTCAAATGCTTCACAGGCATTTACTCCACATTTACTTCCAGGAAAATTCTTGACAAGTCTTCAATGGAGAGTAATTAAATATTGAATACAAAAGTCCCACACAAACTGTAACAGCAGGAATAATCCCAGACTATCACAGTGTGAGTCACTTTGTGCCACAGGTATTGCTTGGCTCGATAACAGAACAAAAGAAAAGAAAAATATAATAAAATATAAAAGATAGCAATAAAGTATAAAACAAAAAAATGGTGTGTTTGGGTAAGTGTTGGCTGGTTTAAAGTCCTTAACTCTGAGGCAAAGCTGCCACAGAAAATTGGTGACCTCACTTCGTTCATGGCAACAGACAGTCACATTAACAAACACACAATTACAAGTCTACTCCCAAAATAGATTTGGGGCTGGGAGGGGGGAAAAAACTCATCTTCAAGCATAAGGATTTCAAATAATTACAAAGGGGATGTGGAAAATGACAGGATGGGTGACTGCCTTATTGTGTAAATGTTCCAGAATATTTATTTTTTTTTTATCCTGGCACATGGCAAAGGTTTCAAATGAATGTTCAAAGAATGGAAGAGCCTCTCTCTAAAAAAAAAAATAAAATATTGTTTGGGATTCAGACCAGGGAAAGCAAGGAAGTGGCTTCATTCTTTATTTATCACTTTTGCCACAGACCTGCTAATTTCACAAAGTTCTTATAATGGTCTGAGGTACTCGTGCAGGCTAATTCATCAGCTCTGCTGCTCCAGGGTGCTGAGAAACTACAGGAAGTATTTATATTTCACAGGGATTGATCTGATGGGGAAAATAATTAATCTATTGGCATATTCAACCCACTATTTATTTTTTTTAAAAGAAATTATCTTTGTGACTGATTGCAGTGTCCCCCTGAGTGAAACAGAACAGGCAAAGATATTAAATCTGTATCTATCTCACCACATTGACCCTTCAGCAAACAGCCAAACAATCTGAATGTGTGAAAGCAACCTGCTGAAATTCAGCTAAAGTCTGACAATTTATTTGTCACTGCTACATTTTGTAGTAGAATCACATTTACTCTTCCACACTTGTGCAGTGTCTCGATCAATATACTTTATTTTCCTAAAATCAAAAGGATTTCTGAAAAGTTTTGATTCACGAAAGAAAAGGAAGGGGAAACGAAAAGATGAGAAAGATGAAAAAGCTGATCACTCACTTCAGGGCAGGATCCGTATCACTGATTTTTATATCTAAAGATGAACTCATAAACAGGCAATCACTCTGGAATTCTTTACATTTGTATAAATGGAAAGGAACTGGTGGATCCTGAAGGCAATTTAGGTGACTTTGCTCAGGTATTTTGCAGAGTAGAGGAAGAAACTTGAGGAAAATTCCTTTTCTCCATTTGAGAAGTAAAAGGAGTCTGCCACAACCTGGTCATGGCCATCAAATTGCTAAATATCAAGGACTGGAGGGATAAATCACAAATATTCTGGCACTGAAGACAGATTGAGTCTATTTTTTATTTATTAGATTAAAAGCCAAGAAATAAGGGTGATCTTGATATAGAAATAAAAACACCCCGCAGCCACTCTTTGAAGAAGGCTTCTCAACTGGACAAACCAATTAAAAGTCCCAAGTTAATTTACCAAAAATTTTAGCTCAACAGAATCTGAGCATGTAGATATTGTAGGATCAGAGGAATTTCTGACGGTCAGAAGGAACCACAGTTAAAATTTGGAGCAGCTTTCCTGTGGGAAGAGGCTACAGAGCCCAGGATCATTTCACTACAGCAGGACACAAGTGATGGGCTCCAAGAGATGTTCAAACGGGAATGAGATGATTAAGGAACGTTTCCTCACCACTTTTTATAACATGAATTCCACAGCACTCCTTAGATTTGCTGGGCAATTCAAGGGGAAAGAGAAAAAGGAAAAAAAAAAAGAAAAAGGAGGGGAAANAAAGGAGGGAAAAAAAGGAAGAAAAGAAAGGAAGGTAAAAAAAGGAAGAACTCTTTCACGAAACACATTTCTGCACTGGGGAGCTCAACACCACAGGGGCTGTGGAGGCCAAAAGGATTCAAGGGTTTAGGGAAATTTGGGGAGGACAGGTTTCATCAAGGGCTAATAAACACAACTGCCAGCTTGGGAAATCCTGGGATTACTGCTGGAAAGATGGAGAATATTCCAGCAGAATGATCCTTCACTGCATTTCTTGGACAGTTTCCTATCTTTTCCCTGTCAAACACAGGCTAACAGCCTTGCAGAACCTTTCCTTGATCCTACAGGGACACAAGGGGCATTAAACCCATAAATCTCAGGATCTCCTCAGAACAATATTCCATGTTTGTATCACGGATTACTGCCACATCTCACGCTGGGATAAAGCAGAATTGTGGAGTGGGAGAAGAGAAGATGATGTTCTCTGCATCCCACTCACTCTCCTTCACAGAAATCCACATTTCTTAATTGTTTCCTTGGCTTTCCATACTTTTCTCAGTGGCAGCTGAGGAACCTGGAATCTCCTCATGCTTTGATGAGGTTTACTGACTCAACAGGCTGTTTACTGATGCACTTTCACTCTGCACTAGCACTGATGGTTAAATTAAATAACTTTCTCTGCCTTTCTTGTTTAGTTTCAACCATCACCATCCCAGTTTTTAGAAAATAGTTACGCCCCACCTCAAAATCTGCCTTTTTTACGGCTAGAAAACATAAAAACTTTTTCCTTCTAGAATTCTTCTGTGATAAAACAGATTCCTTCTTCCCCTGCTCTGTGCTTTTCCTACACTTCCCCCAGCTTTAGTGTGTGAACCCAGCCTGACACGGCGTTTCTCCAAGGACACATCAGTGCCTTGCACAATCCATTAACATTTCTTCACCTCCTAAAACTATTTATGCTGATACACCCTCAGAGCAGGTCCAGGGCTGTTTTTTTTTAATGCTGGCTCAGAGTCACTGTGTGCTCTGCTGCTCCTCATCCTGCCACTCACAGCTGATGAACCCCCCAGCACAGTAGTGAGCAGTCTCTGTTTACAAGACCTCGCAGTTTCTGTAGTGAAAATAAATTCCTTTTTTATTGCCCTCATCATGAGGCCGAGCCTGCTCGTTCCTACAGCGCGATTTGTTCTCTGTATTGACAGGGCCTTTCAGCTTTTCAGTCATCAGGTCACTCCATCAGCACACCACTCCCTTTTTCCAGCATTATTGTAGGGAATAAAACATTTTTAATCCCAAACTGATCATTGACAAACTCCATCGGTCACTTCCCCATGCCAACAGCACCTTTCTGAGTCTCTTCCCTTATCACCTTTAGAATTCTTCAAAGATGTGTTATTTTCACATTAGTAAAAAATTTTTCATTTGACATATCAAATAAAAATGCCTTGATAGATCTCCATTAACTAATTTTTTTCTATTTTCTTTTTTTTTTCTTTTATTTTTTTTTAACTTAAAATTCTCCATTTGCTCCTATAACTGCAAGTCTAGCTACTCTACATTTAAATAAGGCATGACAAAGGTAAGATTTTAGGATCAGGTCCATTCATAAAGTCTGGTAAAGCAAGAGGAAACTTGAAAGTGCTGAATAAATTTAGGAATGAGGTGCAGGCACAAAGATACCTGGTTTATTTTTTCCTTCCTGTTGTGCAGCCATCATCACTTTTTTAGGTTCAATCACCTCTCACAAATTTGATTGAGTTATTATGTATGAATTCCAATCAGCCAGGCAGACTTTGCACCCCGTTGCTCTCCTTACTGAAAGCAGAATATTAAATTTAGACTTGGAGCATTTTTTACATTATTCCTGATATCAGCCACGTCCACTTTACACAGAAACCTCAGGTCTTTTCCTGATATCTTTGTATTAATATGATAAGGAAATCACTTGTTGTTTCATTTCCCCAGGTGTGACCTCATCTGAACCACGTTTTTTGTCCGTTTTCCAACACCAAGACTCTGAGCACTGATGACAGAGAAGGTTGTTGCTCACCACACTTTCTTCATTCCTTTGCACTATTTTAAGAAGTCAGAAAACTCCCCAGAGAACAAGCTAATGATCTTCCCTTTCTTCACTTCCTCAGCTTTATGATTTCTCCTGATCTGTTCCACGAGGGGCTGGAGGTGTCAGGGGAGCGATCTGGGTTTATTCCCACAAGTGACCTTCCTGCTGCACAGCCACACCAGACCTGCTGTCCCTCAGTATCCAATCCTCCACTTCTGTTCTGGGAGCCCAGCTGGTGACACAGCTGAAATTCCTCCATTTCCTTACCAGGGGGACAACAGTGGCACGTCTCAACTACCTGGGCAAACTCCACATTTTCCCTCATTTATTATTTTTGGCATTGTTTCCCAGTTCCCCAGTCCCTTTTACCTATCAAGATAACAAACAGAACCAGCACAACAACCTCTTTGTCTTCTTGATTCTTCCCTTTTTTCCTGAGTGGAGTCTCATTTACTCATTTTTCTTTACCACACACCTTTGTTCCTTGTCCTCCAAACACCCTCAAACCTGATTCAACCTTTTCCTCTCCTTTGTCTTCGTGGTCACATTTCCACTTGGGTCACATTCCTTATCTACAATGTTAAATAGCTTACTTATATTCACATTTTATTTGGCAAATCCTACACATTTCTTTTGAGTGAGACCCTACTCTCTCTCCTTTCCTCTATCTTGTCTTCTTTCAAACCCCTTTTTCCCACCACCTTTTGTCCCTGGCTCCCCTCTCTCTCAAGCAGCAGAAAGTGACATTTCCCACATCAATATGTTCCACTGCCTATCCCCTTTGGAAAGCACAAAGCTTCAAATCTTGCTCTCACATCCTCCCACAAATATTGCTAAGGCTGTCACCAATTATCCCTCTATTCCTGCCTTTTTTTGAACGAAAAACATTAAATTCTTTCAAGCAAACTCCCTTCTTTATTACCTTTTTAGCAGTTGCAAGCTGTGCTTCATTATTCTGCATTTATTAATTGATTAATGTCGCAAGCAGCTCTTGCCCAGTGAACGCTTTGGCTACGAGGGCCTCTGCCCACTTCCCACAACAGAACCTCAAAGGCAGGGAAAGTCCTGAAAATTAGGAATTGCATGCAACCCATCGAGCAGGAGGCACAGAAATTCACTCACCCCAACAAAAAAAGGGTTCAATTCTTCCCTTCCAAAGTCTGGATCCCACAAAATCTCTCCTATTTCCTCCTCCCCCTGTTCCTGGGAAATCTAACTCGCTTCCCTCGTGTTGCAAGATCACAAAGGGCTCTTGGGGAGCTCTGAGATTCTCAATTTTTTTCTTTTTCAGTTGTGTCCACCTCCTTGTTTTTTAGCATTGCAACATAACTGACAGCTGTTTCCCCTCCAAAGCAGCAGCTTCCCTGTCTTTTCCAAACACCAAAAGCTGTAAAAAACACGATGACATCTATTTATATTACATAACTGCAAGGCCTGAGTGAAAACCCACACAAACTTCCCTCTGCTGTTGGTCTCCCAGGCACTCTCAAGTGGAGGGGAAACTACCTCTGAGAAAGTTTTCCCAGAAAACTGGCTCACAGAAAAAAAATCTACTTCCATCAAGAGCTGGGAGTGCCCCAAGTGATTGGATCCTTCATGCCAAGCTGGAATGGGAATTTTCCCCCTGGCCCAGCCCAATGGATATTTCACAGAAAGCCTCTCTTCAGCCAACAGCATCAGGAGAGAAGGTGAATTTCAGAGGAACTCCAAATTAGAGATTGGCTCTGGGACAGGAAAAGGTGTCAGCAAAGGAAAGTGGATGGAGGGTGGGGGACCCTTTGTTCCACCCACAACTAACGAGCCAGCAGAGCATCACCTTCCTTTTCAAACTTCTGCATGACTGAAAGAGATTTAAGGTTCAGTAACGTGTCGGAATTGGGGTTATTTTACAGTAAATGATACAGAAAGGATATAGAAAAAAAAAAGGTTTGATACAGATTACTGCAGTAATGGTCATTTCTATAAAACTTCTCTTGGTGAGTAAAGGCAGACAAAACTCAAAATTACAGAAAAAAGAATTTAAAATAGTTTGCCAATGGACCAGAAGAGGAAGATTCTTGTAGGAATGCTTCCAACCAGACAATTGATTACAGAAGTAAACCCAAGGTGATAAACAGATACCAGGGTAAAAGGCATAACAATGGGCAGCGTTTAACATGGTTTGGTGCTTCTGCATGTTTTTATTTCAAAGATGGATTAAAAAGGATTAAGATTAAGGAGATTTAACTTCACCAGTCAGGTCAAACAGTACCACAGGAATGAAGAGTAAGTACACAGAACAATATAATTTTAATTATTCGATTCCTTCAAGGGAAAAACTGTTCATTAATAGATTTTAGAGAATAAGGGGAATTGGTAATCAAGGTAATTGGTAATCAAGGACAGAGTTATTGGCTGTGAGAAATCCTACACTGATAAGGAGTTACGATGTGATTTATTTGGTTTAATAACAACTGGCTTTTGAAATAAATAAAGAAACGCACAAAACAATCAACTCCAAACAACCAAAATTCCCCAACACCAAAATGGGAACAGCACAGATAACTTTGAAACAGGTCTGAACACCTTTTTCTGGAGCAGTAAGGACTACAGAAGTGCCGTTAACAGAGCTGTGGGATCACAACAAGGAGGAAGATGTTGACGTGTATTTCCCAAGGTTTATGAGCAGCCAACCCCAATGAAGTACACAGCCTCCTCTTGACTGGCAAAATCAGCCTCCTTCTTTATTTTTCCCACAGCTAAACCCATTGTTTTACTCATTCTCACAGAAACACTTCAGGGGAAAAAAACAAGGAAAAGACACCCAGTGACCAATCCTGACTGAGAGTGGCGCGTTACCTGCCATCGCCAACTGGTAAAATATCCCCAGCTTGACAAAAACGATGCAAACTGTGGCATTTTGATTAGTGAGCAGCACAGTGAGCCTGTGTCTCAGATCAGGCTCTGTGCATTGCCTCCAGGCAGCCTGAAAATGCCAATCCACTGCTTTTCCACAGAAGGATTCCACCCAAGGAATCTTCTCCTTCCACGTGTTCTTTGCTCTCATGGGTTCTGCCAATGATGCTTTTCTGCAGTCAGTAATTGCAGTCATTGATTAGGAAAAACGTGGAAACAGGTTGGTGAGGAGCTGGAATTTCAAGAAAGCTGAGGATGCAGTGAGTGCACCCAAAGGAGCCACATCCCACTCCAGGAATGGCTCTGCACGAGTAAGCACGGAGAGGGAAGGGGAAGGGTTGGGAGAGGATGAGGCAGCAGCCAGCAGGGAAAGCTGTGCTGCAGGTCCCACTGCAGGCTGGAAATCCAGTCAGACTGTGGGGATCACTCCAGTTGTCATTAAAACCGCTCTGAATATTCACAACTTTCCTGCACTCAGTGGGGGCTTACAGCCCAACCTTTGAGCTCATTCTCACTCCCATGCATGGAAAATATCTGTATTTTTTCATCTGTCTCTTCTAGCTCTCATCAATGTGAAGATCCCAGTACACATCTTGCACACTCAGAAAGATTAGTCCCCTGAGCTGCTATAATGTGACTTTTTTTTAAAAATTTTTCGCTGGTTGTTTAAAAACTTATTAAAAAAAAAACCCAAAAAAACAGGTTACAATTGTTAGGAACCAGCATTCCTTCCTGTACCAGAAGCAACAACGCGTTCTCGGCAACTTCCTCAGGAATTCTCACCCCTCTCTTGCCATTTGTTATCAGCTCAGGCAGTGATGATCATTAGTGCTCGGAGCATGAAAAACTCATTACCCAAAATCTACAAACTCTCTGCATTTCCTGGCATGTGCTCCCCCGAAATAAAAAAAAAAAAATACTTAAGATTGCCAGTGATTTTAGAACAACTGCCCAGCAGATCTGGCTGAAAGCTGGAATTTCCATTTGCCAGGGAAAATCTGTAACGAGGTAAAAATTGTGGAGCTGGAGCACAAAAGCAGCAGCAAACATCAAGGCAGAACACAAAAACGGGGGGCAGGAGATAACACCAAGGCCAGGAGGTTTAGGGATGCTGGAGCTTGCACCTTCCATTAATTGCTCTAAATTTACCTGAACCTCTTGATACTTTTGGCCTCCTCACCTCCCAGTACTGAAAGTCATTTATGCTGTGGAAAAAATTAGAACTGTGCTTGTTTTAACATCAAAGCCCTGAGAGCACCCAAGTTTTTGGACTCTGAGGAATAATGTATTCAACCTGGTCATGGGTGCCTGAATTTTGATTACTTCCAAGTTGTTCCTCTTTATTGGTGAAGAAAAAGGATTTTTTTTATCTGTGCAAGTTAAAGGGAAACTTTGTTTTTGTTTTCCACTCTGTTCCAGCATTAATGTGACTTTACTGGCCTGGGGAGACAGGACTACATGCAAGATAAAATATGGAAGATCACATATTTATATGAAGCCATTAATGTCTGTTCTCAACTCTCAACACATGATTTATCTCCTGTCTATCACAGAAAATTGAACTGCTGTGTTCAGATAATTAAATTTCTAGTGGTAGTGCCAGAATTTCTCTCCTTTTTTTTTTTACAACAGCCAATTTAAAGCCCATCACCGGGTGAATACAGTCGAGACTGGTTTTGTCATGTATGATGCTCTGCATTATTACAGTTTTTCTCCCGTTTTTCATTGACCTGTCACTAAAAAAATCAGATTTCATTTCACAACTTGATATTTACAGTGTAAAATCTCTTTATGAGTAGGTTATTTAGATTTTCTCACTTTGTAGGGGAGATAACCAAGCACTTCAGGAGACGATTTATGTCAAAGATAGACACCCAAAGTCAAATTAATCATGATTTTTTTTTTCTCTTTTTTTGAGTTTAAAGGCCTAAATGCAAATATTTACATAAAAAGTAAATGAATCATCCAGTGTCACTCCCTGCCATGGGCAGGGACACCTTCCACTGTCCCAGGTTGCTCCAAGTCCTGTCCAGCCTCGCCTTGGACACTTCCAGGGATGGGGAATCCACAACCTCTCTGGCCAATAAAGATCATTAAGACAGATAATTACACTCAAAACAGGAAAAATCAAAGTGCTGTCAACTCCTCAACTAAAATTAAATAATCTTTTTTTTTTCTTTTTCCAGTGCAATCTGCCCACAAAAATCCAGACAACTGAAACTTCCATGGAGTTTTCTGTTGTAAAAACCTGCTGATTTTTCTGCTAAAAAAAACCCCCAAAACTGGCACAGAACAATCCCATGGAGATCTATTGCTGGCTGAAAATCCCATTATCTACACCAACTCTTGTTTGTCTTCAGCTGTTCATCCAGAACTATGCCAGTTATGTAAATAATTGCTCACCATGCTGCTAACACTCTCTGAATGGTGCATATTCCTTGAGGATATCAGCACAAGAGTTATTTGTCTTGATATTTTTAATATCCTAAGAGAAGCACGGTGACATAGGCAGCTAAATCCATCGCTGAAGATTACATAAACCAAATTCAGTTTGCACTTCTTCAGGAAAATTTGTGCAAAGGTCTAAAAACACTTTCCATTGTGTTCAAAAGCAGAAAAAAATTCCCATTTCTTGTATCAGAAGATAGGTACCAATGCAGTGTCTTACACAGCACAAGCTAGAGGAGAAACAGTACTTTAAAATGAAGTTTTGTGAGGAAATCGTGACAATCCCTCAAAATAGATCTGCACTCCATAAACTGTTCTGACATTCTGGACCAGATCTGTAAAAATATTTAGATTGTTGAAAATGCAAGCAGGCACCATAAGGAATTGCCACGTTCACTTTAGACACAGCTCCCCCAAATAAAAACACAGATGATTGATTGGCCTTGTCATAACCCATCTGGTAGGAACTGGGAGGTGATGAGGGAGAATATATCCTTGCTTAAATTATTAAAGAATATTTATCATTTTATAGCAAGCAAAGCAGTGCAGGCAGCAGCAATTACGAACCTACAGATCATTACTTGCACAAGTAACTTTAGTAATCTGAACCTCTCCGTTGTAATCAGCTCAGAAAAAAAATGAAAATTTATGAGAATAAATGGCATATGCCCTGAAATTATCACATCATTTGTGTAGAGTACAAAAGTGGAGTCAAGCCAAGGGCTGTAGTGTCACTACAAGCAAAAGAAAGGAAGAAATGACAATAAAATCCAAAAAAACTCAATCTGCAAACACTTGCTGGGATCCCAGCAGGTGAGCAATTGATTGTGGATCTCAAATTTGGACTCTGCTGCTGTTTCTGGCCAGGACAATGCAGAGCTGTAAGAAATAAAAGCTTCCATAAATCAGACTCGTGCTGCTCTTGAGTGCAGCCTCTCTCTCCGTGTCACTTGTTATTGCAAACTGGCAGGGAGCAGCTTCCCCTGCTCCTGGGGCTTTCCACAGAGAGAAAATCTGACTGAAGGAAGGAAGCCTTTGTGCTCTGACCCACTGACACTCACAGCACCACACAAACACCTCCAGTCTCTACAGAAAAGCTCAATTAAACACCACTGTGCCTGGGCAAGCCTCAGCGGGTTTTTAAAGAGGTTACGACGACTTTCCATGAATTAAGAGCTCAGAATATTCATTGCAGCAATAAACTGAGACCAGATTTGTCATACATTCCTTACGACTACCTAAAAATGAGCTGCCTCATCCATTTCATTCTGCCTTTTCCTTGTCAGTGTCACTGACAGAGAGATTGAGGAAGTCACCACAGTGAGGTTTGCTCCCCTCTACTTAAGATACCTCAAGCATGAGAAATAAATAACCCTTTAAACGAGTCTTGCTTGAACTGCAAGGCAGGGAACAAAAAAAAGGTAGAAAAGGTAGAAAACTACCTCAGACACGATACCTAATGTTTAGATGGAGTATTTGATATCAGATGTGGTGGACTGATCACTACAATAGATATATATTCATTATTATACACACAAGTGTGAGTATACAACAAGAAAAGCCAAGCTTAGGTGAGTAAATCTGCACAATCCCCCCACACTCATCACAGCAAATGCCACCAGAGATTAAGAAGGCCAGAGATTCAGGCACACCATGGATTTTTCCTCGCTTTTCACAGCTCACTGTGCTGTGCAGTTTATGAAACAAGGCTAGAGAGGCACTCACAGGTTGATGGATCTTGATAAGATGACAGACACAGTCAGGAGGATGCAGCCATAGGGACCCGTTTCAAACTGAAAAAGAAAAAGGTGTTCTTTTGGTGTTATTTTGTTGGTTGGTTGGTTTGTCCAGGATTTTGGTATTATTTTGTTTGTTGTGTATAAATTTTTTGCCCAGTCCTCCAGAAATGCAACTGGAACTGAAGGCAGAAGGAATTGCTGTGATTTATGCTAAAACTGAATTTGTTGCTGTGATTGTTAAAATGCAAGACAAGCCCACAGAGTGTTAGAAACAGTGTTCAGAGCACAAAGGCTGGCAGCTGAACCATAATTTGTTTCATTAATATAGAATTAAACACAGTACCTGATGAATATTCTGCTGTAGGAATACAAGCAGATCCTCGTATCTCGTGGCACTGTGAAGTATCAGCTGGGAAGAAATCCAAAAAGGAAAAAAGGTGACTTAAAAAACAGCAACTCATTTTTATAACCTGAAAGCTGAAATGAATTAGCCAAAACTTTCAAACTGCCTGGAAAGATCTGAACTAACAAAAAGAAAAAAAAAGATCTAATGAAATCTACCTCTTACTGTTGTCATTTGGCATAGAATTCTACCTCAGCACCTCACATATTCTGAATTTTTCACTGCTGCTTTTTGATGATTTTTAAGTTTCTTGAACAGACAATTTGATTCAATTTTAAGCACTGTCCATGCAATGAAAAACAATTCCTAGAACAGAAGGATACTGAAGTTTTAGAAGACACAAGATGGGCCACAAGCTCAGGGGTTTGTACCTACGTGGTGAGGCATTTATCACACTCAGAGAATATGAATATTCCTATTTAACATGAAATCCAGGAGAGCTCACAGATCCAGGCCCTCACTTCAATATCCTTTGCCTGTTTTTCCATCTTCAGATTTTTCTGAGACATCCATTCCCCCCGTTTAGGAGGCCAAAAACATTTCCTCCAACCACTAAAGCCTGGCTGGAGGCACCACTGCTTGCAAAGCCATCTGAGAGCCTCAGATGGAAACAAGGCATAACTGGAAAGTGTTCTGCCATTTGGAGCTTCTGGAGGGGGGGAAAAAGGCAAAGAATTCTGTGTAAGACAAGAAGAAAATAGTGCCTGTTCATGGTCAATCGGAAGGGCCCACGTTCATTTTTACTTTTGTGTCATTAAAAGCAGACAGAGTTTTTAGGTTTGGAAGATAAATGGAAAAGAAAAAAAAAGGATTTCAGTGAGCCCAACTGCCCACAGCCACTGGGACAACTCAGAGCCAGGCAGGATTTTATTTTTATTTATAACTAATTGGATTTTAAAGATTTAGGAGAGAAAGGGAAATCAGCTTCATTGAACTGAAATGGAGAGAGCAAGGAAGGGGATCTGGAGAATGGGAGTCACACAGAGCCTTACAGTTTCTAGGATTCCATCTGCCTTGTATTTCCCTGTGGGAGTGAACTGCTGTCTTCCTGACGGCCTGAAGGGGATATGCAGAAAAAACTCAGGTTAAAAGGAAGAATATGGCATTAAAGAGAAATCAACATGTTATATGAGCCGAATGATGTGCCAAAGATTTGCATTATTATTATTTTTAATGGCTTTTAAAAAAAAGATTTCTTGTAAGTAAGTTTATACTGCAAAGCAAACTTGTACCAAACACACTTTATCTGTGCTGTGCTCTCTCAGTCTAACACGAATTACAAGTTTCTCCATGCAGAAAAAGGATAAATATAAGTTTAAAATGTTAACGATAATTTTTTAAAAAAATATTTTTAGAGCAATGACATTCAAACCAGCAGAAGAACATACATAAAATATCGCACAGGAAGCAGGTCTGAGGCGTAAAATATGTGAAATATCATTTGAAATGTCTTTGAATTTGCTGCTTCTATTTCAGGTTAAGGAAAGATTTCTGTGTCCCAAAGCCTCTCTGTTATTTTGAAGCTATCTTAGTTGATCTAATAAAGGAAATTAATTATGGCCACAAAATTTGACTCACTTAAAAATGTCCTTTAGGTTCCTGTGCAGCCAAAGCTAGGGATTTAAAAGTCAGATGTTTTGTCTACAAGCAGGTCTAATTGCATTGCATCAACCAAGCAGGCAAATACAGCAAAAGGAGCTGAATTCCAGCCACAATGGCATATCCTGCAATACAGGAGCAAAATGCTGCATCTGGAAAAATAACTCTTAATAAAAAGATTTTGGAGGATCCCTACAATTAATTAAATCCCCAGGATCTTTCACAGCAACTTCAATGTGTTTCATCTATTTCGTCCCAGCTGCTGGGGCAGCAGAAATCACATTTTGCATTGCTCCTTAGGCCGTTTTAGGTGGCATAAATGCAGCTCACAAAGCATTTTTATTGTAAATTATGTAGATTTGGGACAGATAGAGGTGCAGGAGCAGTGTACAGTGACTAAAAATGCTTCTCCTACTCACAGAGCCACCAGGGCTTTCTCGTGGCCCCCCGCACGCCACAGAATGTCAGCGAGAGCCAAGGAGAGGCACTTGGTCCTGTGAGCCTCTGAGGGCTGGAGACAGCTGCAAAGAAAGGAGAGAGACAAGCACCAAAATGTGAGGGCAAACAGATTCACGGCAGCTTTGTCCCTAAAAGAGCAAAACCATCTTTAGAGAACAGTTTTGTAATGGTTAATAACAAGGCTCCGGTGAGCTGCGTCAGAAAATCATGATTTAGGTACCTCAGTTCTTCTACAACCTGGATGGCCAAAAATCCTGTGAGTTGGAGAGGCAGCTGGTGTTGTCACCGGGGAGATATTCCAGGAGGAAAGGTGGAGCTGAATCCCCCCTTCCTCTGGGAATGAAGCTGAATCCCCCCTTTCTCTGGGAGCTGAATCCCCCCTTCCTCTGGGAATGAAGCAGCTGAATGAGAGGCCAGGAGAGCACTCCCTGCACACCCTGGACTGAGACTTCTCAGCACTGGCAGAGCTCTCCACAGGGAGATGCAATTGGTGTCACCACTGGGCTTTTTGGAACCATTCTCGGAGGAGAAACCTCATTTTAGCCATTTAAGAAAGTACCTTGGGCCCTGAAGATAATAAAACCCACTGAAGGGAGCTGTAGGGAGAAAAACTCTCTCTTTAGATTGCTGCAGAAAAAAAAAACTGGGCACACTGGGTGGGTTTCTTCTCAAGTCAGAAGAAAAACAGGCATTGGGAGGACATTAATTCACCCAAGCCAAGTGTTTACAGCTCTGTGCTGCTTTTGGGGGACCTCTATGAGTTTTTGTTGCTCCTAATGACAGTTATAAATAATTGTAAACTTGCTATGTTCTCTGTGGTCTGTGGTGACACTGCTCCTGTCATACAGGTGAATTTAAGTGATGAAATTCACAGTCTTTACTTCTAGGAGATCATTACTTAAGCTGGTGTCTGATTTATAAGGAAGGATTAAAATAAAACTGTTTTTATCATTAAAAGCAATGGATCAAGAAAATCAAAGAGTAAATCAGGTATGATCAACAGCAGGGACTGGTTAAACACAGATCTGTTATCACACCCTGATCTTGTAAAAGAAAGAGTTCCTCTTCCACAGAACATATTTTTAATTGCTTGGACAAAAAAGCAGGTAAATGCTGCAGGGAGCAACACCATATTGGCAAATAATAGACAAGAGAAGCTGCTTCATCTTTAAATCTGTAATAAAACTTCCAGTATTCTTCAACAGGATTGTTTTATGTTTAAAACATGATTTTCAGTTTCTAAAGGCATTAATCCATCGTTTCTGTCTGAAGTTTGTACTTCTTAGCCCTTTTAAACAAATCTACACCATGATGTTTTTACACACTGCTAAACTTTCTCCAAAGTACTATCTGCAATAAATGCTGCTTGCATTTTTTAAAATAAGGCATGCCCCAAGATCAGGACATAAAACATTAGTCACAAAGTGGAAAACTGGCAGACTTGAGAATAAACCCAATATCCATGAGACTGGATGAGAGTGGCAAAGAGATCCCATGCCCCTGGCCAGAACATAACTGGAGTTTTCTCTAGTGGCTTCAAGAATGGCAGCCTTTGAAATTCAGATTTTATCAGCTTTAGAGTGTCACCAGCATGGGAGATGAGGACAAAACCTGTTCCCACTGTTTGAGTAAAAGATCTAATAATTCAAAAGACTAAACAAGAAACACCAAACGTCAAAAAAATTAAACAGGCTTTCAAGTCCAATGTCTGCCTTGAATATAATGTTCATTTAGAGAATGTTTCCCTCTCTGAAGGATGTGAGATATGGGAAATAATTGGTGAGAGTTTTCAAGTGAAAAAAAAAAAACAACAATATAACCACAACTCTCTTATCTCTGCCTGTGTTTTGCTACAGACACCCAGAAATCCACGGGAATCACAAGTAATTTATTGTGCCTGAGAGAGGCAGCAGAGGAAGAAGGAGACATGATAATTATTTTTTGGATGTGGAAGAAGCCTGAAATCAAACACGCTGTGAAGTGGTTGAGAATTTGAAAATCCAGGTTACAATTAGAAAGGAATACTTCTCCTCTCATTTGAAGCTCTGAGATTTCCCTTTCCTTCTGCCTGCTGGAAGTTTCTGCCCATGGCAAACACGGCGCAAGAAAAGCACGTTTATCTCATGACTAAAAACCAAAAATCTTTTAAAACCATGTGGATAATAAGAGGGGGAAAACAGGAGAGGCAAACTCTGCCAAGTAAACAGGATAGGCTGGAGCTGCTGGCACGAGTTGGGACACCCAGTTTAAACAACCTGGCCTCCATCCACTTATTTGGGTGCCACATCATTTTATTTCATTTATGATCTCTGAACCATGCTCAAGAGGGAAATTAACATCTCTGTTTTCACTGAGGATGACCCGAGACACAAAGGGACCAAGGAGCAGATGATCAAAGGCTGTCCTCAGGGCTGAAAGAAATTCTTGGTTTTCACAACCAGAAATAATTCTTCTGTGGAGATTCCTGGTCATAAAATCTAAGTATGCGCTGAGTTTCCTGCTAGAAAGTTTCTGAGGTTTTTCTTTTATGTAGACAAGAACTTTGAAAAGTCTGCCCTGGTTATAAACTGAATTAGAATCCCAAAGTTTTGCAGGATAATTTCTGTAATTTCCCATCCTGGATGCTGAAGACAAATAATGATGCTCTATAGGTACCTGTTTCTTTCCAATACTGATGAAAAACAACCCAAACAATGAATTTACATTAAGGCTAAGCCAGACAGGACTAAGGAATATCAACAGACACCACAGCATTTTCCTACACAATACCAAGCAGAAAAATGGGTATTTAAGGCCAGAATTTAATACAAGAGGAACATTTTTATATTGTAAGGTAATGAAGCTCCAAAGGACCTCAGCATGAAAGCTTCTCTTTGGACTAAATCAAGGTCAGGCTAATGGAGGTCACAAATAAAAGAAGGTGGTGGCAGCACAAACCAGTAAAATAATTTTCCCTAATAAACATTCTGCTCCTTTAAGGCACAGGGAGGCTTTGTGGAATTTTTCTTTTTTAATGGACTTAAAATCTTATTGAAAACAAAAGGCAAATACATGAAAAGTGGTAATAAATTCATTTTTGAGGCATTATTTTCCAGAATTTAATCAGGTAACCCATGTTCCTTTAGCAACGTGACAAGTACATTATTATTATAGCAGTCCAAGCAATTTCCCTGTCACCAGCAACACCTAACAAAATTCCTTTTAAAGTGAGTAGAAAACAAACAGAATATAAATTCAAATTCCATTAAAGAGTTTAAATGGGAAAGATCAAATACAGCTACAAGAAAACAAAAAAAATTGTCATAACTTTAATTTTTTAACCCTGTCGAGAAGCTTAGTACCAAACACTGGGTAAACTTCATGGTCTTTCAAACCTTGATTATTTTTTTGTTTGAAATCCACCATGAGGACCTTGAGGCTATATAATTTTCAATGGCCTCAATTCAAGCAGTTTGGGTTTTGCAGAAGTTCTTGGGTTAATCACAAGCGATTACACAAGTAAGACACCAACTTCTAAACCCCTACAGTTCAAGGGGAAGCAAACACAAATAAATCAGATGCTGCTTTCTTTCTCTCTTTCTCTGAAACAAAAAGAAGCTCAGTAAGTTCAAGCTCAAAAGGCTCCTGAGTGGCTGCAGCAGAGAAAATAAAATTTTTTTTTGACTGGTGTAGGGAGAATTTCTGAACCGTCGGTGCCTTACCGGGCGTCTTTGTTCCTGTTGGTGTCTGCAAAGATCAGCTGCTGCAGGACACAGGCTTGGACTGCAGCCAGAACTCCACACGGGCCACCCTGGGGGAAAATGGGACACTCCATGAGCAAAAAACGGATGGATGCTTAAAAAACCCCTGTGAGCTCCCATCCAGCCCAAAGCCATCCTTCCATCTCTCTCCTTCCAGCCATGGCTTTACAATGCTCTCCGTGGCTCTGGGGTTCTGTGCAAAAAGAAATGAAAATCAGTGGCTTTAAAGTGTTTTTGTGGTTCCTGCCTATTTTTCCTAAAAAGACCTAGGCATCTATAATGTCCAAAGAAATGCGGGATTTTATTTAAATCTGGGATGTACAAACTAAAAATCTCCCTGTTGAGCTGCTATGGGTTTTTTATCTTCTTTTCTTCCTGTTAGAGCCAGGATTAAATGCTCAGGAGATGCAGTTTTTGTGTTGGGACTCGGTTGTTTATTAATTCTTATCTATAGCACAGTCTCACGAGTTGTGAGTTCTAGCTAACAAAGTGAGAAAGGCTTGTGTCTCTAACTCTTTCCAAAGTCTTTTATGCACTAATTGTCCAATAACGAGATGACACCTCTATTATTTTTATTTTCAACCCAATAACCAAATACCCGTAATCTGCAATGTGGATTTTTCCACCCAATTACAAAACACCACCCAAACCCATGGAGAAGGTGAAAGAAGAACTCAGCCTACGCCCTAAATCATCCATATTGCTTTATATATATTACTAGATACTAAAACCTTAAATCCTAAGTTTTCCACCCTGTGATATCACACAATTCTATTCGAACTACACACCCACAGTCCCAGTGCTGTCACTCAGTTTTGGGAGCCTTTTCCACAGCCTCAGGTCAAATGCAGTGCTTGTTCTTAAGGGTTATAGTGTCTTTTAGCACAGCCTAAAATCCTCAGCCTCCAGGGTTCCTGCAAGCTGCAGTTTAATTGTCAGAGAGAAATCAAACCTGAGTGTTTTGCAAGGACTGGAAACAAGTCGAGTTCCCTCCTGCACCACTAAACAAAAATTTCAGGTTTCAGTACAGCCCTCTGCACCTCAGATCCTCCCTTCTCTCCTTTTCTCTCTCTTGGGAAGAGACAAGAAAACTAAGAAAGTCTGAATCTTTCACATTATCAGTCCCAGAGGAAAAAAAACCCACACCACCAAGAAATGCCATATTAACCTTAAGTTTTATGGAAAGAGATTCACAGAGGGTTTGGGCTACATGCAGGACACAAGGCTGACATCAGAGACACCCCAGTGCCACCCAGAAAACTCCTCTCCAAACCCTGCAGAAGGGAAAGGGCAGCCAGCACTGCTGTTTACACACAGCAATGTGATTAAAGGATCAATCATAATTCTCTGATTGTCCTAAGTGCAGCACCAAGGGAAGGGGACCTGCATCAATCTCATTTCATTTAAAAAAAATAAATATATNTGAAATATCCAAATAATAAAAGTAGGACTAGGTCTTAGACTGACTCCTTTACCAGGGTATTATTTTAATCCACTCAGAGGGATCAGTTGTTCAACTCCTCTGGTGGTTTAACTGTGTATGGCACAATTAAAAGGTTAAAATTCATATGAATAACTACTAAAAGGACTAAGCATTTAAATGCAGATAAATGCAGGATGGAACTTAGAAAATAACCTAATTCCTGGAATTAGGAAAAAACTTAGATACTGACACCTTCCCATTTCTCAATTATATTATACATACTCTGCCTCTCCAGATTTATTTAAATAACTGATGAGTGAATAATCTGAAATATATCAAAGGTAAAAGCAAGGTTTGTGTCAGTCCATCAGGGAGAGCTTCCCAGTCAAAAAAGAAATTACAGGATTTATTCTAAATATCTTCTTACAGCACCACAAAAACTCAACATAAAGAACTGAACAGTTGTTCAGCTGAATAGAATTTTGTAAGTGAAGAGGAAATATATCAACGAGCTGAAACAGGCACAACTCAAGCAAAACACTATTCCTGCACTGAAATTCATGGGGGGGAATTTAATGGCCAGTGAGTGGCTGGAAGTGATGAGATATCCTTTCCCCAAGCTGGAAACACCAAAGTAACATTGTGACCACCACTGCCATGGTTCCTTTTGGAGTTTAAATTAAGATTTAATATCTCCTTTTTCCACTAGGCTTTGTAAGATAAGCAGCTTTCTTCTGAGATCACCAGCCTAATGAGATGAGGTAAGTTAATTAAACATCTTAATGACACTTTTATTAGCCATTGTCCTCTCTTTGAGTATAATAGTTTACTTCTCTCAGGCCAGATAAAGAGTTTCTGCATCAGCACAGAGGATTAATGAGTGTTTTGTACAGAGGAGCCTGCAAGGGTTTACTGAATTCCTCAGATCCCTGCTCCTGAGGGGAGAAACCTCGTGTGGACACCCCAGGACCACACAGGGCTGGCACCAAAGCATCAGGCAGCTGGGGAGGATCCATTCTTCCAGGGGATCTGCTGGATTTTGGGGACAGCTCCACAACCCCACGGCACGGGGGTAGCCCCTGGGCTGAGCCTGTGAAACCAAGGTGAGCAACACAGAGCAGAGAGGGGAGAGGCACAGTCTGTGAGCCAGGTGCTCAGGCAGGGCTGAAAGGGACAGCTCAGAGGAGTCACTGAATGTCCTGGACCAGACAGCACCAAAAATCTCTCTGGATTGGGCACGTGCTGTCCAGGCTGGTCCTGGATCACAGAGCAACAAAAAAATCCCTCTGGATTGGGCATCTGCTGTTCAGGCTGGTCCTGGATCAGACAGCACCAAAAATCCCTCTGGATTGGGCACGTGCTGTCCAGGCTGGTCCTGGATCACAGAGCACCAAAAGTCTCTCAGGAGTGGGCACATGATGTCCAGGCTGGCCCTGGATCAGAGAGGACTAAAAATCTCTCTGGATTGGGCACGTGCTGTCCAGGGTGGCCCTGGATTCCAGAGCATCAAAAATCCCTCTGGATTGGGCATCTGCTGTTCAGGCTGGCCCTGGATCACAGAGCACCAAAAGTCTCTCAGGAGTGGGCACATGATGTCCAGGCTGGCCCTGGATCACAGAGCACCAAAAATCTCTCTGGATTGGGCACGTGCTGTCCAGGCTGGTCCTGGATCACAGAGCACTAAAAATCTCTCTGGATTGGGCACCTCCTGTCCAGGCTGGTCCTGGATCACAGAGCACCAAAAGTCTCTCAGGAGTGGTCACATGATGTCCAGGCTGGTCCTGGATCACAGAGCATCAAAAATCCCTCTGGATTGGGCACGTGCTATCCAGGCTGGCCCTGGATCACAGAGCACCAAAAATCCCTCTGGATTGGGCATCTGCTGTTCAGGCTGGCCCTGGATCAGAGAGCACCAAAAATCCCTCTGGATTGGGCACATGATGTCCAGGCTGGCCCTGGATTAGAGAGCACCAAAAATCTCTCTGGATTTGGCACCTCCTGTTCAGGCTGGCCCTGGATCCCAGAGCACCAAAAATCTCTCTGGATTGGGCACATGCTGTCCAGGCTGGCCCAAGTCAGTGGTTTCACCAGCTGTGGTCACCACAGGGACCTGCTGGACATCCCAGATCCATCCACCTGCTGGATGTTGGCAGGGAATTGATGAAAACCTCGTTGTAGGGAGGAGCTGGGATCTCGTGGCTGCAGGCCAGAATTACAGAGAGGCTGCAGGAGAGGTGAGCCCAGCAGCAGTGCCAGTGTCCCAGGGAGCCTGCAAGGTGTTTGCTCCTCTTATTTTAGGGCTGAACCTCATCGCCTGACCCCAAGATCTTCAGGAAGTAAACACCTCCACGTGGTTTTCCAGGCAACTCTTGCTGCATCTCATTTTGAGTCAGATCAAGCTGCATCTTAAATTTGTTTGGCCCCACATATTGTTTTCCTCTTAAACTCCACCCTTGATTTAGGCTCTTTTATCCTTTTATTACCACTAGTTTTCAGCTGCAGTTGCTCCTCCTCTTCCTCCCTGTGAATAATTCCCCATCACACACACACACATTTGCACATTTTCTGCAGCTCCTTCTCATTTTCCTCCATCAAGTCTCCCATCACGACTTGACAAGGTGACAACATCCGCTGGTAATAAGAGTTTAAAGAAAGAAAAAAGTCTGTAGAAAACTAATATCTTTTTCTTTTTTTTTACTGCTGAAACACACAGCCTTTGTAAAGTCAGTGTGAAAAGCAAAGATCACTGTTGGGAAGGAATTTACAGTACCTTTTTCTGCACAATCCCGTATTTTAGCTGTGGGATATTGCTAAATGTAAAACTCTGGATTTTCCATTCTTCGCTGAAGCAACAAAGACTGGAGCCAAACAGAAGATTTTTTAACTCCTGTAAAAGAAAGAAAGGGGAAAAAAAAAATTCCCATCTTAAAAACAAATCCAAAACACAGTAATTTGTAGAAAAGAAAGGAGGAGTGTGGAAGGGTAATGACTAACTCTGTGCAACCGCCCTCTTCTGTTTTATCCATACTGTAAATAGCAACACCCCAATGAAAAGGAGCAATATTTTCCTTTTCCTGCCATATTCCTTCCACTCATAATGCTGGGAGCTGCTCAGCACTGGAAAATATTTATGTCTCATGTCTGGGGCACAGATTCCCATGAAAGCATCCCAGAGCATTGCCCGAAATTTAACAGCTGGAAGAGCAACCAATGGTGACACGAGGGGGAAAAGGACCCTGTGGGAGATAAACGTTAATTAAATATTTGATTTCTGTATTTCAGGTGTTACAAATCCAGATTTGGCCCTGAACAACCGCAGACCACAACCTTCCAGCAACAGGCACAGTGAATAAATTGCATTCCTGTTAAAGCAGGGCTCAGGAAATAAAAAAAGACTACTCAGGGCTGGTACAGTTACTCCAAACTCTTTGAGCTAGAAATTAAATTGGAAGACACCCTTGTTATTTGCTCTGGGTTTTTTTCCTCCTCTGTCTGTATGGGAAGGTAAAGTAGTTAATAATTTCATCTCTGCTCAAAACAGGGGAGATAAGCAAGGCAGAAACAGCGACAGGGGAATAATAAACCACTGTCAGCTGAAAGGATTGGAGAATAAGCACATGAATAACTGACTAGAGGCATTAAGGAAATAACACAAGCTTAATTAATTAAAGCTGTTACCTGTGCTTCAAGTGGGCTGATGCGTGAGGGTCCTTTTCTGAATTTAGGCCTCCCTAAATTACTTTGTCACCTGGACAAGGAATATTCTCAGGAATACAGCACATGTTCAAAAGTACAACACAGAGCAACCCACTGCAGCTTTGGCTAAGGAAACTCAAATAACAGCCTCACAAATCTATTTATATTTACCATAATTAGCCTTACTTTTGCAAGAGAAATATCAATTGCCTTTGATACTATTTGAAGCATATAGAGTGTTGAAAGATCTGGAGTCTTATTAACTTCTCCAGTTGTCTCTTCATCCTCAACATCGACTGAAAGAAAAAAAAAAAAAAATCGAGTGTTGGGTGGAAAGAATTGCTTTCCCCAGCACGCTCAGCGCTAGGGGGTCATCAACATGAAAATTAACATTTATTGTCTTTAGAAAAAGGAAAACAGAGTTTTAGCCAGATAAAAACACACGAGCCAGCCCTTGTTTGATTATTGCCTAATTGTTTCTTTGTCTTATCTAAAAGTTTACAGCAAATGCAACTGCTCCAAATCGACTGTGAGTTACAAAAGGAGCCACTCCTACGTATTTATCTGGCCACAGCTGCTCTGAACAAGGCAAAAGATGGCAAAGCCAAACTGAAACTTGACATAACTTACCCAACTCTAGGACTTCTTTCATCTGGTCCTCTTTATAGCCAGTGGATGTTGGAGACTTCCTACATGAAAATTAATCAAGAAATGAAGGACAAAATGTTCATTTTAAATGAGAAGAGTTTGTTTGAATAAACAATAAGAAATAGGGAAATTCACATCCCTGACAGAGATCAGGATAAGATCCAAGTTAGACATTATACTACTTGAAATATCCAAATAATAAAAGTGGGAATAGGTCTTAGACTGGCTCCTTTACCAGGGTATTATTTTAATCCACTAAGAGGGATCAGTTGCTCAACTCCTCTGGTGAATTAATTGTGTATGACAAAATTGAAAGGTTAAAATTCATATAAACAACTGCTAAAAGGACTAAGCATTTAAGTTTGGCTGTGAAGTCAGAGCTGGAATAAAACGTTAGATTTTTGGAGACTAGATGGGTTTTATTCTTCCTGTTGAAATCACACCATAACGAACTCAGAATCAAGGAAAAGTTTTCAATAACTATTTCTAAAAACACTAAAAATAGACTTTCTTTTTTTCTCTCCCCCCCCCTCCCCAAAAAGCAATACTGTAGCGTTGGCTTTTGCTTTGGAAAAAAAGTATTGCACTGACAATCCCTTCAAAAATAGTATGGAATAGTTTCCTCAGCAACATTCTTTGTATGCACGACATTACAGCAACGACTGCTGTCATGTCACATACTTTCCATGAGCTTAATTTCCTCTCCAGAGTATGAAATAATAAAACCAGAACGCAGCCATATCACACTCAGGACTTTGCCCAGCTTAAAGGCATTTTGGCAGCTTTCTCACAGATAGTATTTGGTGTTAGGAGAACAGTAACACTTCTCTTTTTTAGCTATAAATAAGTTAAAGGGCTGAGGCAATGAGACGTGGGTGGCCCCGATTCAGGCCAGACAGAATGGAAATGAATCACCCACATTCTAGGAACTGCAGGTAAAAATAAATGGGAGGCCCAGCAGGTCAATAAAAATAAGAGGGCTGAGAGCGAATTTGTGTAGTGGCATAAGCAGCACTGAATATTGTGTATTTTTATGTGATATAGAATTTAATAGAGTTGATGGTGGTATATTTTACAGCACGGTCAGATCTCCCCTCAGTATTTCCTAACATGAATTTCAGCTGAGATTCCCTTCCCATAGCTGCTTGCTACTATTTTCCTCTCTCCTGGTCAAGGAAAGGGTCCTAATAACAATAAATTCACCAATAAAATACTGTTCAGCCGAGTCTCGTCACTCAGGCATAACCAAAAACCACGTTTTTGTTTTGTCTGAGATTGCACACTATAGTCTCCCTTCTTTTCTAGTCCTCCTTCTCAGTCAATCCATTTCTGTCAAATTTTGCAGGAATTTTTAACACCTTCCAAGGCCAGGTTGGGCAGGGCTTGCAGCAACCTGGTCTAGTGGGAGGTGACCCTGCCCATGGCAGGGCGGTGGAACTAAATGATCCTCAAGGTCCTTCCCAACAAAACCAATTCTGTAATTTTGTGATTCTGTGATTCCGGCACACAACGCAGCACTGGAGTTTCCATTTATAAATGCAAACACAGTCACCCACGGCACAATTCACATACACCTCACCTGCCACCATTTTTTGTAGTGTTAATTCCCCCTGGAAAGTCTAAAAGATGTCGGTTCTACACCCACTGCAGGAAGAACCAAGCCTGGAACGCAAAGTGCTCTGAATGCTCAAGGCTGAGAATTCCCATCGAGCCGAGGAAAGCGCTGACAATCCAAGATTAACGTTGGGTGTTTTCTGCTTAAGTGGGGTATTTTTGCAGGTGGAGGTTCCCCTCCTTGAGGGGAACTCGTGTTTCTCAAAACAGGCGGGACATTTATTGTAATTTCCATTTCAGCAGAGGGCTGCCGTTCCAGGAAAATTTATTGTAGGTGTAAAACCATTCGGTTGGAACACTTAGGGAAGGGGGAAGTCATCCATCACAGCAGGAAAATGGGGCAGGAAGAAAATATGTTTCATTCTAAACATACTATACAGTACTTTCTCTAAATATTTGAACATTCCTCGCTGGCCCCCGAGCATTGTAGGAAAATGGATTTGGAGAGAAGAGCTGAACTCACAGAGAGGGAGCTCCCTGGCACAAAAATGGATGTGCATTCCACCATTTCCTGTTTACAGCAACACTCACAAGAGGTCAAACAAACTAAGGGGCTTAAAAATTAAACATCAGTGGCTTTAAGGTGACTGGTGGTAAAACTCATTTTCACCGCCAGGTAACAACAGATTTTACACTGGATGCACAATAGGCAGACATATCCAATATCCTTGGAATGAGTAAAATCTGCAGAGTAGGTAATTAAAAAATAACCTCTATTGCTGTTTGCAAAAGGATAAAAAAGGCCAATCTATGTGGAGCAGTTTGTCACTGCTTTGGGGCACAATTATAAAACCAGAATTATTACAAACAAATGTAAAGATTCAATGGACATGATCACAATCAATGCCAGGAAATATTTTTCTACTAGAAAAAGGTGTCGTCATGAGGATTTAATATAAATTCTATCATGTTGGCAAGTCTGGTTGACAAAGGTAACAGAGGCTCATACACTTAATTTCCCCAAATTTCATTTTTAGTGAAGACCTGTATTGTCCTGGGTTGTAGTATAGAATTTGCAGAAGTATTCTATCACCACCTTCATGAGCCGTTTGTTGGAGCTGTGTTTCCCAGACCCCTCCCCTTGGACTGTCTTCTGTTAATGGCCCATCAGGTGCCTTGCTGTATGACTCATAGATAACTGCCTCCGGGAACAATCACTCGCTAATGGGCCATCAAGACTCTTCTGCATCACTCACCATCCCATTGTGAGATGCTCCGCCCAGGGGGAGGGACAGGGGCAGTCTCGCCTGGATATAATCAGGGATTTGAGCAGCCCCAGCAGGACTGAATTCCCAGAGGACTGGAGCTACCAGACCTGTCTACGGGATCACTGCTTCAGGAAGACCACCTCATCTGGACTGCTTCCATCACCCGGATCAGGTTGTATTCTGACTCTGTCAGTGGTCTTTTGTATTACTGGATTTATTTTTATTCTACCTTGTTTTTCTTTTCTCTTATTAAACTTTTTTTTTCCTGACTTGGAGCCTCTCACTTGGTTTGTTTTCAAACCACTACATGTATCTAATTCGATTTGAACATTTGCAATATGAAAAATTAAACTGGTGAACAGATGACAGATAGATTTGTGAACACTGATAAATATAAAACAGATAGATGAGAAACTGGGCATTGAAAGGGTCATTTCTAATAGAAGTGGTCACTTCTGAGAGAAAAGGATTCCCTCACATGAATCTGCATTTGTCCTGCTGAACTTTACTAACTGACAACATGAAATCGTTGTTGAGAAGGTTGGTATATAAAACAAGAATTACCATAATCACGGGCTGAGCTACAAGATGGTTTGAAGTGCCTGATAAGCTGGGCTCACCTCAACACAAAGCTCATCCATAGGCTATGAATGAATATTTCTCTCCAGCTACAAAATCAGGATTATAATAAAAATGAAGCTGTTTTGTTCCTACTGCTCTCCACCAGGGATTTTGGAGCATGACATCCTCCCACTGGAATTTCCAAGGAGCTCAGAACCACCTGTGTGAACTCCCCATTATGGTCAGCAACTCTAAACTGCTGTCAGCAAAATAAACAAAAATCAGTAAAATATTTTTAAAAAGGAGATGAAATTCCATTCAATAAAAAATGCACAGCACCCACAAGACACTACATAAAGCACAGAAAAGGGTTCCCAGAACTTGGCATTCAATCAACTCACTTCAGTGGAGATGAATCCAACCCTCTGCTCTGTTCACCATCCATAAAGTACCCACTCTGGCTGGTTTGGGCCTTCAACTCTTAGGCCATTTGACTTTTAAGGATGTGGAATATTCGTGGTTTTCCATTTCCCATCAGAAACCTCAGATTTTTAACAGTCCAAACCACTTGTAACCTGACAGGTACCAGCAATATAAATGATCTTCCTGAAAACTAGTATCGACTGTTAAATTGGGAGATAAAAGCTTACACTGAGGATGGGGTATTCTCTTATCTCATCTTATTATTAAAAAAAAAAAGGTGAATTTTAAAAACAGGTTCCAGGTGAGCCCACAGAGATTTTACCTCCTGGTAAAATAATCTGAGGGATAAATAGGGGTAAAAAAAAAAAATTCCTTGTGCTACCTGCACACAATTGATTTTTTTTAAGGAGCAAGTAATTCTAAAGAGTTATGGAATAGTTTGAGTTGGAAGACACGTCAATGATCCTCTGATGCAAATTCTCAACTGATCGACTGCATTTCAGGCAACAGGCCGGACCTCTCCAGATTAACCTCCTTTCCAAAAATAAAGAAATGATACAGAAGCCATTTGTCATTTCCAGTAATTGCAAAGTGCCTCTTCCTATGGAGTGCTGGAAAAATACTAAGAGGGCAAATGGCAGCCCCACAGATGTTAGGCCGCGGGCTCTGCTGCCATAAATCCATTGGCACCACACGAAAGTCACAATAGTTTACAACTTTTATTTTAGGCCCTTTTTTCCGGTCCAAGCATTATGTTATAAAGAGGTGTTACACAACTCCAGGGCACTTGAAGGTTTTCACCCCTGATCTGGCAACCACAATCTCTCTTTTCATCCACGGGTGAGTCAAATCCATGTTCCCCAGGGATGAGCCCGTTTTGTTGGACAGACATTCCTCTGCTGCCAGTTGGATGAGTCAAATCCACACTCACTCCCTGGAGTAAGGGATCAGAACCCCTCCAGGAGGGTTTGGTTCCTCTCCCCAGGAAGGTGTGGCTGCACTGTTCCCACCGTGTTTCCTTCCTCCAAACCCACCCCAGAGCACAGGGGGAAGCTGAAGATGATGTCAAGGGTGGCTGAAGGACAACCAGAGATCCCAGACAAAGGCAGAAGGAAACGTGCCCAGGTAATTCACCCCTCGGCTGCTCCAGAACTGCTCTCATTGTGTTTCCTGCCTCCAAAATCACTCCAAAGTACTGGAGAGGATGAAAAGTGTGGCTTGAAGGACAAGGCAGAGATCCCAGACAAAGGTGGAAGGAAATGTGCCAACGTAATTTATTCCTGGGCTGCTCCGGCCCCGCGTTCCTTTCCGCTCCTTCGTCCGGAACTCTGACTCAGCTCCTACTTTCTAGAAATGCCACCCCGGCCCAATGCATCCTCTTCCTCTCACAGTGGGAAAAGGTGAGTTGATTCCTCAGGCATTGCTCACACGCACACTGAGGATCCTGGAATAATCTGGGCCTTTCTGGCTGGTTTTAAATGAGATCAGGTCCAAAACGACCCGGCCGTGGGAGCTCAGCCCTCGTTCCACAGAACTGGCCATCCATGTGGTGAGGACTTTTAGGAACTGCTCAACACCTCCCGGGATCAAGACTTTAGTACTCACCAATTTGCCTTTTTATTTTCATAGGTACTATTTCAGACAAAGCCATCCCATCCCACACACTGATTCTGTGCACAACACTGAAATGTTGCAGCCCACCAGGCAAACAACACAGAATGTTGCTAGAAAACCTGCTTTTGCACCAAAATGCACAGTAGGGGAAGACTGAAGCCAAGCAAAACTGCTGGGTAACTGATGTCCATTACCCAACTTTCCTGGAATTATTTCTCCTTTCAGTTGGAAACTCGATTTTTATTTAAAACAAACAGCATTAAAACTGGAACACTAATTAGTATTCCTTACGAAATGAGACATTCACACATTAACCTTCAACAGGCATCGAATTCTCCTGTTTCACTGTGTCGAGAAATCATCAGCGCAATGCAGAAACCTCCTGGGCTGCTTGTGCTCTGCTTTGGTGCCTACACTGACTGAGGGAACACCAAATCCTGCTCAGGACTGGCTCAGAAACTCATGGCCAATGTTCTTTGCCAACCCCCTCATGTGGATCAGCCCAGACTGTGGCTGGGGATGATGCAGGATAAAAAGATAGGAGAGGATCTTTACAGTTTTAGGCCCTCAATCATCTATAATTGACAGGCATTGGCTCAGCCCTCACGTGGAAAATAAGCTTTTTTATTCCTGTTAATAACAGAGAGCATGAATATCAATCCTGTAAGGACCATAACGTTTTCAAAATAATATTTATTTTGAAAGCGTTATGGTCCTTAAAATATTTATACAATAATATTTTGAGAGTGTCAGATATCTAAAAGAATAAAAAAACCAAAACAACTAAACAACCCTGAATATATTTTTAAAGGATTTAAGGGATTTCTTTAAAGATCTGTATTTTTTTTTCTCTACAGATTTCTTATTTTTGTGGAACATATGAAAGAGAAAAAGCAGAATTTTCACCAACACTATGGGGTTCACCTGTCCTGTGATTTTATAATGCTGAGGACCAGGCCAGGAGCAAAAGGTGGCAGTTCTTGCCCTCTTATCTGAGAATCACAGTGTGACAATGTTAGAGACACCCCTAAATACATGGAAGAAATATAAAAAAAATATTTTTGATATAAATCCAAAATACTGATTTTACAAATCAGTAAAACCTAATAGCAAAACAACAGCAAAAGTTCAGAGCAGGAAAGATAAAAATATTTAGCAGACAGTACAAGCTTCAGACAAAAAAAATGCCTAAAGGAACATGAAAAATATTTAGAATATTTTAACAGTGGTGAATATGTAGCAAGGAACGGGAACACCAGTCAAAAAATCGACTTCAGCTATGGATAACAGGACAAAAAAAAGGCAAATACAAGATGAATACAATAAAAAAAATCCTTATAATAAGGACTGCTAGAAAGTGGAATGTATTATCAGGGGAGAGGTGTCACTTGAGTCATTTAAGACTGGACTACACAAAACCTGGAAAAAGTATTACAGCATATATATATAGGAGTGATTAATCTGCCATAGAAAGAAATGATCCTAGAAGTTCTTTTCCATGCATAATTTCTAAGATTCTATGAAATATGAGTAATGTTCCACTTGGTGTCTATGGCAATTCCCTAACCCAGCCCTATTCCTGTTAGAATGCAGGGCAGTGCTAGAAAAAGGCTTCTTACCAAACAACGAGGGATTTTTTGGGAATAGGAAGCACTAAGCAGTGCCCAGCTGTGGGGAGCTCAGCAGAGAGACTGGGAGGAGGAGAAACCTTGGCTGTGAGCTCCTGATGGTGGAGCTGAAGTGCACGAGAGAGGTTCAGATTTGGGTGGGAAAAGGCACCTGAATCCCATTTCCACAGCCATAAACCAGCCCCTGGTGCCTGGAATACCCCTGAACTCTTGTCTTGGGAAGGGTGAGCTGGAACAGAGACCGGACAGAGATAGAGAATAAAATAGATATTTATTAAAAGGCCTTTAGGATACACCTTGGGCACCACAAGAGCCTGGCCAGGGCTACACCCAAGGTGGACCCAAAATGGTCACAAAATGGACAAACAGTCATGAGGTCTCCCACTTCGATAAGTTTTGGTCCATTTGCATCTTGGGGTTGAATTGTCCAATCCCAGCTCCAGGTGGTGCAGTCCCATCCTTCTTGTTTTCTCCCTCCAGCCACCGTTGTTGGTGCTTTTGGGCCTGAAAACTTATCCCAGTTGTCCTTGGTGTGCAGCAGGAAAAGGATTTGTTTTGTGTCCCTGCTGTGTGCAGAGAGCTGAGTGACACTGGATGGGAGCTCAGAGCTGCACCCCTGGGCACCACAGAGTCTGAAAATCATGAAATCTAAAACTCAAAGCAGGACTGCACTGGTGGAGTGGTGGCAGCAGATCAGCAGCACTGGTGGCCAGGCACAGGGGGTCAGGCAGGAGAAATCAGGGCCGGGTAATTCAGGGGATTGTTGACAATGGAAGGATGAGTGCAGAATCAATTACCCTCCCTGCTCCTGGAGCTGCACACATCCCTGCCTCTGGACAATGGGATTCACTGCTGCATCCCTCTGCTTGCTAATGGCAGCAGGAAATTTTTGTTCTGGCCTCACAAGAGTCCCAATTCTTTGTGCCTTTCTGATTCTGAGCCAATCCCTTGGAGCTCCTAGGAAATATCCTTAACTTCAGGTCCTGATTGAAAAGTCCTTTTGTTCCCTTGGTCCATTTTTACTCTTTTTTTTTTTCTATGCTGTTTTTCTTGGAACTGGGAGAGGGAAAGTTGGTTGGCTTTACATGTTAAAACCAGAATTTCAAGCATCACATGCTCTTCTTCACAACTACCAGAAGAGAAATGGAGCTGTACAGACCAAATCTGCCCATCTAACTCAGCAAAAGGGGATTCCACCCCACTGCAGAGCTGCCAGCTCAGATTTACTCACCCAAAAATTATTTATTCAGCTGACAACTGGAGAGTTTCCACAGCACCACCACACTTTGCACTGACAGACATAATGAAAATTCAGGAAAACACTTCAGGGGCTGCAGGAGCAACAACTGCAGCACGTCTCTGTAGTCAAGACAAAAGAACTGTTTCTCAACTGCTCCGAAGTGGGGGGTTTTTTTGCCTTTCCCCAATTTTGTTTGCTCAAGCAGTGAAACGGGGAAATCTTGACCTTCTAACCCCATGTAACACTCCCAAAAAAGTCATTATTCACCGTGGCTTTTTTCCAGGAAAGCAATAGAAAGTCTTTAATGCAAGGACAGTCGTCAACTTCAACACCTATTTATCTTTTTACAATTTCTAAAGACCATGAATCCCATTCCACTCGTTCTTTATTCTGTGTGCTGAGGTTAATGATAAATATTCTCCTCCAGTGGGGATTCAGCACCAAGGACAATCACAGGATGATTTGGAGGTCACCTGGCCCAACCCTACCTCAAGACATTAAGGAAGCAGAAAACCTTTCCTTGCTGCCATCCAAGGCTCTACCCAGGATAAAAGACTCAGGAAAGTCTTTTATTAATTTGCTCCCTGTGACCTGAGTTTTGTGCCCTCAACATCCTCTTTCCCAAGTTACCATGAACCTTAAGAAACCACAGATATATCAATTTTTCGGTGGAATCTTGGATCAGTCACTTGGACTGGATACTTTAAATTTAGGTTTTTATTCCCTTCAAAATCTCCAAAAAACAAACAAAAAAAATTAGTGAATAATCCACATTTTACTTGGCCTTGCACACAACTGAGAGGAACAGGGACTCAACAAAAAAGGGGAATAGTCCTTTGAAGATGAACAATGAAACAACAGCATCAAAATGACCTGAAAGAGGTTCCAAATTCTCCAGTAAAGTGGCATTGAGGCATAAATGTCATTTTTAATTTGTTAAGTTCAATAAAATTGCTCTGAAGGAAGATGGAGGATTTACTGACATATTTCTGTATAAATGTGTGTGCACTGTTTGTACAACATTACCACATCCCAACATTTAAAGCTTGGCTCCCAATAAGATGGAAACTCCCTTTTCCCAAGGAATCACATGGAAAAGACAAGGGGCCACGGGTACAAATTACTCCTGGGGACATTCCAACTGGAGAGAAGAGGAAAATTTCTCAAGAGAACAGTCAGCCATTGGAACCATCCCCCAGGGAAAAGTGTTGAATTCCCAAACTTTGGGCACTTTGAAGATTTGGCTGGACAGGCTGCCGGGTCACCTTGTCTAGACCGTGCTTTTGCCAAGGAACGTTGGACCAGGTGATCCTTGAGGGCCCTTCCAAGCTGGTGTTGTGGGATTCTGTGAATTGAGAAATTAAATTGGCTGCTGTCTCCCTACAGCTGAGGACAAATGAAGAATTGCTGCCACCTATATATAGTTTTTGTCATGGATTAATTAAAAATAAAAATTCTAAAATAAACCTCACCTGTAGAATCTGTGCAGGTACGCCAAGTCTACAGCATGTTATATTTTTTTAATGAAATAACCCTTTATGACTTGACCAAAAATACAATTATGACAACAAAGAACCATCACTGATCCCTGTAATTGCTTTCATTAAAAGGTGTGAGCCAAAATGCTGCGCATCTGCATTTCCCTAGGATGTTTTGATGGCCAGGTATTCTTTTAAAGCTTGGCAGTAGTTTTACTTCCAATTTTTTTTCATATGTTTGCACAGGATGCCTTCAGCTTGCATGCTGTAGCAGCACTTTTGACATGAGAGAAAAGAGAATCAAGAAGTAAAGTGGGAATGAAAAATAAGATTTATCTTTAGTTTCCTATGGGAAACAAAACCAGAATTGCAGATGTTGTGAACGAACCAACTGTGGTTAATCCTGTAGAGGTTTCCAGCTGCTCATCTAAATACTCAGATTAGCATTTATTTCATGTAACAGAGAATGGAAGAGGATCCAGACAAATACCCACTCCCACATTGTAATTTTTCATTCCTTAAAATGCTCAACCACTTTGGGCAAAACCTGCAGGGCTCCCAAACACTGCAGGATTTGGCTGAAGGGAAATAAAAGTCTTGAAAGAGCCAGACCTTATATAGTGGGTGTTTATTTGGAGTCTCTATTCCTTTAATGCCTTAAGTTTTAGCTTTCATGTTTTTCAGATTCTGTGCTACACAGGTGCAGGTGTGTAGTTCTGAGCCTCATATTAAATGTAGGGACACAAAACAAATCCTTTTCCTGCTGCACACCAAGGACAACTGGGACAAGTTTTCAGGCCCAAAAGCACAAACAATGGCGGCTGAAGGGAGGAACAACAAGGATGAGACCTCACAACCCAAAGCTGTAACTGGACAGTTAAACCCCAATATGCAAATGAACTAAAACTTATCAAAGTGTGAGACCTCGTGACCATTTGTCCATTTTGTGACCATTTTGGGTCCACCCTGTAGCCCTGTCCAGGCTCTTGTCCTGCCCAAGGTGTTTTAAAGGTCTTTTAATAAATATCTACTTTATTCCTTATCTCTGTCCAGTCTCTGTTCCAGCTCAGCCTTCCTAAGGCATCACATCCCCCTGGACTCCAGGAGTCTCAGCAGCCCTGCTGGATTCTGCGTTTGCTTCCAGGAGCTCAGGGCTCAGCTCTGCTGCCTGCAGCTCACAAGGGAATGAACCCGTGCTGCTCTGCAAACAGGCTCTGCTGAGGAAAGGGCTCCCTCTCCTGCTCTTGCCGAGACCAAACCAGCTCTCTGAAGGAAGGGAATTGTTTCCAATGGCTGTTTCCAATCCCCGCCTGCAGGGAGGGAGCACAGACAGGATGGCAGCACATTGCCCAGAGTGTTACCCCACTCCCAGCCCAGCTTCTCCTTCTCAGGCCTTGCTGCCAAAGGTTGGGAGGTGTCAGTGTGTCCAAACACATCTGAGTGAACCACAGAATTACAGAGTGGTTCAGCTTGGAAAAGATCTCCCAGATCATCAAGCCCAAACAGTAACTCAGCACTGCCACGCTCACCACCAAAACCTGTCCCCAAGTGTCACATCCAAGTGTCAAACCCTGTCCCCAAGTGTCATATGCACACAGCTTTTGAATACTTCCAGGGCTGGTGACTCCGTCACTGCCCTGAGCAGCCTGTTCCCATGCCCTGACCATCACTTCAGTGAAGAAATCTTCCATAATATCCAAATTAAATCAATCCTGACACATCTTGAGCTCATTCCCTCTCCTCCTGTCCCTGTTCCCTGGGAGCAGAGCCCAATCCACCCGGTCATGACAGGTAAAAGAATTATAAAATAAAGGCCTCATAAAATCAGGCCTGTTATGCTAAATTGCCAAAGTTAGCCTGTCACTTCTTCTAGGTCATTTGTAAGTTCCCATGGAAAAACAATCTTGGTATGAAAACTCATTAGCATAACAACCTATTCTTGGGTTGAAACAGAAATGCTCTTGCATGGGATTAGTCTCATGAGAATCAGTAAAGAATATATGAAAAAAAACCCAGAATATAGAAATTTGATAGACAAGTAAAATACCTTTTACTAACCAGTAGAATAATTGGAAAGAAAACTATTAAGCAATTAAAGTTGCACACAAGGCCTGTGAAAACTGTAAAATAAGTTATGTGAATAAAGAATAGGCTTTTTCCAGCATGAAAATAATGGAGTCTCGGCTGTCCCCAGCTGTGCCCTCCTGTCAGGGAGTTGTGCAGAGCCACAGGGTCCCCCCTGAGCCTCCTTTTCTCCAGGCTGAGCCCCTTTCCCAGCTCCCTCAGCTGCTCCTGGTGCTCCAGCCCCTTCCCCAGCTCCGTTCCCTTCTCTGGACAGGCTCCAGCCCCTCGATGTATTTCTTGTCATGAGGGGCCCCAAAGTGACTCCAGGATTGGAGGTGTGGCCTCAGCAGTGCTGAGTGCAGGGGACAGTCCCTGCCCTGGTCCTGCTGTCACATTATTGCTGACCCAGGCCAAGGGCCATTGGCCTCCTTGCCCATCTGGCCACACTCTGGCTCACGTTCAGCCCCTGCCACCAGCACCCCCAGGTGCTGGAGGATGAACCCCCCCGGGCCAAACCCACACCGGCCCAGGAGTGCCAGAAACGTGAGGACTGAATTAGAACCTTCAGAAAAAACTGAGACACATAAATCCACACAGACATGAGGTAGAAATGCAAGTTTAGCTTTAAATAGAGACTGAAGTAGCCAGTAAGAAAAGGACCTAAACCTTGTTTAAAACTCAGTAGCTTTGCCTTTTGCAAAGACAGATAAACTCAAGACATAATGAAAATAATGTATCCTTGGCAAAATAGTCTTAGATAGAACAGATAGAGCTATATGCATAGGATCTGTGTAATTACAAATATGGTAGCACATCAATCTTAGCTTAGGATAGGCCCAACAAGGCAATACCAGACTCGTGTTTCTACCTGATTGGCCAAAACTAGAATAAAATGTACTACTTTGAGAATGCACACACACACACAAACACAGACTCACAGAAAAACACAAATGCTGCTGTTGTTGTCACTGAGTGCTGAGGGGACACAGACCGGCTGCTGTTGCCTCCACGGCTGCTGCTAAGATGTTGCCACTTCTGCTGGGGACACCAGCACTCTCCTGGCACAAACTGTGACAACTCTGCCTTCACCAGGCTGATTTAGCCATGCAATAAAGGACTTTGCTTTTACAACTGCCCACTGCCATAGTCTTCAATGAGGACACAATGAAAACCTGACACGCAGGCCCTTTCCCCCTGGGCAGCTCTCCAGCCTCTTTTCCCAAGCCTGTGGGGCTGGGGGGAATTATTGTGACCCCCTTGTAGGACCCAGCCATTAACAAGGGAGGTTTGTATCTGACTTTTTAGTTTTTTGGGTTTTTTTACAACAGTCTTCCCAAGGAATTCCATCCATGCCTCTGAGGTTCATCCATAACGAACTACACATTCAGTAATTATCCAAAATCAGGAATACACTCAGTATTCTCAGCTTTGCAGGGGAGCTGCCAAAGGCCACTGAGGCTTTCAACTCTACCTCAACTAATGCTGAGTGTGAGGTAAAAAATCATCCCGAGAGTGGGAAGGACAAAGTGATGGGGCAGCACTACCTTACAGGCTCACTCAAGCTGTGTGAAACTAGAGTTTTAAGACTTTAGACTGTGGTACTTTGGCCTATCACACATTAATCTTTTACAAATTAAATGAGCCAGCACACTGTGGCATGCTGGCAGCTCTTTTAAATTTTAATTTTTGGTTCCAGATAGGAAGCAAGTGCCACTCCTGACCTATCTGCAGCTCCAGCAGATCCCCAGTTTGATAATTCCCACATCCCCTAACTTATAAATGTGGAAAGGCCTAATATATACTTGCTTCCCTCTCAAGAGGGTTTCCACATATGGTATCTCAATAAGAAATTAAACTGGAAAATAAAATAGCAATAATGATGTTAAGAAATCTGGCCGCAGTTTTAGTGTATAAATAACGAAATGTCACGCCCCCCCCCACTCTTAAATTTTACCCAGAAAAAAATAAAATTTAAAAAATCAATTAAGAACATAAGAGAGAGAGAAAAGCCAAAAATATATATTTGAAGCTCGCAGAGGGAGACACTTCCAAAACTTTTACATCATAAAATAGTGCAGACCAATAAAAAAACCCCTCTGTTTTAACGTAATATTCCCAGAAATAATCTCACCTGTGTCCTGACAACCGACTCTCAGTTTTCTTGAGGGACCTTTCCTTCTTTTCTCTCCCAGCCCCTGAATGCCTGTGAGGGCCACTCACTTTAAGGCTTTTTTCACTGCTGTCTGCACCAGAGCTTGGAAAAGCTTTTCTTTCTTCTGTCTTGGCCCTCTCTCTGTCAGACAGCAGCTTGGAAAAAAAGTCATCTGGATCTTTGGGGCTGTTCCTTGGCTTTTCAGAGGCAGAAGTGGTGTGGGAGCTGAGCACAGCCCTCGATACAAATTCCATGCTGGATTTTGTTGGAGATGCTTTGCTTTCCTGCAGGTCAGTGTCGTGCTCCTCCTGCTCTTCACCCCTGGGCTGAGCTGTGCTGCTGATGCTCGTGGATCGTCT
The DNA here is from genome assembly GCA_008694505.1 of Cyanoderma ruficeps. Taxonomy (NCBI): domain Eukaryota; kingdom Metazoa; phylum Chordata; class Aves; order Passeriformes; family Timaliidae; genus Cyanoderma; species Cyanoderma ruficeps. The sequence continues at coordinate 2,176,172 of VZDJ01000046.1, forward strand.
GGAAAGCCTCCTTTTTTGGGGATCCTGGAGACAAGTGCCACGAAAGCCAGAGATTAAAATTTTCCCATCTTTAAATCAACACAAAAAAGCAAAGGAAAGCTCCAGCACTGATTTCTGAGCTAACCCATTCGTTTATTTTTAGGAAACGGTTTATAAAACCTGTACAAAATCAGGTTTTTTTAAAAAATCAGTAAAAGGACAAACATTTTCACTTAAAATTTGACCAGTATTGAAGATGGTACCTACCATTAAACATGTTTTCCATGGTTTTACCAAGAAAAACAACAAATTACTTCCTAAGAGCTTAATTCTGGGATTGTATCCAGCTCAGCAAATCCAGACATGTAAGATATTTTACTGGTATCTACCACTACAGGGATCTAGTCTTTACTCCTAAATCAGAGATATTTATAAATATCCAACTAATTAATTGAATTTCCATATGCTCTTCAGTACTACCTAAATGTCATAGTTAAATATTTTAATTTCTCATTATTACAAGCTTAATTTTACATTGGAAAAATCCCCGTCATTACATAAAAGAAGCATAAAGGGGAAAAAAAAATAGGCAAGAAATTTTTAACTGTGCTTTGAAAGCACTTCTTGATGAAATATGGTCTGATTTGATCAATTCAGAAACATATTTTGAACTGAAAGCAATTTTCAGTTCCAGAACTGCTACAGATTAAATGTGGGGTCTTGGAAAAACCAGAGCAGGACAGATACTCTGAAGGTAACAAAGCAATTTTCATAGGAAAATGGAAAACCAAATCTGTCAAGAGGTGCCAAGAATGGGGAAGATTTATAAAGGAATTCTGTGACCTGAGATCACAGACATGCAGGGATCACTGCCTGCAGTGGTTATATCTCAATTTCTGAATGAAGCAGAACAATTTCCCTAACTTACCACTTCTTTTCAGCCTGCAGATTTAATGGATTAACATGCAGAAGCCATTTGAACATTACTTGCAAGTGATTTTTATCCCAGCAGGCCGGATAGAAAATCCACGGGCAAGCCAAATATTTTGTAAAGTGTTGGGAATCACCTCTGGTGGACTTGCTACTGGTCCAGCCATCATTCCTCTGGCAATGAGACCAGCCCTGGGCCTTGACTTCTCCTTCCCTGTGGATTTCAGCTCCTCAGAAATTGCAGCTGCTTTTAAATCCTCTCGGCTGTCTTTTAACTTCTTGTCACAAGCACTGGGTAAGTTACTGCTGTGGGTTGTCCCCGAGTGGCATTTTTCACTTCTGTGCTGATGTTTTCTGGAGGGAGGGATTTTATCCAGTGGATTCTCAACATCATACCTAGAGGGACAAGAAGAGGAAAAGCTTGAAACATCAAAGTAATGCACAAGTAAATTAATAAAACCAGCTAGTTAAAGCACGGCTGTCAAATTAAGTTAGATTTTATCTCGAAATGGTAATCAATTGCAGTCACTTTTCACCTAAACATCTGGATGTAGGACTTGAGGACATTATTTCAGTATCATTATTATGTGTCACAATCGGTTATGATATGGGTTACACAATCCCAGGATTACTTATTTTGATTTTAAAAAAGGGGTCAAACCAATGGAGGGGAAATTTACATCAGATATTGGGAAGAAATTCTTCCCTCTGAGGGTGGGGAGGCCCTGGCACAGGGTGCCCAGAGAAGCTGTGGCTGCCCCTGGATCCCTGAAGTGTCCAAGGCCAGGTTGGATGGGGCTTGGAGCAACCTGGGATAGTGGAAGGGGTGCCTGCCCATGAAGGGAGGTTGGAATCAGATGATCTTTTAGCTCCCTTCCAGCCCAATCCATTCTGTGATTGTATGACTGCATCTCATAGTAGAAGGTTCAATTTATATGTTATATCAGACAGGTCCTAAGCTACAACCAGCAGTTCTCCTTCCTTCTCCATCTGTTTGAAAATTTGTTAATGCTTTTGCTCACATCCTCTGTTCTCCTGTAACTTAGACTGACTCTACTGACCCCACTCACTCTTTGCTCAGCTGTAGAACACTTATTTTAGTCCAAAAACAAAAGCACTTTCGTGAGGGAAATTATTTTACTGAGTAATTCCCAGTCCCATGTCTGTCCAAAAATTTATTTCTGTGTAACTCCAAAATACTCGCCCTCCTCAATACAAGAAAACAAGTCCCTGAACTTGTTTTACACTCTGGGACGTTTTCCCCCATCCTAATTCATTGTAAAGCAACTTCATAAGTTGAACCATCTTGTACCACAAAGATGTTCCTTTTACTTAACCCATTGTTCCAGGAGAAATCCTTTCCTGTGAGGGTGGGGAGGCCCTGGCACAGGGTGCCCAGAGAAGCTGTGGCTGCCCCTGGATCCCTGGAAGTGTCCAAGGCCAGGCTGGATGGGGCTTGGAGCAGCCTGGGATAGAGGAAGGGGATGGAACGAGATAATCTTTAAGGTCCCTTCCAAGGTCAGCACTGCTGGGTGCTGCTGTGCCCTCCCAGAGCAGTGTCAGGGACTCCTCTGTGGGAGAGATCCATGAAAGGGAAAGAAAAAGGGATAAAAAAAAAAAAAGTAAGAAAAAAGAAAAGAGGAAAAAAGTCTTTGCCCTGCCTCCTTTTCAGGTGTTGCTTCTGAGCTCGACTTAAAATATCTTGGCTTTCTTCCCCTATAAGAAATGACTTCATGGTTTGGTTTTTTTTCATGCACTGATGCTCAGACTTGGCTGCTTTGAGCCCGTTGCATTTAGGATGAAGAACAAAACCTGATTAATTCCCTGAAGGTGGTGGCTGGGAAGCTGAATTACACTTCTGTGCCCATTTTAAAAGCTTTCTATGGAAGTACAGGGCTGTTAATCCTCTTTGAGGCACCAATAAATGAAAAACTTAGTTACATACTATTTTCAGGTATTCTGCAAGGTCTGAATTTAAGACAGCAGAACTTCCTTTTGCCTATGTAAGGCATGAATATGCCTGTAGTTTGAGCACAGCTGGTTTGTTTCACCTCTAAACCTGTTTCAATTTGAGCATTTTCAATGTAAAAGGCATAAAATCTCCTATTTCCATGTGCTTCATTGCCTGAAAGATGCAATTGAGCTTATCAGTCTTCATAATTCACAGGGAACATAAAAGATCATTTTTGAAGGGTGGTCTGTACAGGAGATCTTAATAATTTGGAAAGTTAAGCTTCGTGTTACGAGGATAACTAACAAAACAAAGTCAAACAAAGTCGAGCTCAAGATATAAATGATAAAACATTTAACTCTATTTCCCTTCATTAAGAAAAAAATAAGTGAATGCACAGGGCAAAGAGAAATAAATCAGACTGTACCTGGAGGCCTGAGTTTTGCTTTCATCCAGAGCACTGGCATTCCCATGATCCTCATCCAGGTCGGGTGGGTGGGAGGCTGAGCTCTTACTCTGAGGAGTTAACAGAGCAGAGCTGGAACCAGTGTTCCTGGAAGTCCCACGGTGCTCCAGGAAGTAATTAGTAATAATTTCCAGCAGTGTTTTCAGTGGGTTCTCCTTTGCCTGGCCAAAATGAGAAATAAAGAGAAACAAAGAGAAATAAAGAGAAATAAAGAGAAATAAAGAGAAATAAAGAGAAATAAAGAGAAATAAAGTTCTTGGTGACTATTGAAACGCTGTGTTAGTCTGGCTGCAGGGCATTATTTTCACACTGTACAGCAACTGAACATTTAAACTGCTTCCCAGAGTTACCTGTGGGTGTATCCCAGGACTGACAAACAATCCTGGGAATTGGAAGATGGCAGCTCAAAGGTGCTGCCGTGTTAAGGGAGGGAAGCAGGACACAAAAAAGCAACCTGTCACGGTGATTTCTGACTCCCATTTTAGCTAAATGTTCCAGAGTAGGGAAACTGTGCTAGAATGCACTTTTTCTACACTGGCAGAGGGTTTTCTGAAGTGGCATTTATAGACTTACGTGAGGCATTGTGGTGCCTCAATTCACGAGTGAACGGTTCATACTGCATTTCCACGGATAATAAATACAAAAAGTGCAATTTTCCTCTGCTGTGCCGTATGTAAAGCTGCAAATGGGAAATGTGCAGACAAGGATACCCCACACTGTGCCAGGTATTCCCTCACCTTGTTCTGTTTGTACAGGGAGTGCAGGTGCAGGACATTGCGGAGCTCGTTCCTGTTGTTGATGCTGAGCGCAGAGCGGGGACGCTCCCGGTCCATGGTGGTGATGGTTTTCTTCAAACCCTGAGAAGGAAAAGTGTCACAGCCCAAAGCTTTTATTCTCAGTTTCTTTGGGTGTGACATTAAACTTGTGGATGGCAGCAGTCTGTAACCAGGTAACCCTCAGGGCCTGTGCTGTAATGGCACAATCTTGAATTATGGCAACTCACGGATGTGAAATTAATTGAGGTGGGTACGTGAGATGGAAATTGCTGAACAGAGAAAAACAAAAACCTTTATTGCAGGTGACTTCAGCTGCTGAACAGCCTCCTAAGATGGATGGTCTGCATGAAAGGCCCTGAGCTGAAGTTATTCCAGCCAGCCTCAGGTTAGAAACGAGTCAGATCTTGTTTGGGGTCTTCAAACTTTGACTTTCAGTCTGTGGTGAGCACCCATGGGCACCTCAGAGACAAAATACATGGGCACCTCACTTTCTGTGGGGAGAGACTGATTTACTGTAAGTTGGATCCCAAACTAATTTTAGTGGTACAACACAAGGCTACTATTTTGAGAGAGAAAGCCCTGATTCCTTCTGTGGAGGTTTATTGTCACAACAAAGGAAATTTTTTTTTTTTCTGCTGACAAGAGTGTCTGGCTCAGATTTATGAAATTAAGAGCAAGTTGTGGTAAATAAAGGATCATTATCCCTGCAGGCTCTGATGTGTATGAAAGATCTAGGGGAAGCAGAAGCACAAAGGATTCATCAGTGTTTTGAAAATGTGAATTTGGAGATGGCATGCAAAAGATGAGACTGAGGTTTGTGTGACACTTAATGAGTCAAAGGCTGTTTAATTTCTGACATAAGACAACTCATTCCTGACACAGGGAATCCAATATCAGCAATATTTCCTAAGGACTGAACATAAATACAAAATAATAGGTGCTGCTACATGGAAATGTGAAGGTGGTTTCCAGTCTGCTCAATCCCTGAATCCCTGAATCCCTGTACAATCCAAAATTCGCTTTACAGTATTAAATCTGTGACAGGCACAATGGCCTCTTTCCTCCCCTTATCTCAATTCCCTTCTCTCCACCAAAAAAAACCGTTTTTCTGCTGAGTTATTACTGAAAACTGAGGGGGGAAATGGATGTTACCAGTTGCTCTAAAACTGTTACCTTTTGCTTTAATAACAATACAAAACAAACAAACAAACAAAAATAGGTTTTGCATGACTCTTGCAAACAGAAAGACAACAGCAAAACAGGCAATTCATGAAGGAAAAAATACAAAAAAATGAAATTTAAAAAAAACCCTGCAACAACAAGAAAAACCAAACTGAGAGTGCGTTTCTTGATTTAATTTCCAGTCTCGCCGGCGCGTTTGGGTAAGGATGGGTTTCCCCCGAGCAGGAGGAAGCGGCTCCATCGCCGGGAATAAAAGGGCACTGTGGGAGATGTAGTCCAGCTGCTCACCCCAGAGCCTCCCACCCTTCCCACCCAGCCGACTTCAGGCCGGATAAACCCCCCAGCCCCTCTCAATTCCCGCAGCCCTTCCCGTTTTCCCCGGTGCCATCATCCCCCACCGGGGCTCAGCCGGGAGAAAAATCGACGCAAGTTTACCTTTCTACTGAGAAACTCTCTCACCAGTGATGCGGCCACTTCTTCCACGAAGGCGTTGTCCATGTTTTAGCCCCGAATTTGCGGGTTTGGGGTTCGGGGGTGCTGCTCAGTCCATGGCAGCCCGGCGGCATCGCCGCTGCCCGGGGTGGCCGCGCCGGGACGGAGCCCGCAGGGATGTCACCGTGGGTACCGTGTCATCGGAAGCCGGGAGAACTCCTCCCCCTGGGGATGGAGGGAGGGAGGGANAATTAAATCCCATAGGTGCACATAAAAAATATTTTATTTGCCATCTTGGTTAAAGTTTTAAATGATGAAGAGATCTCTCTGTTTACCTCCATTGTCAGTAATTTTATTTTGTTAGGAATTTAAGAGAATACTAGCAGAATCTTTCCTTAGCAGTTTCCTTGCCAATATTTTGCTATTTTACAAAAAATAGGCCCTTATAGGTCCCTGTTTGATTTTTCAAGGAAAAAAAAAAGAAAAAAGAAAATAAAATTGCAGCTACTAAGTTAAGCTGAATCTTTCACACTGGCAGTGTCTGGGGTGGGAGATTCATCAGCTGAGCCTTTCCTTTCAGGTTACACCTACATTAGGCAGTAATACAATGTGATCGAGGCTGTGACTGTGGTGACACTCTTCAGCCTGGGGAGCTGATTAAGGTTTCCTGTGACCCTGGGTGTTGGGATTCCACAGCCTGGCCAACCTCTTCCAAAATTTAGCCACTCTTGTGTGGGTAATTTTCCCTGTCTGATTCAAATTTCCCCTGCTATAGCTCCTGGCTGTTCTGTCTCACACTTTTCACTGAGCCCTCTGACGTGAGTCAGGCTCTGTCTTTTACTTCACCCACATTCAGTGGTTGTACACAGCCTAGAAAGCCTTTCCAAGCCTTGTATCCATCCCAATCCCTCTGCTGAGCAGATGCTCAGTCAGAGTTTGAGGCATTATAGTGGTTCTGCTCCAACATCATGCCAGGTACAGGCTGGAGCTCTCACTGTAGTGTACCTCACCTGGCTCGCTGTGTGCTTTGCCCTTCAGAGTTCCCTAAATGATTCCAGGTGTTTTGTTAAGCTCAATGACTTCTTTGACCTGAGTTTTGGAATGCAGTAGGTGTTCCCAGTGTTGTTTCATTTGTCTCAGGGCTGTGGCCCACTTCTTCCTACAGCCTCCAGCCCTGCAAGCTGCATCCCTGCCCCTGGGAAATGCCTTCTGGAGGGCAGCTTGTGCAGATTGTCATCAGAACTCAGCCTTCTGCCAAGTGAAGCTGAGCCTGAGGTGTTCAGCGTTCTGCTGTGTGGACTACGGGCTTTGTGTTAACCACCTACAGGACTTTCTGGAAATGAGATTCACATTCTCTGAGATTTCCTTTCCCCAAGGCCTTCAGAATGATTTTTGGTTGCATTGAATAGCAGCATCTGCCGAGGTGTGATGCTCTTAAAGCACAGGGGTGCCTGCCCACCTCATCCCTGTGGTCTCAAGACTTGATTATTCTCCTTGATGTCAGAGACAGCCCCCTCCACTGCAGCAAGCCCCATTTGGCAGCACGATGCTCTGTAATCCACAGACAAGAAAACAGCTTGCAATGGTTTCACTGAGAAAAAAAAAGCACTTTTTCCTTACCCCATTAGCTGCATCCCACCTGCTCCAGTTTCCCAGCTGCTGCAGAGGGATTCCTGAGGCACATTTCCCACAAATCCCTAATGTCTGTCTGAGCAAAGGGCTGCTGAGCAGCCGCACCCTGGGCATGTGGCACTCCTGTCTGTGCACGTCTGTTAATCAACAGGAACTGGGGCTGCCTTGTGGGTTTCTGGCTTTAATCAGTCCTGGAGCTCACAGGTGTTCCTGTCCCAGCTCCAGGGTCCCTGTCCCAGCTCCAGGGTCCCTGTGAGTGGCGGTCATGGCAGGCACATGGAGCTCACCTCCTGTCACACAGCAGCTGTAGCTGGAGGACTATTTGGCTGGTTCAGCATCACCAGCTACTGATCATGTGCAGCCCAAAAACATTCTTCTGCTTAGGGGCTAAGGGGGGTGCTTCCAGTAATTTGACAGTTCCAGCAATCCAGCAAATGGAAAGATTCCTTAAAGCTTTCTTTGAGCATTGTGGTATCTGTAAATACCATTATTTTCCACAGTGGGTAATGCTCAATGAGTGTAATAGCTCAGGCTTTTAAGAGGCACCTGCAGTTGGTTGACAACTTTTTTGCTAGAGAATTTGGAATACAATAAAGCCTGCTACTAATGAAAAGTAATTAGAACAAAAGTAATTATGTATAGCTTGTATAATTGTACACAGCTAGGTGTGTGCTGGAGTTTGTCTTTTGTTCTTTGCTCGGTGTTTTGGAGAACATAATTGCACTTAAGCTCGATGTTTTATACTCTGTTTAAGGTGATCTTTATTTGTCTAGGTAATGTTCCTGTGGATTGTTATAGACATGCAGAACATTTCGTTGTATGTAACAGCAGAAAGTGAAATGTAGTAAAAGAAATTTAAATGTGAAATCCAGCAACTTTTTGTGAACAAAAGATATTTTTGTAAATAGTGGGGTTGAAGGGTGGCTGATTTGTACAGGAAAGGAGTTGGCTGGAATTTGTGGTGATGAACAAGAAAGCTGGTTGATCGCCTTGTTGCCAAAACACTTTTCTTTTGGTCCACAGTTGTTTCTTTTTCTATTGCCTGTCTCTTTTGTTTCATCCCTTAGCTTGTTCAGAGCAGTTGGGGAGGAAATGAGTTAAAAGCACGAGAAAGAAACAAATGAGTCAGACCCCTGAATATACACAGAGCCACAGAATAGAGAGTAACTTCCCTGGGACAGTAGTTGGAAATAAAGCTTTATGAGGACACAGGACAGACTGCACTGACCTCAGGCACAAAGACAGACACGCTGGCCAGCCCTGGCTGCACACAGCCAGCCCCTTCTGACTCCTGACCTTCCTATTCTCCTTGTACCAGGGTACCAAAAATGTGTGTGACATCGTGGGGGTGTGACCTGGTGTGATCTAAACCCCTCAGAGCCAAGGGGGTGAATAATTCCATGCAGCCATTTTTCAATTATCAGGCCATGCTCCTTTTAGGTGCTGTCAGCTGCCTTTACTGCCAGGACACTTCACTTGCTGACTACAGAGACCTCCATGTCCTCCCCCACAGACTATTCCCAATCACCACCATTTCCTTCGTGCGCTCAGAAATCTCTTCTGGGAGGACTCATTTCATCATTCCCCCACAAACTGAGGGGAAGCTGAGCAGCTTGTGGGTCCCTGGGTAGAACTTTGAGCCTCTTTTTGAAGCAGCTGAAGCATTTATCTTTCATCAGTGGCTGAGGACCTCCCTGGATGCCCACAAGTGTTCCAAGGTGCTGGACAGAAGCCTTGCTATGATCCTAGTCATGGGTGTGAGAGAATCAGCACTTCTTTCAGCCCTTAAAAATCTACAAACATGAACTGTGGGTGAGCTCTGGCATTTCTGACACCATCTCCATGTGCCTTGGCAGCATTTCTAAATTCCTGCGATCTATCACGGAGCTCCAGTCGTTCAGGCCTCTTATGTTGATGTTCTTGTGGTCACCCTTGACCTTGGTGAAGGAGCAGCAAGTGCCCAAGGGCTGGAGGAGCCTGGCAGCTTCTCCTCAGCATCCCTGATGCAAGGCCAGGGGAAGCAGCAAATCTCCCTGGACAAGGAGGTGGTTCTTTGTCATCTGACCCTGGCACCACATCCAGGTTCCAGGCCCCGAGGCAGGAGCTCTGAGATGATTTGGAGTCCTGATCACCACTAATGTGGGGAGATAAGTGTTCTGATTCTTGGCCACCTTCTGAAATGTCTTTGGAAAAAGGATGAAACTGCCCTTTGAGGCCTCATGAGTGAAGCTGGAACAGGTTGCCCAGAGACCAATGGATGTCCCATCCCTGGAAATATTTGAGGTCAGGTCGAACCTGACAAGATCAGCCTGATCTGGTTGAAGATGTCCCTGATCATGACAAATGGGTTGGACTACATGAGTTTTAAAGGTCCCTTCTAACCCAAACCATTCCATGACTCTGTGATGCCTGTGTTCCCTGGAACTGCCTTTGGACTGACCTTCCTTTGTCTAATTGTCACAGAGGTGGGCTCCCCTGCGGAACCTGGCAGTGTTTGTGTGCTTGTGTGAGTTCTTTGTGTGCGTTCTTGGTCATTTGAGATCTTTGGAAGGAAGGACTGGGAGCTGAACTTTGGTAGTCTTTGTGGGTCCCTTCCAACTCAGGGGATTCAGAGTGTGTATTGACAGTAAAGAGGCACCTGAGTGGATTTACAGAGGTTTTCTGGATGGTTTGGTAGCACCTTGACTGATTGGACCAGAATCTGTGGTGACCCAGATTCTTTGCTGCTTAAAAAAAAACAAATAAATTACTGTATGTAGCTATAGTTTCACCCTACAATTTAAATTTCCTTCCTTTGTGTCACCTCATATAAAGGATTGATCTTTGCATGTCTGCATTTTATAGATATAATTTTCTCTCCTCTGATTCATGTCCTTTATTCACATGAATAATTTTCTCCTTGTTCTTTATTATTTAATGCAACAGTACTTGAAATGCTCGTTTTTAAGCCTTAAATTAACCTTGGATGTGAGACATAGATTGGCAACATTGTACTAGGGAAGAACATCTATCAAATAATTGACAGAGTCTTTTAAAGTGGTTCTTAAGCTCTTGAAGGCTGTGACACCCCCTTCAATTTATAGAATTTGAGTTTGAGCAAAATGATCCATTTAGCTTGAACTTGGCTCATTAGTGCAGGTATTGATTAGAAAAAATTCCATTTCAGTTTTGCAATTGTATATTTTATTTTAAAACATACAGTAGTTAGTGCTGACTGTGACCAGGAATACAGGAAATTACTGCTGATACACTGAAAAAAAAAAGAATTAAAAGAAGGAAGGTGTTTTTGGGGTGGGTTACCTGCCCTTGCCAGCAGCTTTGCAGGTTCACATTGCAGAGAATCAGCATCAATTCTGGGGGTTTATTGACAGCTTTGGTTTGGTCCAATATTTCTTGATTCTCTACAAAGTATGTCGGAGATGTGGGAATCCCCCCAAGGTCTGTGTCACAAGAGCCCAGTAAAGAAATCACTGAGTGTTTTTGCTACATTTTGTCCATCAAGCATTCCTGGTGAATCCTTAGCTGGACTTCCCCTTTAATGCTTTTCAAGAACTTCTTACCATGAGGTTGAGTGTCCACTTTAAAGTGCTGTTCAAATTAATTTCCATCCTCTTCATTTCTTGTTTAGCTTTGACCTGCCATGTTTTATGCTTTTCTGCTCCCTGCACATGGGCAAGCTTTCCACTTTAAATTCTGACCTTTTTCTTCAGACTCCTAAACTCCCTGTTGAGCCAAGCAAAAATGAATTGGATTATGTTTCTTCTTATTATGTTTATTCCTTTGGTCCACGTTTTATCTGGCCTCCTAACCCAGTATTCTGTGTAGTCTTTAGCGTGTTTGTAGATGTGACAGTTCCTGCTTTTGGAGTTGTTCTTCTCATAATTTTCTTGTCTAATAGTCTTGTTTCTACATTGTTCCATTTCTTCACTTTTTTTTTTTTAATCTTGTGCTTTTTTCACTCATCAGCTCTTTTCTACAGCAACCCAATTTTGCCGTGAGCACCACTTGAAAGCAGCTTTTCCAGTGATTCCACTTGAACTGTTTTCCAAGCACCACTTGAGTCTAAATCCAAAGCAGCATCTTTCCTGTGGATTCCTGTATAGGTTCTTTGAGAAGTTTTGGGTTTGCATCTCATCCTGAAGAATTGCAGACCCTATATTTTGGGGATAGGTGATTTAACTGCTCTCAGTCCAAAATTTGCATTTTCTGTGCTCAGCATTTCCTGGCCACTGTCATTGCCCTGGTGGGGATCCAGTTCTGGTGCTGAACTGGAATTAGATTATGGGATTCCTTGCCTCAAGGGTTCTTCCACACTTTTCTTTTCCTATACCATCTTCATGTTGTTACACTGCAAACATATATAATTCTCTAGTAATTCAAGCAGAGCACAATTTGGCTGTTTGAGGCTGCTGCAGTCCCAGCCCTGGGAACCTGCTCTGGCATCTCCCTCCAGAGAATCTGTCTTTTAAAGAGAAGATTTTCCAACTATCATCTTGTTGCCTGTGTTTATCAGACCTACCTTCATTTAAGTGTTGGAAATCAAAGTTAGAAATGACTGCAGGAGTAAAACAATAATGGTAAGACATTTCATAAAGCTTTTCAAGGATGAGATGTTTAACTGATGCTTGAAAGCTGTTCCACTCCTTTCCTGCTCGGGAATGCTGCTGTAAATCAGTGCTGCAAAAATTAGCCTGTCACAAGGAGATGTGAAGAAAAAGGGGAAAAAAACACTGAAATACCTCCCACTCTCTGAACACTTCGATATCCAGATAACTTTGTGCTGCTGTACTGACTGAAACCAGCAGAATCTGCCTGGGCCATGCATGGATTCGGTTTATCGTGTTGTGTATTGTTCAGTCAGTGTTGAACACAGAATGGGTTGGGACCTTAAAGCCCATCCAGTGCCACCCCCTTCCCTGGGCAGGGACACTTTCCACTATCCCAGGTTGCTCCAAGCCCTGTCCAGCCTGACCTTGGACACTGCCAAGGACCCAGGGGCAGCCACAACTAAGCAGGATCCCTGATGAAGCCTCACTGTCAGGAATGAGTCTGGAATTCCATTGTCCTGCTCTTCAGGAGCTCCCCTGCTGACTGTGATCCCTCTCCAGACACTGAGCATCTTCTGTTGGATGTGAGGAATGGGATGGATGAGGTTCCCCTCTCCCAGCAACTTTAGTTTAAAGCCATTATTATTATAGCCCCTGTTATTTTAGACCTTATTATTAAAACAAATCAAAAGACCTGTTTTGACAACTGTCATGTTGGTTTGGATTCCTCCAGTGTGTTTGGTTAATATTTCCTTGAGAACTGCTTGGATGCTGAATTGAAAAGCTGTTTCATACTGTAAAAAAGAAAAGGCATGGCACCAGGCCTTTTTTTGTTTTGTTTTTTTTTCCATCATTCTTCTCTCCCCATCAGTTTAAGGAGGATTGGGAACAAAGGACAGGCCTTCAAAAAAACCTTCATTTTTACACTGCCTGGTAGCCTTGGCTGTTCCTCTGTGCAGTTCTGAGTATTTCAGAATAACAAACAGTGAGAAAGTAATCACAGAACTGCCAGACACAGTTTGAAACACAGCGTCACCACCCTTTGTATAACTCATAAACTGTGAGCTGTGGCATTGTTTCAATCTGGAGCTTCATCCATCTTTTCGTCCCACTCCTCTGGCGAAGGATGACTGGTTTAATGGGAACCTCAGCTTTCTGTTACAGAAAAGTTCTGACACACAGGTAAAAATTAAATTTCTTAGAAGAAATGAAAGCCAACAATATGTACTTGCCCACCACTGAGTTTTATAATTGCATCCAAGGCCTTGAGAGGAATCAGCTGTGTAATCTATAATATTGTTGTAGTTTTTTGAGTAGGAATATGATGGATGCCTTGTTCTTCCTGAGCCCTGTTGTTAAGGAACTGCTGGAATCCTGAATCACTGTTAACTGTAGCCTGTGTGTAATGCCGTGTGTGTCTTTTGGGTACAAAGCTGTTATTCGTTTCCTAATATCAGGTTGTCATATCCTCGTGAACGTTGCATTTTAAATAGTTAAAAGCTAATTGAGTCAAAATCTCTGGCACTATTTGCTAATGCAAGGTGTTAGGGAGCAGGAGGCAGAGACCATTGTCTCACCTTAATGCTTGGAAAATGGTTATGAACAAATGTTGGCTATTATCCTGTTGGAAATATGGAATCAATGCAGCTGCACAGCAGGGCTGTGCTTGGAGCATTCCCACAACAGCTCATAACAGCAGGACTCGCTGTTTTTTCTTTGTGCAACCCTTCCCTGGTGGCTGACAGCCTGTTTTTCTTGTATTCTCCCCGTTTTTATTCCATCCTGTCTTATGGGAGACTCTCCTGACGTCTGCTGAGGCTCTCCCAGAAATATGACCACCCCTCACAGTATTATTTCTCCACTCTTCCACTCTTATTTTTATTCAGCAGTTTCTGATGTTGTGTCCAGTAGTTTTTCATGGTCTGTTCGTCTGGCTAAACCTCATCCCAGTGCTCCAACTCCTTACATACCTCAGCAGAAGCATTCTGAGTTTGGTGGCTCACATAATTTTCTTTTTCTACAGCATTCTGCCCTTCAAAGATCCACAGAAACTTTGTGGGAAGATTTCATTGCTCCTGAATTATCTCCAGTACCAGCCAATGTGGCTGCGTGGAAAATCAAGAGTGTATTTTGGTATTTAAATAGGAATTGGAACTGTTGTCAGGAAAATAATTAACTCTAATCCAGTGGTAAACAATAACATAGACTGAGAAATAAACAAAATGCGGGATAAATCAGAGGGACAGAACACACGCTCTGACTGTCAATTTGGATTTCAAACATCCTTCTTCTCTTTTAAGACTTTTTCCCTCAAGACACAAGGTGTGTTTAATACAAGAATGCGAATCAGAAGAATACAGGAGATGTTTTCTTTCTCTGTGCAAACCATCGTCAGCAGAATAAGATGTTTCCTTGTCCCCATCATGCTTTTGCTGCCTTTGATGGGATCTGTCACTCTGGACTAGCCTTGCTCTTGTACCTCCTCTGTAAACCTTTATCCTTGAGCATCACTTCTCACAGGGTCCAGTTGTCCTGACTGAGAGAGAAACAAGAGATTTTGATCTGAGATTTAGATGCCTTTCTTTTTTTTCTTTTTTTTTTNTCAGAGGGGTTTTTAAGAAGGACTTAAGACGGAGCAATCACCTGCCTTAGTCCCAGGTCATGAATTGAGACTTTCTAATACATCCCACATGAAATGCTTCAGATTTTTAGCTGTTGCTTTTCTTCCCCTTCTTTTCTTTCCTCTTGAGTCTTAAGCCATAGAGTAAAATTCTCAGTAACCATTTTTTTAAGGATTGTCCATGATAAATGCTGCTGTGCTTGCAGCCTGCGAAATAAACTGCAATTTACTGATTTGATATTAATTACTTGATACCAAAATATGCATCAAAACACTGCTAAGAGTGGACCAAAAGCCTCTACTTCCCAAAGTTTTGTCCTCAAATTTCTGAGTCCATCTCAAGCTTTTCCTCCTCCTGTGGGTTTTGAATTCAGGTATGAATTACCATCACCTTATTGCAAGTTGTTGCTGTTCTGTTTGGGTTATGCACAGTAACACCAAGGCATTGGCACACCGAGCGTTTTTCTTCCTGGTATCATCCTATTCTCCCTTTTCTAAGGGAAAGTACAAATTTCCTGCTTTTTTCTTTGGAGCATTTTGTCTCAGCTAAATGCCAATGTTCCCCCACCGTCTCTGCAGGGTGCCGTGCAGTGCTCTGCATGCTGCATGACACTCTTTTCTTCCCCTAAAATGTCCAACCATTTTCTGACTATTAAGGAATTCACCTGCTGTGGGCAACGTGCCCAATGCCCATTTTTTTTTTTCTCTCAGCAGTGAGGAAACTGCAGAAGATTTTACATCTGTGCTTAAAAAGCTTTTCCGACTGTAGTTTCTAAAGGCTCTTTTTGTAGTTTTCAAAGGCTTGACACTTCCTTCTTTTCCTTTTCTCTCACAATGTTCACCCCAGTGCATGCTTCTGTTGGAATTGAAGTGTTTGTTGTCCCGCTCCTCCTGGTACTTTCTGTCCTATTCCTGAAGAGAGTCACTTTGCCAATTTACAGGGGACAGGCTGTAATGAGTCTATTTTTGTTTGTTTTTTTTTTTTTTTCTTTTTTAGANTCTCTAGGATGGAGTGCATAACCATGGAATCCCAGAATGACAGAATGGGTTGGGTTGGTGTCTTGGGTTGCAATGGAAGATGTAACCAAAAGCATGTATTCTATCAGTGTCTGTTGAAACCAGCTGGGGAGGTGTTTTTTCTCTTCTACGACCCATTCCTTGTGAATCCAGGGGGAGGGGGTGGGTGTCTTCTGTTAATGGGCAGCTGTTAAACCAGGTGTGGCAGTGTTCTTTATCTCTTCCAGGACCCATCCTCCCTCCAGGGGATATCTGCT
>VZDJ01000046.1:2195958-2475421 GCA_008694505.1 Cyanoderma ruficeps
TCTTTTTTTTTCTTTTTTTTCTCTCTTTTGGTGGAGGCACCAAGCCAAGCTCCTCATACAAGGTTGCACAGTTTGTTGCCCGGGGAGCAGATGGAGGGAGGTATAGGGACTCTCTCAAGTAGAGCTGGCTGGGAAACTGTGCATCTGCCTTGTGAAAAATAGGGACACTTTGGAATGCGTGTGGCTGCCAGTGTGGAGCTATGGGGCTGCATGGGGGGAGAAGGCACCTTCCTGCAGCAGCAGCAGCAGCTTTGCTGTCAAAGACAGCTCTCAGTGATTTCAGATGCTGCTTTTGCAGCAAGATCTGAGCCCAGGAGTTGTTGAATGAACACCCACGGGGGGGGGGTGATAAGGAGAAGGGTGTTTGTGTGTGCAAATTGCTCTAAAACGTTTGTAGTTATTTTTTCCTTATTTTCCAGTTATTTGAAAGCATGATACTAAAGCCTAAAATTTCACGGGGGCATGTAGGGACAGGACAAGGAGGAATGGCCTTAAGCTGAAAGAGTGCAGGGTTAGATGAGGATATTATGAAGAGATATTAGGAAGATATTAGGAAGGAATTAGGAAGAAATTCTTCCCTGTGAGAGTGGTGAAGCCCTGACACAGGTTGTCCAGAGAAGCTGCCCCATCCCTGGGCATGTCCAAGACCAGGTTGAAACACCTGGCATAGTGGAAGGAGTCCCTGCCCATGGCAGGGGGTGGAACAAGATGATCTTTCAGGTCCCTTCCAACCCAAACCATTCTGTGATTCTCTGAAAACGTCACTGAAGACCTGCTCTACCCATGGGTTTGACAGATTCTGGTTCAATGTTAACTTCATCTCGGATGCTGAAGGATTCCCACAGTCCCAGCAAGAGAGACCCTGTTCCTGTGGTTTCAGCTCAATACGGTGATGGGTCAACCTTGCCTGTGCTTCACAATAATTACAGAAATACAGAATTACAGAAATACAGAATTACAGAATTACAGAGCTCTGTCTCTGCTTGTTAGAATTACAAAGCCATTCATGTTGGAAGGGATCTCTGGAGCTCCCTGGTCCAACCTTGGTTTCCAGCAGGGTAGACTTCCTAGTCAGATTGTGTGGCCTGAGGATTTTATTAACTGCGTGCTGAAAATCCCCAAGGACAGGGATTCCACAGACATTCCAGGCACCTGTCCCGGTGCTGCACCAGCCTCACATTGAAAAAAGCTGTTGTTTATTCCTCCCCAAATTCCCCTTGGTGCAGTTTGTGTCCGTTGCCTCTTGTTCTTTCAGTCTGGTTTTGTCTTCCCCATAACCTTTGTCTAGACAGCTGAAGGCAGGAATCAAATTCCTTGCAAAAACCTTTCTAATTTGCTGCAATTGGAACAGGAAAGGAGGATGACTGCAGCCAAAGGATCACTCATTTCAAGTTGGCCACATATTCATGGATGTTTCCCTGCTGACCCAACTCACCTCATGGAATAGATTTCATCAGCACATCCCTATCCCCCAGGTTAATTCCTCTAAGCAAGGTACCCCAGAGAGCGGAATTTTCCTGCCTTTTTTATTTTAACTGCTCTAAATTAGATAATTACTTAGAGCCCTGACAGATTTACAAGAGTAATTGCCTAATTTTATGATGCAACACTATTGAAAACAAAGATTTCTTGATTTAAATCAGGTCTTGAAAGGGAAAGTCTCGCTGGAAGTGTTTGAATAACGCCTGAAAAATACAGTTCAGCTGTACTACAGTTCCCTGAAGTTCAGCTGGTCCCTGGGGAAGAGCCAGTTCAGATTCTGGCCCAGCCACCTCTGGGGAAGCAGCACAAGGAACTGGAAAAAACCCTCAGTACATAGAAAAGTGTAGGACAACTGGGAGGACACAAGTAAGGAGATCCACAATAATGATTTAAAGACCTCCATGAATCCTTTATCAGCAAGCTGAGCTCAATTTCCAACCAACTTCTTGGGGTTTTTTTTCCTATTTTTCTCTCCACTTCTAGTCATTCAAAACAACTGCTTGTTCCAGCAGTATCGACCCTGGGTTGAATTTGATCCACTCTGTCCCCTTTCATTTTGACTGGCAGCACTTTTGGGCACTTTAAACAGTAGGATACTCTAGAGTAAGTGCATATATTGGAAAACAAAATAGTAAAATACAAAA
Source organism: Cyanoderma ruficeps (assembly GCA_008694505.1). Lineage (NCBI taxonomy): Eukaryota > Metazoa > Chordata > Aves > Passeriformes > Timaliidae > Cyanoderma > Cyanoderma ruficeps. Next base: position 2,198,085 of record VZDJ01000046.1, read on the forward strand.
TTATCGGAAATTTGTCTCTTGCCATTGTTATATTCTGCTCAAGCGTTTTTCTGGCTCTCCTCACAACTGTAAAATGTCAAAATGGTTGTTGTAAATCAAACAGCAGGGTTTTGGCTTCTCTGTCCTCTCCTGATGTGCAAGTGAGGGGTCCCAGTCACTCCCTACGTGTGGCATTTTGTTCCCCTTGCAATGGAATCAACCCCCAGCTAAATTTCTGTCTTTAGTACTGCTTTCAACACATCAAAAGGGATCCTGGAGCCAGGTGGGTTTAACGGAGCCACGATTTTATTGTGTTCAATCACTTCAGAATCCCTTTTTCATGGGCATTCAGCCTGCCTTCAAATCAAGACAGTTTTTATCCCAAGAGCTCCTACCCCGAAGGCAAGATCTAAGAACTGTGCAGCTGCTGCATTTTCCCTGCAAGGGGAATCCAGTGGGTTGAGGACATCACAACTCATCAGGTGACTCAGGGAGCTGGATGGATTTCTTCCTGCAACAGGAATCCAATGACTTGGAACAAGGTGAATTTCTGAGTGGCTGAGCTAGGCAGCCTTGCCAGTGCAGGAGGAAGGTGGGATTTGCTGAGGGATTTGTGCCATCTCTTCCAGGGTAGTACCTCAAAAAGGTGGGATGAGGCACCTCCTGGAAGTGCCAGTCTCCCCATTTCCTGGAAATGGAAGCCTGGATGAACAGTTGGGATCCAATGAGATACACTGTGCTAGCTGAGCAGCTGGACCTTACTGTCCAGCTTAAGAGGAGTGGAAATCAAAGAAATTGAAGCTTTTTGGCTCACATTTCAGTTTCCTTACCCATCTTTGGTCAGACCAAACAATTAAGCAACTAAACAGGATATTCCACTGAAAGCTAAAGCAATCCCAGAATGGTTTGGGTTGGAAAGGACCATGAACAGCATCTCCTTCCTCCCCCTCCCATGGGTGGGGACCTTTCACTACACCACACCTGGATGGACCTGGTCTAAAAATCATCAAAATTGTATCCTCTTGGCACTCTAAATCATGGATTCACCTCCAAAAGTTAAACTCAAACAGCTTTTTCTGCTTTTTGAGCATAAAGGACCAGATGAAAATATTTCCACAGCAAGTAAAACAAATCATAGAACTCTGGAATGGTTTGAGTTGCAAGGGATGTTAAAGATCATAATTCCAACCCCCTGCCATGGGCAGGGACATGACCCACTATCCCAGGTTGCTCCAAGCCCCATCCAGCCTGACCTTGGACACTTCCAGGGATCCAGAGGCAGCCACAGTTTTTCTGGAGAACCTAAAGGAAGACCCTAAGCTTGTTGCAGGAGTAAGAATCACAGAATCACAGAATTAGCTGAGTTGGAAAGGATCCATCAGGATCATCGAGTCCAACTCCTCTCCCTGCACAGACACCCCAACAATCCCACCCTGTGCCTGAGAGCATTTTCCAAACACTCCTTGTACTCTGTCAGGCTGTGACCACGTTGATACAAGGTGCTGACATGTTTTTACTTTGAGAGACTGACAGTGCAGCTCTTTTATTGCTGTTTACTGTGGTGGCTCCTCTGCTGAGCCAGTGCTTTTTTTTTTTCAGTACCAACCATCCCACTGCAAATTGCTATGGCAATAGAAATCAAGCACAAAAACAGTCCTTCCCAAACATGTAAAGATTTATTTACCCACATTATTGGACTGCATACTTTCTCAGGAATATTTTTGGGGTATCGGACTCAGAACAGAACGAACTGAAAACTTGTGTTTAGTATGAAATATATGGATGGCAAGATGACAGGTCCTAGATGCCCAGTTATCCCCAGAGGATTGACTTGCAGAAAATAGGTATTGTACATATTTCAATAAACAAGAATCCTTCCTGTTACAACAGGGCCACTCCATCCCTGATGGAATTTAAATGAGAAAAATCTCATTTACTTTTCTGGGGAAAAAATCACTCCAAAGTCTGCCGTACCAATGAGGGACAAGTCTACCCTGTTAGCCAGCTTGGCTCCCTGCTTTCTATGATCTGTGATTGACCAGACTGGTTAATTCCCAGGCCCTCTAGCAGAGGCAAAAATCAGCTCCTTTGGGAGTGAAGGTTGGGTTTGATTCCTTCCAGGATTTCTGTAATCAGTAGAGACAGGTCTCTGTATCGTGTGTCCTCCAATTTACATCTCGAAAGGATTCCAGGAGAAAAGCTGATCTGGCCATATGTGCCAGGGACTGTCAAGTGTTTGAGAGAATTATGATTCTTTTAGTGAAAAAGTAACAATTTCTTGTTGAAAGCTGTGCCAGGGGAGGTTGGATGGAACAGGAGGAAGCATTTTTTTACTGAGAGGGTTTTCAGCTGCCCATTCACCAGGGGCTTCTCTGAGAGCCTGGGGTTGCTCCCTGGTGCGCCTGCATTTAGCATAGAAGTAGGATTAGGATTAAGGGGAAGAAATCCAATAAAAACCCATCAAAGACACTTCTTGGTGTTTTCAGACTTCCTAAACCCCAAATGTTTAAACAGAAGAGCTGTCTTTTAGAAATTCTGTGCCCTTGCTAAAATGAGAATCCTTCAGAACACGCTGCTGTATTTCAGATGTGCTTCCTCAGCACCACTTTAAGTCCTGTAAATCCCCCCATATTGTCTGAGTGCCACGACTGAGCCACAGACTAAGAGTCCTCTTTCCTTAAATCATACCAGAGTTACCCTTAAAATGCTTTCAGTGCATGCATTTATGTGAAAATAAATAGAGCTGAATTAAGCGTGGCAGAGCGTTTTCTTTCCAATTAAACCAACCATGTAATTTATCACCGAATTTTATTCACAAACTCATATTTCAACAAGTGATTTTTCATATCATCCTTTAATTAAAGCTGATTTACATCCCTGTAGAAGCTCTTAAAATGAACTACCATTATCATAAGTCCATAATCAATCACTTGTAGAGTGTTAACAGACCAGTAACTGCAGATATTTTTCTCCCAACTATTTATTAAGAAGCATTTGTTAAATTTCCTTATTTACAAGCATCTCTCTGTTTTGGCAATCAATCTCAGAATCAAACTGAGTCTAAACATTTGTAGTTTACATCAGTGCTGGTGCCCTCTCTGTTTACTGGGAAGTGAATTTATACCACACTTAAGCGCACTTTGGAACCATGAGTGGAATAATTTTGTGATTCGATTTTTCTGCTATGGAAATATCTTCTGGGAGGAGCAGAGGAAGCTTTTCATGAAGACTTGAGGATGTGGAGAGTGGGAGAAGCAGCTGTTTTTGGGATGCAATATAAAATGAGTAGACCTGCACTTACCTGGTTGAATCTGCAAAAAGAAGGAAAGGTGAAACTACTGAACAACCAAAATGGTGGAGAGGTAAAAATGTAATAGTAAAAAACTATTACAGAAGGTGTGGGCTCTTTTTTAATTCCTGTTTCCTAGGTCACAAATCAGTTATCAGCTGGGAAAATATGTCATTTTGACGTGAAATGTGTCATTTTGATATTTTTGATATTTTTAACATCACCAAGCTGGTGAAAGTTTTAGCCATAGAACCTTAATATGTTGCCAAATTCTGGTTGTCTCTCCTCTAACCTCACACCACTGCCAAGGCTCTTGGTAAGATTATTGTATCTTCTTTGAAGGCAAGATGCAGCCAGGTGGCACCTTCTCCTTCCATGTGCTCCAAAACTAAAATATTTCTGGCTCAGACTCATTTTTTGGATGCTTTATGTATTGCACTGGCAACGGCTGAATTTCTTTCCACTGCCTTTTTTCCCATCACTGCAATAAATTGACAGCAAAGTGAAGATGGAGGAATGAGTCTGATTCCAGGAGAAAAGCTGATCTGGCCTTATGTGCCAGGGACTGTCAAGTGCTTGAGAGAATCATGATTCCTTTAGTGAAAAACTAACAATTTCTCCTGCAAAGCTGTGCCAGGGGAGGCTTAGATGGAACAGGAGGAAGCATTTCTTTCCTGAGAGGGTTGTCAAACACTGGAACAGGCTTCCTAGAGAGGTGGTTGGTGTTCCAAGACTGGCAGGGTTTAAAAAGCATTTGGACAATGACCTTAACACGAATTTTGGTCAGCCCTGGATTGGTCAGGCAGTTGGATTAGATGATCATTGTAAATCACCTCCTACTGAAATTATTCTATTCTATTCTATTCNTATTCTATTCTATTCTATAATTTATACAATATTTTTATATAGTTTGGGAAAGGTAAGGTTTTCTTAATCACAGAATGGTTTGGGTTGGAAGGGACCTTAATTTCACCCAGTCCCACTCCCCTGCCATGGGCAGGGACACCTTCTCCTATCCCAGGTAGCTCCAAGCCCTGTCCAACCTGGTCTTGGACACTTCCAGGGATTGGGCAGCCACAGCTTCTGTGTGCCAGGACCTTCCCACCCTGAAGGGAAGAATTTCTTCCTGAATTCTAAACCTGCCCACTTCAGTTTAAAACCGTTTTTCCATGGTCTTGTTAAAAGTCCTTCTCCATCTGTCTTGTTAACGTTTTTGTGGGGTTTTTTTCCCATTTCCTATCTGTTAATTCTTAATATCCTTATTAGGATGTCATGATTTGGAAGGTGATGCAGGAAAGAGACCTGAAATCTTTAGCATTCCTCCAGGTTCTGTGGAATTCTGTGAAAAGTGCTGTCTCCAGGGCAGGTGCAGAAGACCAGCTCCATTTCCAGCCTCAGGAGATCCCTGAGCTTTGCTTGGAGCAGGACAACATGGGCAGAAGATATAAAAATCACAATGAATTTAATTTTTTTTTTAATTACCTTGTGAACTACTTCCATTTCTCCTTCGGGATGAAGACAACACAGCATGTTGAGATTGTGTAGGAACCTTCTCTTCCCATCTCTAAACACCAGAAAAACCCACCCCATAAAAATGAAGAAAGCATCCACCCACGGACTGATACTTGCATTTTCTCAGCTGTTGTAGAAACATGCCAAAAAGATGCTGTGCGGCCTAATTGAGGGCAATTCATTTAAAATGAGTAAATAGTGCTGCCCCTGCAGTCAGCTGGGTGTGCTTGGAGGGCTGTGGCTGGCCAGAAACCAGAGCCTGTGTTTGCAGCTTTCTTTGGCTGCTTTCATAACTTAATGAATGAAATAATGCAGTCAAAGGCTGTGATTGTGAGCTGCTGAGTGATGCCTTGCCAAGCATACTGTAATAGTGATTAAGACACAAAAGGTGGTAAAAATGTGTATAATTACATCATGTGCAACATGGCTTAATTGTTCTCTGCAAGAGCCAGAGGAAATTTCCCCTATGAAGTGTTATTTCCTTGGATTGGCGATCCACTCTGGTTGTCTTCTTAGTAGTATATTCTGATCCCTTCAAGAAGGGATGTCAGAGAACAATGACTCCTCCTGCGATAATTGCCTTTTTGAGAATCATTTCTGTGCTCTGATACACCCAGAAAACAATCACTGGCCTCTGTCCTGAAGCCCGTGGGATGAAACATTCATTTTCCAATATTTTAATAAGGTCAGTCATTAGTGAGTCTTGCTTGGGTTGAGGGTGAAAACACCAGAATATTGTTTTCCCTCCTGAGCCGCGTCCTTCCATGATAAATTTCCTGTCGCTGCCGTTCTGCCTTGTGTTGATCTTGGCAGCGTGAAAGCCAACAGCAGCTTTGTTTTGCTACTGCAAGTCCTGTAGTTGTTCTTGTCACTAAAAGCCGTGTGAGCGGTTGGTTTATTATCCACATAACACAATAAAAGGATTGCTAATAGAGACTCCCAGGAGTCCAGCACTTCTGGCCACGGGGCAGGAAGCAGAGGACGGTGCTTTATGACTTGTGGCTGCCTCCTGAGTTGTTGTGCAGTGAATGAGAGCAGAATATGGACATCTAACTCCTACAACTGGGTGGGATCTGATCCTGCTGAATGCAGGGAAGAGGAACGCTTGGCTTTTAAAACCCTTTGCAGAGCAGCACTCATTTACACATGGGATGATATGATTCCATGCGGAGCTGTGTGTGAAGTGCAGCAGCACTTTCTGGAGTGCTGCTTGTCCCGGGCAATCAGCCTCAGCTGGAGGCACAGGGAGAGCAAAGGGAGAGGGACTGGAACACTCAGGACTGTAATTCCATCTTTCTTTACTGCAACCCATCTGCCAGCTCAGTGGGTTATGGTTTAACCCCGCTTGCATCAGGAGCAGACCTTGCCGTTTCCCTCGGAGTGTTGGATTTTATGGCCGCTCTTACAGCAGGATTTAACTGGAACTTGGAACCACGAGTGATCAACTCAGATGAGAGAATTATTTTTAATTAGCTGTAATTGAATTTGGAAGGGATTACATCAGCGGTCTGAGAGGATGAATCACTCAGAGCAGCTAATTTTTCTGCTCTCCTGACTCCGTTATCAGAATTTACCTTCTCTCTGCTACTTTTTTATAATAATTGAGACTGGGACAATGGAGAATTTCCAATCTTTGCCCTGGTGAGAAGCTGCAGGAGCTGCCTGACACAAAAAAAACAGTCTGTGCCTTAGGAACTGTATTCTCATTCTTGCTGTGTGGTTATTTGGTGTGAAAACTGCCCAGACTGGGAGTGCCTGCCCCATGGAGCTGGCAGCTGAACACAGAGAGCACAAGGGGAGCTGGATGAGGTGGAAAGTGAGTCAATTGAAAAGAAAAAATAAAAGCAAGCATAAACCAGCCTCAGACGCACTAACTTAAACACAAAATCTCTCTCCTTGAGATCTGCATTTTTTTATCACCCTCTCAAACTGTGGCATGTTACAGTGGACTAGAAATTGTAAGATTTGAGTTCCCTGGTGGAACAGTTCTCAGGGCTGCATGAGAACATCATTCTCTGGATAACCCTCCCTCGCCTTTGTGACAACTTCTCAGGGAGAACAAAGAGGGAAGGGCAGATGCAGAAAGTGAAATCTATTAAATTAAATTTCTGCAGCTTGCTGGAGCAGAATGGAATGGACACTGCATCATTTCATTCCCAGGAGCTTGGGCAGGATGCAGGAAGATCAGCCCTGCTGAGGAGCTGCAAGGGTCACAGGCTACCCCAGCACAGCCTGTTGGCCTCTTTCTCTCTTTGCCCTCCTGCTCTAGCATGGAGATTTTTTTGACCTTTTCCACCCTACTCTGCTCTCAGCCAGGCACCACTTGGGAAAGGAAGTGTGGGTGCCTCCATTTCCCCAAACCCATCAGTTTCCTGCACTCTCCAGTCTCTGGGAGCCTGAGCAGGCCACAGGAGGCTTCACAAAAGAGCTGTTCCCCTCCAGTGGCAGCATGAGCTTGTTTTTCATGCTAACAGGAGTGTGAATGCACCCATGTGAAAGTGTGGGAGAAGAATCAGTCACTTGAGCTGGCCTCTGTGTGCTCAGAATAAACCATCTCCACGCCGCCCTTGTCACTCACGGCTGTGGGGCCTGAAGCAATTGTCCCTCTGGGTTATGGCCTTTGGGATGTGCTTGCCAGGAAGGAATTCTCAGGTGGGATGTCTCACGCTGGACATGGTGCCAAGACTGAGCTGGAGCCTTGGGGAGGGTGGCTGCAGCAGCCCTCTTATTAGAGGGTAAAATCAGCTGAGGCACAGACTTCTTGTAAAACACAGCATGTAAAGAGTCCTGGTTTATTCCTCTTTACAGCTCAGCCATCCTGACTCCAACCATTCATTGGCTCTGGCTGCAGCAGGCTCCTGCTGGAGGTTTCCCTTGCAGCCTCTGACTGCTGGTTATTTCCTGTTAAACTCTGACTGCAGCTTTTACCCAGCTAGACTGTGACTGCAGGTTCCAACAACAGGCTCTAACTGCAGACCCAGGCTGCCCTCACAGCAGTAATTCTCTCTCCCCAGAATCCTGCTTCATGATTCTCTCCTTCATGCTCCTCAAAGTTCCTCCTCCATGATGACTCTCCCCTTACCAGCCAGCCCCCTCTTTCATCTCACTCATCCTTATTGGATAGAGCTAATCCTCATCAGGGGCGAGGCTGTATAGGGTAATTAACACAGCTCTTACTTATCAGGGGTGAGGTCACCTGTATTCTCCTCTCCTACAGGTGGTTGTGCCCCACAGTGCCCTGGCAGAGGTGTTTGGGAGGGTGTGATCCCTTGGAGTAGCTACCTGAAACAGAGGCTAGGCAAGATTAAGAGAATAAAAGTGGATATTTATTAAAGGCCTTCAATAAGTACACCTTGGGCAGCCAAAACCTCAGAGGAACTATACCCAAGATTGGCAATGGTCACAAGTTTTTCATACAGTTACAAGTTTGGTCCATTTACATACCAGGGGTTAATCCCCCAATTACAGCTTCAGGTAATGAAGTCATTTACTCCAAGTTTTTTTCCCCCCAGTTCACTGCTATTTGTGTCTCTCGGGGCCTGAGACAGTGAGGTGCCCTTGAGTTCCAGGCCTAGAGAGGAAACAGCAGATGACAAGCTATGGAGTTTTAGAGCTATACACTAAAGCAGTGCAGGCTCTGAAGAATATAAAATCTAAAATTCCAAGGCATCAGCTGTAGTGCCCTTCTGCTGTTCCCCCTGCAGAAAACCCCTCGTGCATCCCATCCTCCCAACAATGAGAACAGCAGTACCTTAATGATATAGATTAACATGTGGCCAGAATCTAATAAGCGATGTGCTAATCTATCAGTCTCTGAGGGTCCAGCAGTTGCAGAGAAGTGGCTAAAATTAATTTGAGCGAGACTGCTCCTCGGAGGTGTTTTGTAAATCAAAAGTTATAATAAGTAAAAATATCAAAATAACAAACATTACAGAAAACAAATGATAAGCCGAGCACAGGTGTCTGAGAAATCTTTGACACCTTGCTAAGACAACTCCAAAAAGCCTTTACTGCCTTTTGCGCTCTTTCCTAAATACTGAATGTTTTAAGAGGGATAATCTGGCTTGCAGCCAATAGGGAGAGATACAGGGTTTGAAGAATGGTAACAAGGTCCAATAGGTGCTTCTCTCTTGGCCCTGAGCCAATCACTGTCAGAAGGGTATGGAAGTTTCTAGGTAAACTTCCTAAAATGTCTAGAGGTAAACTGAAACTCTTTCCCTATTTGGAAACACCTGCTGGAGGTGTAGGGAACGCATCACCACACCTTAACCCACACACAGGGAAAGGGCCTGGGAGCAGGAATTCTGCCCTGGAGTGTGGAAAGCCTCCCTCAGAATGTCATGTTTCCATTCCATTATTAGCACTGAAGTTTTTAACAGCAAACAAACCGCTTGAGGCACTTCCATCGCCGTGTAATAATTTTTCTGTTTTGTTTCGTTTTCAAGCCCCGCACTGAAAGCAGCCACTTAGAGTAGAACCATTTCATCCTCTCAATTATTCCTTTTGTGTGAGGCATAACCACCATCAATTCTGTCATAAACATAAAAAAATTGTTCCCGGGAAGTTAAGAATTACAGAAATCATGCTTTTTAATGTTTTGAAACATTGGGCTTCATCACCCTTGTTATAACTTTCTTTGGCTGTAATGTTTTTCTGTCAATGCTATTTATGCACAACAGTGTTTTGAGAGGGAGGAACACCTTTTTTAAAAATTGAGTGTTTTTTGGGATTAGGTTCCTTAACCTATCTCATTTCTTCAATTCTTTCAACTTTTCATCTCCAAGTCTGACATTTCTGTTTGAGAAACACGTGTTTTCTGAATATTTTATACCTTGGTTTGAGTATTATCATACTCACATAATAAAGAGGAACTAATTGTGGTGTCACTTTAAAACAATCATGTTTATGGTGGGAGGTGGTCAAGTGAGATGTTAATGTTTGGCCAAGCAGAGTTTTCTTGATGCCACATGAACCCTCATCCTGCTCCAGGGCTGGTGTGTCACTTTGGATTAGATGTACAAAACGAATGCCTGGGTTTGCATCAAGGGACACATTAGGTATTTTTCTGAATATAGTTGCTCAAACCATTCTGACAAGGGAGAAAATAATCAGATTTTTAGTACAGTTCTGAGGAAATAGGTTGTTACAGCTCAAATTTCAGTAAAATTTTGGTGCTGTGAGATGAGATAGCTCTCAAGGTTGCATTAAAAGGGGAAAAAAAAAGGGGGTGGGACGACCCCGGTTGTTTTTACAAGGATGAACTGGTGGCCAATTTCTGATTGAATCTGGGAGATCAAACTCCAGGCTGCGTGGAGAACAGTGACTATAAAGAAGAAAGAAAATTACCAGCTCTAATTCAATTGCAGCTCACATTTAAAGGCAAGATTAGCACCAAATCAGTTGCAAACCCTTCCTCAGCTACTCCAGGCCTCCTAAAAACTCAGAGGGTCACAGGGTGGATGCAAAGGTGGTTTCTTTTTCCTGCAGAGGACTTTGGGATGAGGCTGTGGCTGGTGTGTGAAGCAGTGCTGGGGTGAGGATGTTGCTGGGGCTGTGGTGGGAGCAGTCTGTGTGTTGTGGCTGTTGTGAGACACTTCCACGTATTTCATGGAGGCATCAGGCTGTAAAAGAGGGAATTTTCTGTCTGACTTGAGCAAAAATAGAGTAAAAAAAGCTTTATCAGATTGATGCCAAGGACAAAGAGCCTGTAGCTGTGCTCTGAAGAGACCAAAGACGTCTGGACTCTGCTCTCAGCATGAAAGATTTTTCAGTCACACTTTGCAGAAGCCTTTTAATCATTTTGCCCCTTGAGTCTCCCAGTATAAGACAAGAAAAACTGTCCCTGTCTCACTCTCCTTCACTCTTTTCTTTTGGCACCATGTCCAAAGGATGCTACAACAACCCAAGCAACAAAGCCCCATCTCAGCAAGGCCCCTGATGCTGACATAATTAGGAGAATTGATGGATATTTTCATCCTTCCCTGGAAGTGTTTAAATTTTGCAGCACACTTTGGAAGGGACCTTCAGCCAGCAGCAGTGGTGCTGGTGGTTATTTTTTTTTTGTATTTTTTAATTATTTCAGTTGTTACCAACTTTTTCACTTCAAAAGAGGTTTTGCCTGGTAACTCAGGACACCAATGCTGGGTGTAAAACTGACCAGCATGGGTGAAAAAAACTTGAGGCTGAATGAGCATGGAAGTGATGAGGCTTCTGCTTTCAGGGAAAATGTGCTATTTATTGCACAGAAATTTCTAAGTAGGTCTAAGAGCAGCTGTTGAAGCACTTATTGAAGGACCAGTGTTACCTCAGTGCTCTTGGTGGTGAAAAATCAGTCCTTCTACCACTAACTGTACTGGACAGACACAGAAATGATGCAAATTCCAGGTATCATCCTCTCAGCAAAGAAGGTTAAATAGCTGCTAAATACCTAGAAAATGGAAAAAGAATCAATGCAGTGGCTTTGTCTTCAGCAGATGTGTGTAATTCTGCCTCATTGTCAATATATTTGTGATAATGAGCTTCTCTGAATTTCATTTCTATTCTCCCCCAAGTAGGTACCTAAATATATATATTTAAAATTGCTTATTCTTTGGGAGTGAATGCATTTATGGCTCTAACATGTGGGGTCAGTATAATTTCTTGTCCTTGTTTTAAAATTACTCAGAAAAATGGAGTATTAGCTCCACCTTTCTACAAGGACAGGCTGAGAGAGTTGGGGTGGTTCAGCCTGGAGATAAGAAGGCTCCAGGGAGACCTTAGAGCTCTTTTCAGGGCCTAAAGGGGCTCCAGGACAGCTGGAGAGGGACAAGGGCATGCATGCAGTGATGGGACAAGGGGGAATGGCTTTAAACTGAAAAAGGAGAGGTTTAGATGAGGTATTAGGAAGAAATTCCTCACTGTGAGGGTGGTGGGACCCTGGCACAGGGTGCCCAGAGAAGCTGTGGCTGCCCCTGGATCCCTGGAAGTGTCCAAGGCCAGGCTTGATGGGGCTTGGAGCAACCTCAGAGAGTGGAAGGTGTCCCTGCCCATGGCAGGGGGTGGAACAAGTGAGTCTTCAACCTTCCAACCCAAACTGTCCTTGAGGGAAACAGCCAATAATTCAAAGACTGGTTCTATCAGTGTTTCTAGGGCATTGCCCTGGTACTGACACAAACATGACAGGTTTGGGCCACCTGGGCCACTCTTCCAAGGGCAGCTGGCAGCAAGGACAAAATTAAAAGCTTTAAAGTAGAAGTTAAGGTTTTTGATGGTTAAGACTTCCCATAACCTTTCACAGCAATCCCATTTTTCAGTGCTTTTGGGCCGTGGTGTGTCCAAATCCAGACGTTCACCCAACCTTACCCTGGTTACACAAATGCACAAATTTAAGGTCATGCACCCCTCCAGGTGGTTCCTCACAGTGGGACACACGTCAGATGCAGGACCCCAGCTGTCTGCTCTGCATTATTCTTTCACTTTGCACATGTTTCTCATCCATTTCTGGTTTTAAAAAATAATACTGTGCACTTACGGCTAAGAGGCACATGGGAAGTTGGAGTTCATGAACTTAAACTGATATAAAAAGTAGGACAGTAGGAAAGTTAAGGATCAAGGTGATGATGGGGAAGTTGCTGGAGTGAAATCTGGGAAAGGGAGCTAATTCTTGTTCTGTTGCTGCCAGGAATGAGTGTAGAGGAATCTCCTAACTCTGCATTTTTTGGGTTTTCATCACAATAAAAATGCCTTATTTTATTTTAGCTGGAATCTGTCTCATCTAATGGATTTTTTGAATTCATAAAGCTGGAGCCTTGACACATCTGTGGTCATCATTTGGAGAATCATGAAACTCTTTGGGTTGGATGTGACCCTTAGATTGTCTGTTCCCAAAATCTTGCCCAGAGCAGTGCTGCCTTCTATCCCAGACCAGGCTGCTCAAGGTTTTAGGACAGTTCTGAAAATCTCCAGCAATGGATATTTGGTTGAACATTGTGGTTGAACATTGGAACACGTTGGTTCAAGAGGTTGTGGGGCCTCTATCTTTGAAAATATTCAAAGCCCACCTGGATGTGGTCCTGGGCAACCTGTTGTCCCTGACCCTGCTTAAGAAAAGGGGTTGGGCTAGAAGGTCTGGAGAAATCCCTGCCAGTCCCAACGAATCCAGGATTCTGTGGGGTTTCACAGCCTCTCAGAGGATCTGTTCCCATGCTCTATCACTGTCATGGCAAAACCAGTTTTCATTTTTCGGGTGGGAATTTCTCTTCCTTCACTCTGTAACTGCTGTTTCATGTCCATTTGCTGTGCCCTGCTCAGCAATCTGGCTCCTCATCTCTATTTTCCCCTTCTTTAGAGTTAAGAGAAGTCATTTAGATCCCCCTTGGCCTTCTCCAGGCTGAAAAAACTCTTCCAGGCTCTCCTCATGCATCACGTCCCCCAGGTTGGTAGACCCCAAACCACCTTTGTGCCCCTCACTCAAATTTCTCAACGTTTTGCTTGTGCAGAAGGACACACACAACATCCCAGAAGTCGTGTGCCACGTGGAAAGGAATCATGACTTCCCACAGCCTTCCCAAAGCAGGTAGAATTTTACCTGAGCATCATTTGCTGTCACCATACCTGTCAAATCCTGCCAGCACTCTGAGATGTGAGCCCAAAGGTGGCTGAAGAGGGGTGGAATTAATCTCCATCTCCATCTCAAAAGGAATAATTAATGTTGGGCTGGGTCCAGTTTCTCCTCAATCCCTCTGGCACCTCTCTGGGTGTGCAGTGTTTACCTAACACACATGTGCAGCCCAGGGCAAAATCCTGATGCTGTCCTGTGACAGCTGGTAAAAAAATCCAATATATCTGGAAAACCTGGATATAATGTTGGCATGAGGAGCCAAAGGGGAATCAGAGATAAAGGGAAATTGCTTCCAGTTACAGGCAAGGTCATTTGTGAAACATCTAGGGGAGAAGGAAGAGTAATTTATTGAGTTATTTCATTATTGTTATTATTATTATTATTACTTTGTACTTACNGTATTGTTGTTATTGTTTCTACTATTACTGTCATTTATTTGGCTGTATCCTAATGCTCATTTCCACTGTGCACACCCGAATCACTCATCATTTTTTAACTACACCTCACGGTTGCTCCCACAGCCCACTTTGCCTGGGGTGAATCTGCTTTCTGGGTTAAGCTTTCTTGTCCTCTGAGAGAGAGGGAAGATCTGCAGAGGGGAAAAGGATAGATTTGAGAAAGCCAAGTTTGCCCAGCAAAGTAAACTTTTTTAAATGCTTCTGGTATTTCAGGAAGGAAAATGCTTGGATATAATTCAGACTTTTCCAGCTGGAAAGAATAGCTGTTGGGCTCATGATGGAGTGAGCTGACAAGCACAGGCTTCTTCTGGCAACTGCTGCCCAGTGCCTTGACTGAACACGGAATTTGTGGAGTGATCAAACCAACCTGGACAATAAATCAAGATGCTAAAACTCACTGGATCGTGGTACACTTTCATTAGCCAGGGTGGATCTGGTTCCAGTCCCCATACCTTGGGCTTTAATGTCAATAATTATAAATCAAAGCACTGAGGAGAAGATCGACAGTTTCAAAATCCATTGAATTTGTTGAATTTTGAAATGCAAGTAATGCCTGCAATATTGAATCATTTACTATGTGCAGGGGCAATAGGGATCTCGTGCCTACTGGGAAAACTGAAGGCTTTTCCTCACACAGAAAATCACATTTATAAGCCTGTTTTCTGCATGTGTCCCCTCAGGACTGTGCTTCCTTCAGGGTATCCACATCGGAGAAGTTAGATCAGCCACCTGGGCCAATATTCCAGAACATCATTGCAAAAGATAACACAAACAACAAACCCCCTGAATTATGGACTGAATTATGGACAGTCTGGAACTGTGGGCAAGCAGGTTCCTGACAGGGCTGTCTGTGTGGTTCAGGCTCTTGGGGTCACACGAGGATTTTCTAACACATGGCCCACTTCCAACATTAATGTGGAGTTCAGGATTAACGAGATATCTGGAGGACTAAAGGTCATTTATTCTCCCCCCACAATCTCCAGTGCATACTGACACAAGTCCCTGTCACCTGTCCCACGACCTGCAATGTCCATACAACAGTTTTAGACCTGGAACTTATTGGGGAAGGATCACAAAGACACCTGCTGGAAAGTAGACCTGAGCTCCCAAGTGACTTCAATATTCTGAATTTTCCACTTCTTTCTTCTTCAAGAGTGAAAAACTCCAGTCCCACCCCCCCCCCCCCCCAGATTCCAGTGGAGTTTCATTCCGGCTGAGTGCTGAGATGAAAACAGGCTGCCATGGATTTGGCTGGAGCTGGGTTTGTCTGTCATTAAGTCTAAATCTGCCCGGAGGCATCTGTGGCACTCAGATCACAGAGCTCCTTTCTGTCACAGTCTGCTTATTCAGAGATTGGCCCTCAAAGTAAGGCTAACTGATTGGGAGCGGGTTTAAATGTTTATCCATTAGAAAGAGGAATTAAAATGGAATGTTTTGGCGTTCTCAGACGTCTGAGAAATTATACAAAGCCAGAAAATTCTGCACTCCTTGACGTAGAAGTAATAAAAGATAAAGAAATGCTTAGAACAGACGTGGTGAATTGCAGGGACACATTAACATGAAATATTGAGGGCCTGATATTCATCTGGAAAACCTAGATACGGCTCCACTGGGTTTTGGGGAGCTGCTTTCATCATCTAAGATCCAAATCAGGTTTGATAGAGGCTGGGGTAGAGGTTTTTTAGACAGGAGGTGTCTGAGGAGCCACACTGGGTGATGGTTAAAGCAATAAATTCAACCCCAGAGTCACCCTTTGTGTTTGTGGATCTTCCAAGAGCAAGGTGGGAGATGCTGCACAAATCAATGGTGCTGCAGTTTCTGATTGTGTAAATCAAAATGTGATATCCTTTTCTTGAGGGCTGACTTTGATAAAAGTCCTGATAAAAAGACATCTTGTGAAAAATTAAATGACTTTATCATTTCTTTCTCAGTGTGTGAACATCTACAAAACTTCACGCTGCTCTTTGTGAATATCACATGTGTACCTTAAACACTTGTTGTGTTTCTGAAGTTTATACAAAAGGCAAGAAAAGACTGAACAACCTTAGGGACTAGAGCTCTTGAAATTAAGAAAACTCCAAAAGATTTAAAATCCTTGACTTTGTCAGACTCTCTTCTTATGTTAGACTGGTGTATTTGGCGCAGTTCTGTACTCAAAGGGCAAATTTGAGATGATATTGAGGAGATTCATTGTTGTGGGGTTTTTTTACTCATTTATGGAACCTATAGTTGCTCTGACCATAATCGAAACCCACCATGCCATTTCTAAATACACTTCAGCGAAACAATCCTGAAAACAATATGTTCCTGGTGCCTGATTAAAGCCAAACTCAGGTAATCCCAATTAACCCCATCGCCAGAACCTGCAGAACATTGCCCTGTGGCAACCAGGTTCCATAGTATTTTTTTCTTTACAGCAGCCTCAAGCCAGTGCCAAGAGTAACTCCAGTTCCCATCTATCAAAGGTGAAATAGCAGCCCTCTGCCCTTGGCTCTTTGGCTCTTCAGCTGTGCGTGGCGTCAAGCCAAACCCAACAAATGGAAAGATTTGAGCCAGGAAATAAACACAAAACACGGGGAAGAGGTGCTCAGCCGTCCCAGCCATGTGTGACACAGTGGCACTGTTGGGGACAGCCCCCCAGCTGCCTGGGCTCTGGTTTGGATAGGGGTGGGTGTCTGTCTGCAGGAGCAGGTTTGGGGGAGTGGACAGTGGCTGTCAGCTTTGAAGAACAGCCACCAGCTGTCCCCTGTGCCAACCTGCTCACACGTCGCCATCAAATGTGTTATTTGGGGATTGAGAGCTGCTCAACGGAACCCAAGGGAGCAAAAGGAACCATCAGCCTGTGGTGGTGGTGGTGGTGGGAATGACCACTGGCAGAGGAAGCTGGCAGTCTCTGGGTGGAAAATAAGTGTTGGGAGGAGGCTGTTCAGTGCTGGCACGGAATTGTGCCCGCAGGGAAATCAGCTCTTCCCAGCTGCAGCAGAGCCAGGGGGGCAGGTGGCTCTGTCCATGGTGGTGTGATACAGTCTTACACCTGGCCAGAGTGTAATGAGCCCCATGAAGATGTATCAAGTCTGAGGGTTGACCTGCAGCCTCCCACAGTGGCTTAATAAGAGTGAGACAACTTCTCTGGATGTGCTTTGTAAAAGAAAAGGTTTTAACAGTGACAAAAATAACAAACAGTATCAAACAAAAGAAATAGAAGTCTAACACAGTGTGGAGAGAACTCTTGCACTGGCTAAGGCAGTCCAAAAAAAGCACTTGAGCACCTCTGTGCTCCTTCTTAAGTATGGAAGGATTAAGGATGAATAATTTGGCTTGCTGCCAAAAGAAACAGCTACAGGTTTTGAGAAACATTTCTAAAGCCCAACCAGTGCCCCTGTGCTGGCACTGGGCCGCTTGTGATGAGGGAAGAACAGAAAATTCTGGTGCTTCTTAAAAGTCAGGGGTAAAACTGAGACCCCTTTTCCCTATTTGGAAACATTTGTTTGGGTGTGGGTGTGCATTCCTACAGTGGTGCTACCTGGAACTAATGAAGCAGGAGGGTTTGGCCATTATGGACAGAAACACTGGCAGGAAAAGTGCCCTGCTGATGGGAATGAGCAAGTCAAAAACCCAGGAGATGCCCTTTGGTGTTTGTTCTACAAAGTGGTTGTTAATGCTGGCACATGTCAGCAGTCAGCCTTGTGCCAGGGCTTCAGCTGGTCCCCTACCACAGCAACCCTGACCTCCTGCCCTCATCTTATCCCTCTGTTTTCTGTGCATATTTCATCTGGAATTCTTCTTGCAATATGCCTGCATCCTTTAACAGCCCTCTTTTTAATCCTTTATTCCCTAAACTTCTTTTATTTCCCCATTATTTTCCCTTCTAGTGCTCTTTGTAGTGTAGAACTGCTGTAACAATAGATGTTGTTGAGGAAAAGACGTGCTGGAAGAAATGGGGTCACGATCAGGCAGGTGTGGAACTCTCCTTCCAAGCTCAGGATTAAGGACCTGGAGTATCTTTCCTCACCAAATAATGGCAGATGGTGTTGGGTGTCTCATTTTGGCCATAGTTACAGCATTCAGAACTCTAATCCATGTTTACAGTGGTTCAAAACTCACAAACCAATGTTGGGGTCATATGTTCAGTTTGCGGGGTTGGAGTGAGATGATCTTCAAGGTCATCCCCACCCGAAACCATTCTGTGATTCCATGAACCAAGCTTTAAGCCAGCTGTTAATCTGGATTTCTGGACTGCTGAAAGATCTGCCCTTTTCCAAGACCTGCTGTTTCCAGGACCACCTTTGAGAAGAGGTCACTGGCCTGGGCTGGGTTGAAGAACCAGCAGCTTGCCCAGAAATCAAAATGCAGACCAGTGTAGAGCATGTTCTTACCCACAGGGACTGACACAAAGGGCAAGATTACAACTGCTGGAGGCCATTTCTTTCAGTTTAATATTTCACTGCACTCCAGCTAATGCAAATTATTTAAAGTGTCTGTTCCTTTTACCGATGGCTTTTGTGCCTTCTGCCTGCTCTGTATGATTATGCAGTCATGCAGCCTGACATTTATTTATATAACTGCTTGCTGGAGAGGTACTGAAAGCAGAATCAAAGGCAGAGTACAGTGAGCTCTGGGGCAAGGGCATGGTGTCTGCAGGGCACAGCTCAGAGCTTGCCTAATCCTCGCAGCTTTGCCACACAGCGTGTAAGGCTCTTCATCCAGATTTTACAGATGTCAGGAATGGAAATTCTACCAAGAAATACCTTGAGTGAGAACTCCTGGTACAGAGTTTTGGCTTAGCTGAGGATTTGTCTTCTCCTCCTGGTGGATGTGGGTGTGCCAGCTGTGTCTAGACTGGGGAGAGATGAGAGGATGACTTTCAGCTCTGCCTCTTTATGTAGGA
The DNA here is from genome assembly GCA_008694505.1 of Cyanoderma ruficeps. Lineage (NCBI taxonomy): Eukaryota > Metazoa > Chordata > Aves > Passeriformes > Timaliidae > Cyanoderma > Cyanoderma ruficeps. The sequence continues at coordinate 2,216,810 of VZDJ01000046.1, forward strand.
TCAAAAGCATTTCCTAATGTTTGAGAGAGAGGAGTGTAGGGCCTAAATGAACCTTTCTGGATTCTCATCCTGGTTGTGATGTGTGTGCTGTTTGCCACCCTTTAGAGTCACTGAAAGGTTATCTGCTGATTTCTGCACTTTCCTCTCTAATTAGGCAGAGGCTGATGCCTTCTGAAGGCTGGGCTGGAACAGAGACTGGACAGAGCTAAGAGAATAAAGTAGAGATTTATTAAAAGGCCTTTAAGGACACACCTTGGGCAGGACAAGAGCCTGGCCAGGGCTACACCCAAGGTGGACCCAAAATGGTCATAAAATGGCTGACCGGTCATGAGGTCTCCCACTTTTATGAGTTTTGGTCTATTTGCATCTTGGGGTTGAATTGTCCAATCCCAGCTCCAGGTGATGCAGTCCCATCCTTCTTGTTTTTTCCCTTCAGCCACTGGTGTTTGTGCTTTTGGGCCTGGAAACTTGTCCCAGTTGTCCTTGGTGTGCAGCAGGAAAAGGATTTGTTTTGTGTCCCTGCTGTGTGCAGAGAGCTGAGTGACACTGGATGGGAGCTCAGAGCTGCCCCCCTGGGCACAACAGAATCTGAAATACATGGAAGCTGAAACTTCAGGCTTCAAGGCCACACAAAAACTGCAGTTTGAGTCAAGAAGTTTAGAAACAATATGTTCCAAAGATATTTTTCCCTGTTTCTTTTTTCCTAAGCCTTGGCTTTTAGCCAACTCTTGCTTTTCATCTTGGTTTTGGGGGGTAGTGGCTTCTGGAGATGCTCAGTCCTTGTGATGCTCTGAGAGATGCAGCACTTCTGCTCTGGGGACAGGCTGTGAGAGTTGGGGTTGTTCATCCTGGAGAAGAGAAAGTTCCTGTGGGAGATTATTGTGGTCCTCCAGTACCTAAAAAGGGTTCACAAAAAAGCAGAGGACCAGCTTTTTACAGAGGAAGATAATGATAGGATGAGGGGGAACAGTTTTAAACTAAAAGAGGAGAGATTTAGGTTGGATTTTAGGAAGAAGAAGTTCTTTACCCAGAGGATTCTGAGGCCCTGGCACAGGGTGCACAGAGGAGTTGCGGCTGTCCCTGGATCCCTGGAAATGTCCAAGGCCAGGTTGGACACGGGGGCTTGGAACAACCTGGGATAGGGAACCATGGAAGCGGTTTGGAACTGGATGATCTTTCAGGTCCCTTTCAACCCAAACTATTCTGTGACAATCTTGGCTGTAATGGCCATGAAATAGTAGAGTCCAGGACCCTAATAGAGCACACTAGAAACCCTGGATTTAAGGAGAGTGGAATTCAATTATAGTAGTATAACTCTTTTTTTGTACTGTCTCTAGCTCTGGACTTTATCTACGGAGCTGAAATTTTTCTATTTAAAAAGAATTAAAAAAAAAGCCACCAAAAAAAAAAAAAAAAANATACCAAGAAAGAAGGTCACAAACACTTTTAATTTCCCAAGATGTGTTTCTGCTCTCTTGAGAGGGAGTGTGTAAATCCTGAGCTGCAAGCAGAGCTCCCCAAAGCTGTGAGACAAAACTGTTCACAGTGAGATAAGCGGGCTAACTCATCCATAAATTCAAGTGCTAAGTGTCAGATATTTCTTGAAGCCTCTTCGGTGGCTGTGAGTTCACACATTTGTGCTTCCTTGGGCTTGCAGCGTTGGTGTGAAGTGAGTGGCCACGGGGATTAATGCAAAGCTAAGCAGGGACATTTCTGGGGGAAAAATTCCTTCGAAATGCAGCTACTTGTGGTATGCTGAGGGTATGGTATTTTGGGTTGCTATGGTGATGAGCAGATTATAGAATTATATAGGTAGATAAACAAAGTTAGGTTTGTGTTTAGGTGTTTAAGCAGCTGAGGAGATGAGAGCATCTTTTATTCAATCTCTGCAGCTCCACTGCAGCTCAGTCTGACAGAGCCCCCGTGTCACAGCATCTCTGAGAGTGGATTAAGCCCAAACAATTGGAAATGTTATATTTTTTTGGGATTCAATGGCATGTGTCATGGCATTTTTTGAGAACTCAGCAAGGACCTAATTTTAGAAGTTTAAGTATCAAATAATCCGGTTAACTACATGCCAGTTTATTGGATTTCCAGCCCTGGGCAGAATTATGGCAAAGCTGATATGGGATTTGATTAGTGAAGGCACAATGCAATTACCCCGTGTGCCAGCAAGGCTTTATTGAACATGGGTCTGTTGGACGCTTGATCAAGGGAAATCGGAAAGATTTGTGCATAAATACTCCAAAGCATCCTTCAAATGCTTTTAATTAATATTGAGGAATATTTTGGGTAATAATGAGCAATAGATCATGTGAATAGATATTCTTATCCATAGAAACACTTTGAAATGATTAAGAACAAGGGCCACAGCATTCCTGTAGCTAATGAAATGACTTTTTGAGATGCTTTACTGGCATTTTACAAGATTGGCTCTGAGCCCAGCACTATCAACAGTGTCATTAATGATCCCAAAGTAAATATGCAATCACAGCCGATAAAATTTGTGGGTGTCAAAATGATGAAGCACCTATAAATAATAATGAAGACAAGACATTTAGAGAGGGGCAATTCTGACTGCTTGTCAGTGAGGCTTGTGCAAATGGTCTTTTTATTGCAGACAAATGCAATCTGCTGCCTCTAAGAATGCAGGTAGTTCCTGGAGAACACGGAGTCTTTTGAAAACAACGACTCTGAAGACAATCTTGTGGGTATAAATCTGAACAGTTCAGTCTGCCCTGGCAGGCACAGACCGAGAGTTGTTTGTGTGGTTTGGAGGGAGGGGTCTGATCGACCTTTTAGGTGTTTGGGGAGCAGTTGGGTAAAAAAAAAAACCCTTAACTGGGAGCACTGGTCAGACCCACGTGGTATCTTTTGGTGTAAGCATATGGATAAACTAATCAGGGAGGAAAAAGCAATACAGAAGATTATTAGAGGGCTGGGGAAAGCACTTTTGGTAAGTGATTTAATGAGCTCAGTCTCTTCAGTTTGTCAGAAAGATGATTGAGAGGTGACCTGATTGCAACCCAGAACTGCAAGTTCCAAAAGAAACAGCAAAGTATTTAAGAGGTTATTTAAACTAACACAAAATAGCGAGATCCAGTGTCGGATGGCAGAGAAAAACTCGGGCAGCAAGGCCCCTGTTTTTTTTAAACCCAGAATAAAAAATTCTCATTGCAGCCGAGGAGCTGAGGGACCGAACTCCTTAAGTCTTTACACATATTCCAGGGAAATGCTGCTCCCAGGAGCTGCTGGGCTGTGACCCAGGGCAGCAGGGATCTGACAGATGCTCGGGAGTGACGGGTGATGGGTGACGGGTGATGGGTGACAAGCCCTGTCTGCTGTTCACACTTCCACAGCCTCTGCACTTCAAGCCCTGCTTGAAGTCCTGGCCCAGGATCCTGAGACAATATGAGTGTTTTTGGGCAATGTCACTGCTGCTGGAGCTGCAGTTTGTACGAAGAGTTTCCACAGTTCATTAAATTGCTTAGAGGAGTGCAGTAAATGGTTATATGATCACATTTCATCCTGAAATACCTTCCAAACCCACAGAGGGGGAAAGCCATGTGTGAAGCACCTGCCCACGAGGAGCAAGCCAGACCTGGGACCCCTCTTGCCCACGGAGCCTGAGTGCATCCTCTGCAGGGCTGCCTTGAGGCTGAACACTGCAGCCCTGGCCTTGGGACATCTTCCTTCTGCACATGTCCCACCCAGGTGCTCTCTCACCAGCTTGGTGCTCGTGTGCTGCTGCTTAACCTTCTCTCCAAAAGCAGAGAGGCTTTCAGATGCTATTTCATTTTATATATCCGTGTAAAAGGCTTCTTTTTATAGCTGAAGCTGCTCAGCTTCACAGCAGTGCCAAGCTCCATCCTCCTATTTCACTGCTCGTTCCCCGGAGCCTGGATGTAAAACCTGCCTGTGAGCTGCTCTTAATGTAGTCGCAGTCTGTTGCACTGTGTTAACTTGTGAATGCATTGTCTGGCAGGCTCGTTCTTATGCTGAAAGAGGAGAGGAAGCAGTGGGGAAAGGAGGGGAGGAAATAGTGTTAATGGAAGCAGCAAGGTGGGAATGGCAGGAATCAGCATAAGCCATCTTTATTTGCTGCACAATTCTGGCTTTTGACAAAACTCCCCCAGCTGTGGTTCAGATCAGACTCCTCAGTGACCTTTGGATGAGACTCTTTGTACTGAGGTTTGAGTCCCACATTCCTGCAGGTTAATCAGGTATTTGAAGCATCCATTCAAGGGCACCTCTGCTCCCCTGAAGGGCCACTGGGAACAGCTCCACCTACCAAACAACCTGCTCCAGGTCGTGGAGTATAAAGGCTCTTCTGTGCTGGAGATAGCAGAGAATCGTGGAATCTCCTGAGCTGGAAGAGAGCCAGAAGGTTGAGTCCAGCTCCTGGCCCTGCACAGGACACTCCAATAACCCTGCCCTGTGCATCCCTGGGAGCATTGTCCAAATGCTTTTGGAGCTCTGGCAGCCTCGGGGCTGTGCCCATTCCCTGGGGAGCCTGTTCAGTGCCCACCACCTTCTGGGGGAAGAACCTTTTCCTGATATCCAACCCAAAGCTGACCTGACACAACTTCAGGACATTCCCTTGGGTCCTGTCACCAGAAAAAAGAAATCAGTGCCTGCCCCTCCTCCTTGCCTCGGGAGGGAATTCCAGACAGGGCTGAGGGTCAAGGTCTTAAACACAGGTTTGGAGAGAACTGCAAGAGGACACCCTTGATGGTGCGTGTTGCTCCTCACAGGCATCCAGGGAGCCAGTTGATGCCATCCTGTCATCACCTCCATCTCCCTCATCTGCTCTCCTCCTCTTGGTGCTTAGAGGACAAGTGTGCCAGGGTTGGGAAGAAGTCAGTGAGGTGATACATAGCTGTGGGTGGAGAGAAGGTGAGTGGAGAGGGAAGCAGCAGAGCCAGGATCAAAAGTGCAGGGAGAAGCCAGAGAGAAGAACCACAACTGGCAACATCCAAGGTTTCAGCCTGGAGCAGAAACAGCCTCAATCAGCAGCTGAACCGTCTGTCACAGGCACCTTCAAGTGTGGAGGTAAGAGGACAGTAACAGCTCAGAAAAGGCCAAATCCTTCCCTCCATCCCCCAAGGAGACACTGGGCCGTGTGTTTACAGCTTAAAAAGAAAAAAAAAAAAGAGGATGGAGGAAATGGAAAAAGCTCTGAGTGATTTCGGTGGATCAGTCCCAAAGGCAGTTTTGGAGATACATCACCATCTGCAAAGACTTCAAAGAGCAGCGTTTAGGAGGAGCACACTGCACACAGCTTTGGCCCCAAGCTCCCTGCAGGCTGATCCAGCAGCTTTGTTGCCTCTATAGGCTCCCAGGCAAGGCTGGGGTATTGTCACAGCCCAGCCCAGGGTGGACTTTTGTGTGCACCTCATTGGGAAGGGGCCAGTTCTCCCAGCACAGCTCCAAAACAACCGGTCCCTTCGGCAAAAAACTTGGCTCTTACCACTCTGTTATTTTTATTAGTTTCCTAAAATACTGAGCACTTCAAAGGAGAAACAGATGGGCAAAGATACCCGGCGCTACAAGCTCTCATTTTAATGTTAAATATAATGCATATTTTGGAGAATGAGAAGAAAAGACAGCTTGGAGGGTGCAAAGGACAGTCTTTGCAGGAACATAACAACATCTGTGTGCAGCTGCTGCTCTGTCATTTTATCCACTTAACTACCTGCTTTGTGTTTTTCTAATTCGCTTTAAGCCAAAAACTACAGGATTTTACATTGAAGGCTTAAGGTCAGAGAGCTACTAACAGACACAGCTAATTTATACCCTCTAAATATGACCTTAACATGGGAGCTCTGAGACAGGATACAGTTTAGCCTTTAGGCACTTAATTTTCCCCAGAAATCTTTCTAAAGCTGGGATGGTTATAAAGGTATTACCAAGGTATTCGTGACCTTTCCTGAGAAAGCTGCATCCAATTTGAAGCACACCTGGGCTGTTCAACAGGTTTGCAAGGAACTGGAGCTCAACAGAAAGTTCATGATTCTTATGAACATTGCATGTTGGAAAACTATCTCTAAAGGAAATCCTAGTAATTTTAATTTTTTTGTGGTAAAAATTGAAGAAAGTGGCAACACCGAAACAGGTGAGTGTAACTATAACTTACGCAGTCCAGACTTCCTGCTTGTAACTTTGGAATCCAAAGATTTAAATGAAGTTTGACTATTTCATAGTATTGTTTATGAATCCACTGCAGTAACATGTGTTTAACAGTTCAAGGAAATTATATTCTGGGCAATACAAAGAGCTGACAACTATTTCCAGATGGTCCAAGGCACCAGATGTGGCATTTCCTCTGTCGAGATAGAGGGCACACAGAGATGAAGTGAAGGCTCACGGGGTCTCACACAAAAATACGTGTTAGGTTTGGGAGTTAATTCTGAGTCTGCTGTGTTTAATCCACTGGGTTGTTGTCAGCTGGAGTGTTTGTATCAGGCCAACGTGTGTTTAATGTGGGAAGTCTGACATTTTCAGGAAGGATTTGGCTTAATTCTCACCTGGTATAGACAGATCCAACATTTCTGGCTGCACTGAGCATCAACAAATCCACAGCTGTGACAAAGCCTCACATTCCATTTGGTCAAAAAGCCCAGGAAGAAACTCAGGGCATCTCCAGTGAAACCTGGGCTTGATCAGAGCCCCATCAAACCTTGAGCATCCTGGTTTGCTAAAGTAAAGGCATCAAGATGTTACAGGGGGTCACTGATGGGGCAATATCAGCCACATTCAGCATCTCAGCATCCCTGCTGCTTCACCAGCCACTGCCAGTGGCTGCTGCAATTCAGAGCACTTGAAGCTGCCAGAGCACTCTGAGTGCTGAGGTACTTCAAGGACTCATCAGCTGGGACTCTTCCCTTTAATTGGTTTTGTGCCGTGTTTTTAAACAGTTCATTGCCAGGCCCGGCTGTTCTCCCTCCGAGGTGGGAGTTCAGCTCTCAGAGACAAAGACAGCAGCCTTGTCCTCTCGCTCACAGTCCTCTCTCCTTGCCTCCAGGCGATGTTGGGGATTGCAGGCAGAAAAGAGCTGAGCTTGACTTCACACCAGCAAAGCCAGCAGCCTCTGGGGGCTTTGTTCTGTCCCTGGCCCCTCCAGGAGTGCTGCACTGGGATCTCAGCAGCCTCAAGGCTGCAGCAAAGCCCGTTCCCACCCCACAGTACCTCTGGGTTCAGCACAAGCCCCACAGTCCATAATAACTCAGGGAACGATGTCAGAGAGTCAGAGCACCATGGAATGTTTTGGGTCAGAAAGAACCTTAAAGATCACCCAGTTCCAACCCCCCTGCCACAGTTTGGCAGTTCAGCTGATCAGATTTAAAGATCTGCTTCAGAGTGAGCTGAACAGGGCTGCAGGTTGCAGTGAGATCAATTCCATTACAGTCAGCACAACCTGAGCTCAAACACGAGTTAGGGCAACCTGATCAGCACTGAAAGATCTTTAGGAGTGAAGTGGAGATAAAGAGAAAACGGATCAAATAGCTCTTTCCAATCTACAAGCCTAATACCTTTTAATCCTGAAGTAAACCTCCTCAAGGGATTTCAGAGGACTGCATAATGACCACTTGAGGGTCAGGGATGCCTTTTAGCAGTTCAACACACTCCTTTTAGCAGGTCAACACCTGCTGAATTCGAGTCTGAACTCACTGGATGCCTCTGGCCCAGCTCTCATACAAGTGTCCATTTGCACGGCATCACCTTCCACTTCATGGGGATTAAGGAGGATGAGGCAGATCTGTGCTTATCCAAGTGAAAACTTAAAGATCTCAACAACAGGGAGCTGAACTGCCTTTGATTCTTGGATTGATTTTTGCTCCTCTCAGTACTAAATTCCCTGAGCTCCCGCTGCACACAGAGATTGATGCTCTGGCCTTTCCTGGCTGCTCTGTGCCAGAATTCTGGGAAAGCAGCGGCTGTAGAAGGGAGCTGAGCAGTGCCCTGTAACACCCCTCCCAGTGCTGTTTAATGCTCACCTGCTCTAATGCTGGGTTTGTGTTGGAACCCTAGATGCTGAAAACGACAGGCTTTCTGCTCTGACAGGTGGGCACCCTCAGGAGGGCACTGCCTTTGACCTGGGAACAGCTTCCAAAGCTGAGTGACAGCACTGGGAGACTGTGTAGAGTTGTAGAAAAGTGTGTGATGTCACAGGGTGAAATACTTAAGGTTTGGGGGGTTAGGATGTAGAATATAGTAATATATATGAGACAATATGGAGGGATGAGTCCTTCTTCACTTTCTCCTTCCTCCTTCTTCTCAGGTTTGGGTGATCTTTTCTAATTGGTTAGTGAAGGCCCACATTGTGGAACTTGAGTGATCTTTAATTGGGTTATAAATAAAAATAACTTGGGTGTCTGGTTTTAATTGGTGTTGCTTATGTTGTAAATAAACTATGAATATTAATTTGTGCTAAAGAAATACAGGAATTACAGGCAGGAAGGGAGACATTGTCAGAAGTCACAGGAGGGAGAGACAGAGCTGAGAGGGAGAGATTTGACCTTATCAGCACTTGAAAGAGAAAGACTCGACTGAACCAACATGTTCGATGGTCGGATCATCTGCTCAGAGACGGGTTTGACTCTCCAATGAACATTCCTTCTGTTTGCCTGAAAAACCCCACTCAGAACCTGAATATGATCCACAGCCAACACTCAGACACCGTTATGTTCCTTCTTAAAGTCCACTCGGGAAGAGAATAAGAATCCCAAAAGGGGCCTATGAATACCAACACCCTGAACACAGAACAAAGGAGGACCCTGCCCCAGGGAAAATAAAAAGTATAAAAACTGGACCCTGGCATTGGGATTTTGGGGCGAATGAAGGGGAGACACGGTGCGGACCGGTCCCACGTTCCACCCCCAATTCGATCAAATTGTTCTTTATTGTGGCTTTGGTTTTTATCTATTTCTGTACCCGCTGTAACGCGAAAAATAAATTTTACTGTTTTATTATTGCGATTTGCTTCACCGTATTTATAGCACTTATTGTTTAAAAGTCCTTGAAATGAGTTAGAAGTAGCCATTTCCTGGCCTTGTAAGACAGACCTCACACCTCATGAGACTGTAACTTAGATAAGAAATAAATAACCAACTCCAAATGAGATACCATCGTGTCTAATGTCTTCTGTCCACACCTGGCTAGAACTAACACCAGCACAGGTTTGCCCCTAGAGGCAGCTGTGATGGGGCTGGGCAGTGTTTTGTTTGTGCTCTAAAAGCTTTTTCTCTCCCAGATTCTCTTCCTTTCGTACTGTTGAGTTGGTTTCCTGTTATTCCAGCACCAGTAATTATGTGACAGATATTAAGGAGTCTCAGGGTAACACACCTTTGGGCCAGGAAGGAATAAGAAAACACGACTCGAGCTGGAGCAGTGGTAACTCCACAAGAAACACTCCTTTTTAACAGCACTCTTCATTTTCACAAGAGATTTACAATGGTGGTGTGTCCTGACAAGAAAAGAAAACTCCAAAAGAAATTCAGCTGCAGTTCATGCTGATAAATCCATGAGTACAAATGCTATTTTCCAGCAGGACACACTTGGGAGGAGAAAGGCAGGCTGTTTTCAGGGAGCTGATGGCAAGTGAATTTCCCATCTGGGTAAGTACAATATAATTGTGTGTTGAATGCCAGAGAAGGAAGGGCTTCGCACTTAAAATTAAAGGTGTTGTCTTGAGGGATTAAAGCGTCCAAACACCCTGATCCTCCCACTGTGGCTTTGTGGAATTAACACCCAAAGGCACAAATGGTGGCTTGATCCTGTTTGCTGGTTTTCTTCTTATTATTCCATTGGTTTGACCAAGAGATAATTTAATCCAGCACCCATTATGCCTGAAATCTGTGCTCTGTAGAGGCATAAGAAGATGCCATATGGGTCCTTTCTCACTCTATGACCTCTCTGAAGTTCTGTGCTTTGCACATGCATCTTCCAGTCAATTTATTGCAGTCAGATTTTATAGATGTGAAACCCTGCACAAGATCAAAGAGCTCGAACAAAATGGCTTGTGGTGATTCTGGTAAAAACTCCAAACATGTTACAAATGTGGGTAAGTTCCAACTCAAAATGCTTGCAGTGAGGAAATCACTCAACAAATACATAATGATGGAGCTTGGATAGAACTGCAAGGTCTACTAAAACAGAAATTGCTCTTGTTAATATTAGAGTTGGGATATATTTGCAAATATGAGTGAAGCTGATCCCCCTTCTCCCTGTCTAGAATATCACCTGCTTTAGGAATCCAAATGTGTTTAGAGTGGGAAAGAAAGGAAAGAAATCAAAATCTGTTTCTCTTGGAATTACGAACTGAACTTATTATCAGTAGATGCTGATACAAACTACTAAATTCTCAATCCTTCCAGGATCCTGTTGTGTTTGTTACAGAGGCCTTGTCACGACCACTCCTGTGTTTGCAGTGCTCCCAGCTCTTCAGGACTGTCCCAAACCAAAGCAGAGGAGGTCAAGGCAATCTCCACATCTTGCTGTGTCCATGGATCCAAAAACTTTCATCCAGCTGGACAAGAGAAAGGGGATGATGGGCAGGCAGCTCCTGGAACCCAGTTTCTGACGATGACCTGTCAAGTTTTTGGGGCACCTTCATTGAAGACTATGACGATGGGTAGTTGTAAAAGAAGTCCTTTATTGCATTGTTAAATCAGCCCCATGGAGGCAAAGTTATCAGAGTCCAGAGCAGTATGTAGAAGCCTTCTAACATAAAGTTTCTAAGTCCCAAGCAGAAGCAGCAGCCACAGCAGCAGTAGAGGCCTCAGTAGCTTGTGCCCCCTGAGTGTCTTATCAGTAGCAGTTGCAGCAGTAACAACAACAGTGGCATCAGTGTTTTCATGAGTCCTGTATGTTTGTGTTCTCAAAGTAGTACATTTTATTCTAATTTTAGCCAATCAGGCCTCATCATGAATTTCTTACAACAGCGTTGGACCTATCCTAAGCTAAGATTGGTGTGTGACAATTTTCATAAATCCTTACACAAATTCTACCCATGTAGCTCTCTCTGTTCCATCTAGGAATTTTCAGCAAGGCTGCATTATTTTTGTTTTGACTAGAGTTTAACTAACTTTGCAAAAGGCAATGCCACTAAACTTTAAACTAGACCTTGGGTCCTTTCCTTATTAACTCAGTCTCTTATTTGCTAAGGCACTTAAAAATCCTCTATTTATTTAAAACTAAACTTGCATTTCTACCTCATGTCTGTATGGATCTACGTATGTTAGTTTTTCTGAAGGTTCTAATTCAATCCTCACATTTCTGGGCACTCCTGGGCCTGTATAGATTTGGCCCAGGGTGATTCATACTCCAACAATGACCATCACTCTGTTAAGAGCCATTGTGTCTATTTTGTGTGGCACTGGTTGTTTCTCCAAGGAATTCTGGCACTGGCACAGGAGATCTCTGTACCCTGTCATCTTCCGTGGCCTTTCCAGAGATGTTGAACCCTCCCTTTAATAAAGTTTTTATAAGGGAGACCCTCTGGCTTGTCCTAAAGGAGGTATGAACCCACCCTGCAGGTAGGCTGCCCTACCCAGTGCCATGGTGTAGTAAAGCACCCCACACCCTCAGCAGGTGGTTCCAAATAGGGAAAGAGTTTTAGTTTACCTTTAGAGATTTTAGGAAGTTTAACTAGAAAGTTCTGGGTTTTTTCTCATTGTAACTGGCTCAGTGCCAGCACAAGAGCATGGATTGGGCTCTGAGAGTGTAACTCAAAGCCTGTTATTAACAAAGTTATTGTTAATTTCATAGGCACCAAGCCAGGTTGTCCCTCCTAAAACATTCGATATTTAGGAAAGAGCACAAAAGAAGAAAGAGGCTTTTTGGAGTGTTTCTAGCAGGGTGTCAGAGGTTTTCTTGGACACCTGTGTGCAGCTTTTCTTTTGTTTTCTGTAACATTTTTTATTTTTCTTTATTAAACCTTTTACTTTACAAAACCCCTCTGAAGAGCAGTCTCACTAAAATTATTTAAAGCCAATCTGCAAGGGCTGGACCCTCAGAGATTGATACATTAATACCTGGTTTATAAGACTCTGGCCACGTGTTAACCTGTATCACCACAGTGTGCACATTTAGCTTTGGTTCCCTATAAGAAAAATATAACTGAATTTCACCTGTCCCAGGTGGAAATGTTTCCTGCCACCTCCAAATGTGGATACAAGGCAAAGTGACAGCCGAGAGAATGCCTGCTGCAGTTTAAATCCCCAGCTGAAACGCACCCAGCCTGTTTGCAAGCCCACAGATAATGGGCTGATGTCAAGAGGTGATGATGACTGTGCTCACTCTGCTGAAGGTGCCTTGTTACTCACAATTTGTGTGTTTTAAACCTGAGACAATATCATTTAAGTTAAACATGTTGATTCAGTGGAATCTGGTACCCAGCAGAAATGTAGCTCTTGGATGAAGCCCTCCAAAAATAAATTAACAGCTTTTCTTTGACACTGACATTTCCTGCTAGCTAAGAGCAAAATCCAAACAATAACATTGGGTTTTGTCAGAGTGAAATAGCTGGCACCAGTGCAGCCTGAAAAGGAATTTAAAAATGTTTTCCTTAGGATGAAAAATTCTAATTTTCAGCGACCTCATTCATACTTTTTAATGATAACGTGAATGAAAATTAGAATGTTGCAACAAGCCCTACATACGAAATCTCTATTTACCTGGTGAATATGAATGCATTTGAATGCCATAATGGAATAATCTGATTTTATTAGTCATTCTGTAGAGAGTATGATGAATGCTGAAGTCTAGCCAAGTTCTGTTAGTGCTGATAGGCTTATCTGGGCTTAGTCTGATTGGTGTCTTAAATGTGCCAGAGAGATGCAGAGGATTCGAGAGGCTCTGACCTAATTTGGTCTATTCCTCCTGGACTGCACTTGCATGCGTTTGAGCTCAGGGAAAGATTTAACAATTTATCAGTGTGCCAGTTAGAGATAGTTTTACAATGCCTGTTTCCACCACTTTGGACCAAAATGTTGTGAGATTTGCACAACTCTCAGCCTCGATTCAGCTCAGAGCGAAAATTCACAATCTGCTCTGGGGCCCAGATGCTTCCCTCTGCCTTTGGCACCGAGAATTCCTCCTCCTGCTTAAAATACTTCCCATGTTCCCACAGACTCCTGCAACTTGCTAAAAGTTGGTTGAAATCTGGGCACCCCAGAATGCTCAGGCAGTCCTTAAATAATCCCTATTGAACTCAAGGAGCTGAATTCCATGAGCTCCAGGGCTCTCCAGGGCTGGACTCATTTTCCTGAGCGGAGGCATCTGGTGCCACTGCCCCACAGGGAGACCTGTGGTTGGCTCCCAGAGAGGTGACAGGATTTAGGAGAAGCAGCAGAGGCTCCTGAGGCTGGAAGGATCCACCCACAGTGCCTGAGATTATAATAGGTGCTAAACTGGGAGCTGAATAGGGCTGCACATTCCCACGTCTTCCTGTTAAAACCTTTGTGAAAAGGTCTTTTCCCTCCCATCTCATCTTTTCCCTCCATTTGCTCTTGCAGAGCTCCTGCAGCCAAATTTTCCTTTCTGCATCCCGTAACAGTGAGATTTATTTTCAGAGCCTGTAACTGGATCTGGCTGGGAACAAAGATGTTTGGGAGCAAGTTTACACTGGAGAGTTTTTTCCAGGTTTGTTTTTGGGTCTGTCTTTCTTAAATTGTCAGTAAGATCAAACCAAACCCCAGAATGAGGATATTTCATGATTAAAACTTGACCAAATCTGGTTTTCACTCATAACTCTGTGACTCATCTGTGATTTTCTCAAAGTGAAGAGCAAGTGAGGTGGCAGCTCTGCCACCTGTTCCACCTCACCCAGCTCCTCTGTCTTGTTTCTTTTATTTGTTGTGAGTGTTAATTAGAGGCAGAGAGACCCTTTCAGTTGGTGATTAATTCTCTTCTCTCCCATTTTAGCATCAATTGAACCTCTCCTTGGAGAAAGCCGCCTCTTTCCATTGCCTGGGAGACTCATTTAGGCCAAAGTCTAAACTTAGAGTAGATAAATATCTTTTAAGTGACTTGACCAGGGTTTTCCAGGGGGGCAGTGGCAGAAGAAGGAGTGAAACTCTTGCCTCCTGCAATCCAATGCACTTTATCAACCATTTCTGCTTGAAATCAGCCTAACTTGTACATAGAGCATGATCGAAACTCTTAGAAAGATCTTTCCCATGGCAATTCTAGTCTGGAGAGTGAAAATCAGAGAGCAGATTGGGGGGTTATTTATCTATTTATTTATTTACATGTTTTTTAACATGCCAGGATAATTTAATGGAACAAAGTCAGTGGCAAAACAAAGGGGAAATTCCATTCAGGAGTGGAGTCTGATTCTGTGTGCGATCAACACCTGGGTAAAAGACAACTGATGGAACACCAGGCAATTTCAGTTCATTAATAATGTATGTGCACCCTCCAAAACACACTGCCATGGGAAAATTAGCAAATATGTCAACAAACTCATCAGGAGTGCTGCTGTAATTGAGTAAAGGATCCTGTTGTTCATCTGAAACACAAAACTAATTCAGAAAGAAACGTCACAGCCAGGCACTGAGGATGGTGTGATTAGCATATCTAAATGTGCACTCAGACTCATTTCTGGGCTGACTCTGTCAATTTAAACACTCTCAGCGATCCCCTCATTCCTCAAAGGTGACATTCACACCTTCTTAATCATGTCTGGTTAAGCAAGAGTCAGTGTTAAGGTGATTTATCAAAGCTGTAAGGCAGGAAAAGGATCAATTTTGGTACTTGCTGTGGTTGTCCCAGGCTGGCCCTACAGCCCAGCTCAGCTCTAATGGATATTGTCAGGTGTTGGATATTGTCAGGTGTTGGATATTGGGGTACCAGGGTTGGCCATTTTCACTTGTAGAATTCATGACCTAATTTCCAAAGTGATTTACTCAGAATTACAGAATCCCACAATGGTTTGGGTTGGAAAAGACTCTAAAGATCATTCAGTTCCACACCCTGCCACGGGCAGGGGCACCTTCCACTATATGAGGTTGTTCCAAGCCTTGTCCAACCTGGCCTTGGACACTTCCAGGGATCCAGGGGCAGCCACATCTTTTCTGGCACCCTGTGCCAGGGTCTGACCACCCTGACAGGGAAGAATTTCTTCCCAAAATCTAAAGTAAACTTGCCCTTTTTCAGACCCATCACTCCACAGGAGTAAATGAACTTCCCCAGACATGGCTCTGCTGTGGGAAACCAGCCTCTAATACCCAGTGGGGTTTAAACTGCTCAACTCATTGCTCTTTATTCCTCAGTGACCAGGTTTGGGATTGGTACCATGAGGTGAGCCAGTGCAAGAGCTACCCTGGAGGAAGAAGGGCTCTGTTTTGTGCTTAAATTGCTAATTAAACTCCTGCTACTAGTTCAGGGTTAAATATCTGGAATTGTAGCATAGAATCATAGGCTCATTAATGTTGGCAAAGACCTCCAAGGTCATCAGTCCTTCCAATTGTGATTAAACTCTCTCCAGTCCTGTCGAGAGAGCTGCAGCACCGTAGGAAGGCTGTGAACTACCCTTGAAGTTGTGTGGGAGATGTTGCCCTGAAGTTTTATTGATTCCTGGTGGGATTTTTGCAAACTGTCTTGGAAGCTCTGCAGAGGCTTCGCACAGTCAGTAACCAAGATTTCGTCACGTCCAGTCCAAATTCTCACCACTTCTAAGCAAAAAAGACCTAATTACAGTTCCTGGCCATCAGGCAAAGAGTCCTGTCCATATGAGAAACAGCAAATAGTCCTAAAAATGCCTTGTTAAGGTCAATTCTTTGGCTGCTGGAAATTAGCACAGCTTGATTATTACTTACATGCTTTGAGTGTCAAACACCAGCTGAGACCCTGTAGCTGGAAGCTCCTTGTTCTTCTGGCTTTTTCTGGGCTGTTAGAAATGTGTCAAGCTGAGCAGAGCCAGCTAATGAAGGCATCTCTCTCTAGAGGGGGTGAGGCCTTTCTGGTGAAAGAAATCTGTTCCTGTGCATGGAGAGAACCATCCTTATTGCTTCCTGATGTCGGGGTGAAATGGGTTCACCTCCCCCAGGGCCGGAGCTTCCTGAGCCACTCATGCATTTGCAAATGCTTCAGGTGGAGGGACAGCAATAAAATGCAGCCAGGAGAGTTCAGGGGGAAGGAAATGAGCTGTCACCACCCCTGTGTGCTCTTCATGGAGTGGGACACCTGGACAGAGCTGTGTCCCCTCTGAGGGGATGTTACAATCCAGCCACTGCTTCCCCAGGGAATTCATTTTTGGAGGTTTTGTTTTTGTTTTTGTTTTTATGCTGGGATGTATTAAATTAGAAATAAAAGAATGGATTAGTTGTTTTTTTTTTCCCTACCCACAGCCCTTGACCTTGTGTTGTCTTCCCATTAACCTTATTTTTTCATGATCCTGAATCACCCTATGGAGAAAGATCCAGAATTTTCCCACTGCCAGTATATGCAGCTCCACACTGCCTCACCTCCTGCACGTGGCAAATCTGACGTCCTGACTGTCGCTGAAGGACATGAAAGAAAGACTCCAAATATTTCAGAAGACAAAGAGCATAGAAAAAGAAGGTTTTATTTTCTAATTCTTACTGCCTTTTATAAGGTGTTTTGATACAGACTTAACATGGTTGGTGAATAGGAACGACATCTCTCTAATCCCATGGGTTAAACCAGAGAAACAGCAAAACTCGACCTGGAGAAAGATTGTTTTGAGAAAGGAGAGTTGTTTGCAAAGATTGTTGTGAGAAGAATCTTGCCCGAGAATTTTTTCCTTGGGAAAAGCTAGCAGCTGCTAGCAGGCTAAAAATCTTTCAGAACCAGAAATATCAGGCCCCCACCTGACTGCATCGCATTGAATCTGAAATATGACCCTTAGACTATGAGTCTTAATTTGCCAGCTCATCATATTGATTATATATTCATTAATTAGACCAATAAATCATCCCATTGGATGCAAAAATGCCAACAAATGCAACCATGATGGTTTTCAAGTATTAACCCATAGAGGCAGCTAAAAACCCCAAATAACAGCTCCGTCCAGATAAAATTGCCTCTCCCATCTTGCAATGACCTCTTTTCTCCTTCCCTCTGCTCTGGGCTGGCATTGTGCAGTTTTTCCACCTGCTCTTGCAGTGTATTTGGGAAGAAATCAAATGTTTCATGGGCAAAGAACCATCTTGTAATCCTCTTTCCTGTTGATTGGGAAATGCTGGAGCAATATTCAATGGCAGGTGTCTGAAAGAAGTCCCCTGGTGGTGACCATCACAGTTAATGTGCCACTGGGACCACAGTAACCAGCAGGTGCCATGGGACAACACAGCTCTGTGCCCCAAATGGCTTCTGGTTGAATTCCACAAATTGTCCTGTTTTGTCACTTGAGTGGAGTGGCTCAGAGAATTGGGAAGGGGTTTTGTAATTATCCCTTTTTCTCTCTCACCCCCACTCCCTTTGCTCGTAATGCAAATTCAAAGTGGGCCAGAAGAGAATAACCAGAACTCTCATTTTGTTATTGATTTATTTCATTTATTCCTACTGCTTAGCATCCAAGGCTCTTATTGTATCATAGAAATATGATCCAGATTTCTTTTTTTGTCCAAGGATTGATTATTTTTTGTTGCCTAGGACTGCTCTTCCATGGGCCTTTGACATCTTTGATTTGTGATGAGATTTGTTATCCAATATTTCAGATAACAAACCCCAGTGACATCGTGGCCTGGCAGCAGCTGCAACTTTCTTAAAAATTCTTCAAATCCTTCCCAGTTTTCCTGAGATGACTTCAGTGATGGAAGTCACTTCTTGTTTTCATGTCCTCCTTCTGGAAAAAGAAAGGACCAGGGTGACCATAAAGCTTCCAACTCTAGTTTTCCAACCCTGTGCCTCCTCCATAGAAGTGTTTGGTTCCTTTTCACATATATTTTTATCATCCTGTGTTTTACATCTGGCTTGTAGTTTTGAGCTGCCCCACTGAAGGGAACAAAGCCTAAAGAAGTGACCTGTTGTCTGTGGCTGCACACAGTTTTTCTGGCCACTCTTTGACCTTGACTCTCTCCTGTAGGATTGCCTGATAATCAGAATGACTGTTCAAACATCCCAGAGGCTCTGCTTTTGGGCCTGCAGAATTGCTGATCCATTGCCTTAAAAAATGGATTTTTGGTCTTTGTAGCCTCAGAGCACTCTTTGGTCACCAGGTACATGAACAGCTTTCTTTGGGTTTTCCCACTGTAAGGGCATTCACACACCAGGCTCCCCTTCACCCTGGAGCTGTTGGGCTGCACACAGGAAAAACTCAGGGAATTTGACTGTTTAAGGCATCTTCAAAAGTTATGACTCCTCAGTTACTTTATTTTCCATGATTTCTGCTCATCTTAAGGTCGCAGAGGCCGCAGAGAGGCTTTGCTGGCCCCATCCTCTCATGGCCTTTGTGGTGCATTTCTGCTTCAGAGCTTGGGGGGAATAACAGCAGTAGGTCTGTGAGGAAGCTGTGAAAACTCCCCTCAGCTCAGCAGCTTCCCCGAAATTCTGCTTTCCAGCAGGCATCTCCAGGGAAGCAAGATTATTGTTGGTGACTCACTGTGAAGAGGCTCTCAAGAAGTCCCAGGGAATGGTCTTTGAAGAGCTGGGAGCATCAAACAGCTGTGAGAGAAAACAAGCACATTTAGCTTTGATGTGTTTTGATGCAGGACCAGTAATTTCATTTTTGGCATTATTATGGAAGCAAAACACGTATTAACGGGGCGTAATTTATTTTAAAAAGGGGGGCAAGAATGTTTACTGCCTTCCTGGTAATGCAATTGGGCTGTCCCATGATCATCTATCAGGCATGACAGCATCTCCCAGTTTTATGCAGATTTGTTATTTAAGCAAATTTTCTGTAAGTGCAGAAGGGGAGGGGGTATTCTTTCTTTAAGTGCACACCTATAATTTATTTAAATCAGAGCTTTCCTGCAGGGAAGTAAAATTAAAATCTTTGTTTCTGCTGTGTGGCAGGAGCAGAGTTTGCAAAGGCAGTCTCGTTTCTTGTCTCCTTAGAGAAAGCAATGGCAGGGTGGGACCTCCTGTGCCCCTCTGAAATTACCACCCACTGAGGCTTTGATCACTAGAGCTATAACCAGGGTTTGGAGGCTTTTTCTCTGAACTTAAATATTAACAAAAGTTGTTCCAGTTTCTGACATTCCTGACTCTTGGGAGGGATGGGGAGGGGCAGGCAGAGTTCTTAGGGACACTATGGAATCACAGAGGCATGGTGTGGTGATGCAATCCCTACACCTCCAGCAGCTGGGTCCAAATAGGAAAAGAGTCTCAGTTTACTTTTTGACATTTTAGGAAGTTTAGCTGGAAGGTTCTGTGGATTTCCCATTGTAATTGGCTCGGAGCCAGCACAGAAGTGTGGATTGGATTCTGAGAATCCAACTCAAAGTCTGTTGTTCATCTCACTGGGCCAAGGGCCAACAAGTCCACCTAAGCTGTTGAGTTCTAAAGAGAGAGAACAAAGAAACTTGACTTGTCTCTGGTCTGTGCTCAGCTTTGGGTTGTTTGGGGGTTTTTTTGTATTATTTTCCTTCTTTATTACAACCTTTTTGATTTTTCAAGGCACACTCGATCGTGCCGTCTCACTAATTAATATTAGCCACACTTCTTCCAGGCTGGCCCTCAGAAGTGTGGGTGAAACCCAGTGCATGGAATCATTAGGATTGGAAAAGACCTCTAAGCTCATCAAATCCAACCCTTAACCCAGCACCACTGTGTTCACCCCTAAACCCTGTCCCCAAGTGCCATATCCATGTTTTTGAACACTTCCAGGGATAATGACTCCACCACCCTCCTGACCAGCCTTTCAGTGGAGAAATTTCTCCCTGTTTAAGAGCTGTCCTCACACCCTGCTCACTCAGGCTCAGTTACCAAGCTAAATTCCCATAAAGGCCTACAAAGGCTTCACTAATTTTCTCTCCCACTTTTCCCTTTCCCTGCATCTCTACAAAAAGCCATGGAGTAAAATCCTTGTGTAATTAGTGGCAAAATTCCCATTGACTTCAGCGGGGCCAGGATTTCATCTTAGACCTAAAATTGCCTGTAAATTCCCTTCTAATTAAATTAGTGGGCTGAACTGTTCTCAGTGGTGCATTGAGAAAGAAAAGTTCTTTCCACTGCAGGAAATGGCAAGTTCAGTCCTACGTCCTGCACTATTTATAGGGGACCCACATCCTCCATCCAGCCTTTAATGCTGGTGAACTTCCATAACTTCTTACCAGTGGGAATCTCTTTCCACCTCAAGCTGCTGGAAAGGATTAGCCCACAATAAAATTTCTTCAGTGGAAGGTCATCTTCAGCATATGAAAAATCTGCCTTTTTGAGAACTGATCATTTCTCTGCTCAGTTACGGTGAGCCTACAGACACTAAATCAGAGTAATTGCACAGTGATGTACATGCTTCTATTTTTTTTTTTTTTTTTTGCCAGCACGGAGTGAATTAAAAGGTTTAATTTTCTTTTGTGGCACCCAGGCTGGCTAATTGATGTTATCTGGGAAGCTTGCCCAGAGGTAGCATGTAAGACATCCTGCGTCTGTCAAACAAGAAATACCTACAAACAAACTCATCCCCCTCTGGCCTCTGAATGTGAGCTCACAGAGAATGTGTCCAGAGTGAATATCCAGAAATCTGATGAAGAACACGAGAAGCCTCAGCCTTAACCACACAGAATTCCAATGATTTCTTCCTACCTTTCCCCTCACCCCCAGCAGATGAAATATTTATTGCTCAGCAATTGCAGAAAGAGAAAGTGTTTTGCATGTTTTGCATCCCTAACATCTATTTCCCTTGGCACAGGTTAAGAGGGCAGCAGAATTACCAGGCAGTTCTAATGAGCCAAGAGGTCATAATTTACAGATCTGCCTTGAGAGACACAGGCCTTGCCATCTGCTCTGCACTTTGCTGGGTGTGAAACTTAGCTCAGGAAATCTGATTTCACACTGCTTCAAGGTAGGCAATCCCCTTCTGCTACCTTGTGGCACCAAGTCAGCCTGGTTCTTCCCCTGCTGCCCCTGGGTGCTGCCCTCAGAGCACACCTGGAGGCTGCAGGTACAGAAATGCCTCGTTAGTCTCCGGGACTTTGTGGGAATTTTCCACATTCATTTGGCAGAATCCATTCTGTTCAGCCTGGATGTGGTGAGAGATATAGAGAATGACAGAACCACAGGATACCCTGAGTTGGAAGGGACCCACAAGGATCATTGAGTCCAACTGATGGCTCTGCACAGACACCCCAACAATCTGTGCCTGAGAGCATTGTCCAAACACTTGCTGAACTCTGGACACTGAGAGACATTACCCTGAGCTCACCTGAAAATGTAGTCAGCCTTGCTGGCTTCTGAGGAAAAAGAAAAAAAAAGGGAAGGGGCAGCAAGAAAATGTTGCATTTCAGAAGGTTTAATTCCATATTGGACGTTGGTGGATAAAACACCTTTGCAGTGTAAGGGAATCCAGGCTCTGTCCATATTATCCATTTAAACTTTGCTCACCAGAGGTGTCATCCCAGCACCTGGACAGAGAGGTCAGAAGTCTCACAGCAAATTTTTCACAGGTTTCACAGGTTATTCAGAGTTGGAAGGGGCCCACAAGGATCATCAAGTCCAACTCTCCACAGAATGGCCCCTTTGGGGATGGAACCGTGACCTCGGTGCCATCAGCACCGTGTTCTGACCAGCTGACTGTGCTGATATCATTGCAATTTATTTGTGTGACAGTGTGGTCCTGAGGTCCCAGCTGTGCTGGATTCGTGCCCCCAAAATCTCAGAATCATAGAATTGTTGGGGTTGGAGAAGACACTAAAAATCATCCCGTCCAACCACTACCCCAACACCACCAAGCTCTGTCCCCAAGTGCCACATCCACACCGCTTTTGAGCATCTCCAGGGATGGTGACTCCACCACAGCCCTGGGCAGCCTCTTTCAATGCCAGACCACCCTTTCAGGGAAGAATTTTTTCCTAATTTCCAACCTAAATCTCTCACAGCACAACTTGAGGTTATCTCCTCTAACCCTGTCACTTGTTATCTTGGAGTAGAGACCAATCCCCACCTGGCCATGTTTTCTAAACAATTTCTGAGGAAAATAACTGTTCTAATTCCCTCCTTAAGGAATATTAATACCACATTCAGCTTCTTCAGAGCTGTGGCCTTTGCTTATGGTGAATGTTTGAAGAGCCAGTGGGAGCCAATTCACCCCAGGGTGGAACACGTTCCCAGTGGAATTGCCAGCAGAAACACAGCTGTGCCAAGAAATGAGCCCTGCTCTGTGGGGACTCTGGGGCATTTGTGCACTGGGAGAGCTGCTGGTATCTGATCCTGCTGGGAAAAAAGCATGGAAAAAACAACAATCTCCATCCCAGGAGCTGTGTCCAGCCATACCACAACGAAAGTCCTTACTCTGAGGTAAGGATTCCCTTTCCAGCAGGTGAAGTGGCAGCTCTGAAAAGCCCAGGCCGCCCTGGCTCAGCCATTTCCAGGCAGTCCATGGGCAGGACTCCATCCCCTAGGATGGAATACATCTTTCCCATTCCCACACATTGTCTGTGTGCAAGGGAAGGCTGTGCTGGGATCAGGCATGGAGGTGACTTGTTCATCATTTCTCCTGCAGTACCCACAGAGCAGAAACCCACGGTGTGCTGTTCTTTGTTACCCCAATTAAAAGGTGGTATTTTTTTTTTCCTTTTCCCAAAAGGAATTACAAACCTCAATCTGTGCTCTCTCTTTCTCTTTAGCACTGGAGGGAGATGATGCTCTATAACCAATCTGCTTCTTTAAAAAAAAAAAAAAAGTTTTCCATCAGCTCAGTGGGTTCCTTGGCATGTTTTCTATATTCTGTATTTATTTTTCACTCCTGCCTGCAGCTTCAGTTGGAGATAATTACTCTTTCTTTGTCATCATGCAAGGTGAGCCGGCTCCCCAGTGTGCTTGAGGACCTTCAAACACTTCCCAGCTATTCCAGGAGCAAGACAGAATGCATTGTAAAATAGTTGCTTGCCAGCCCCAGCAGAATTTGAGCACAGGAAATATAAGATGACAGATTATTCAACCCCTAGGTGGGCCAATTAAAGGAGGAAAAAAACCAACTCAGCAGCAAAGGCTGTGCTGTAATAGCTGGGAAAGGATTGCTTGAGAAAAAAGACTTCAGTGTCATATAATTTTTGGAAATTGGTAGTTGCAGTGGGACTGGCTTAGAACAATGTCCTTTTTATTTGAAAGGAAACTTTGGTCTCCCTAGGATTGCATCTTATGTGAGGGAGCAACAGGGGAATTGTCCTGCCTTGCTGCCAGCCCAGTTTTGCTCATCAGCTGGAGATCCTGGTGTCAGTCAGTGTCCACTCCAGGAACAGCTGAGAGACATGCCTTGATAATGTGCATCAATGTGCTCCAGGAAAGGGCTGAGTTAATTGGGTTCTGGAAGTATCCCCAAAATGTTGGTTTGAGAAGTTTGTGACCCAGGTGATTAAAGATGTGCTTAGAAACAGGAGCTGAAGCTTCTGGTTTGCCATCAGAGAGGTTAATATTGACATTAACATCAGAGAGGATATATTAATATTTAAAACCACTCTCCCTTCACTGAAAGAGTTAAACTTTGGAACAGACTCCCCAGGGAAGTGGTGGAGCCACCATCTCTGAATAAACAAGTGGATGTGGCACTTTGTAATTTGGATTATTGGGCACTGTGGAATTAGGTGGAAGGTGGGACTTGATCATCTTGGAGGTCTTTCCCAACCTTAATGTTCCCGTGACTCTGTGAGTGGCTCAGCCATTGCCCTGTGAGCTGCCTTCCAAAATCTGAGCCGTGAAATGGGCCCTTATTTCCTATCTGAGAAGGGCAGAGGTCAGCCCTGACTGGGTTTGCTGCAGTTCTGCATATCCTGGGAAAGAGAAGGATCCCTTCAAAGGCTGGGGCTGCTGGGGATGGAGGGACACAGCTGGGGCCCATCCTCTCACCCCTGGGCAAACACCACACCAGCAGTTGCAGGGGGGTGTTGCTGTGCTCAATAAAGAATCCATCGCTGCATTCCAGGCAGAGCATCCAATAAATGGGAAAACATTCTGCACTCATAAAACCCAGTGATAACTAAAACACAAAGCGACTGCGGCTGCAGCAGCTCTACTCCAGCCCTATAAAACGAGGAGTCACACAGAGATTTGGAAAAAGCTGGGATATTTTTTTTTTCCTCAGCCTGGTAAGTGCTGTCTCAAGCAGTAAATCCCAAAGCCAGGAAGCCCGGGGGTGCTGCCTTGGGAGCTGTAAGTTTGACTGTGACAACCCAGGAAAGGGCAAGGCTCTGGGTTAATACAGCCAGGCTCCTGCATTACACACTGCCTCATCATCCCTCAGACAGTCAGGGGGCAGAGCAATCACATTTACATTTGTCTTGCCAGTCACCAGAGGTGTCAGTGCTCCAGCTGCTGACCTGATCCTTCCAGTGTCCATTGCATCACTGCCCTCTGGCTCCCAGCTGCTCCATGTAAAACTCATTACTGGACTGCAGAGATACTCTGCCTTTTCCTTTTTAGGCAAAAACAAACAAACAAATAAAACATTCAGCTTTGCCTGCGTGGTCTCTGTGGTTTTGAGGAGGTAGGGGAGTGGCAGGGGTTTTTTGTTTTTTTTCCAGTCCCTGCCATGAAATGTTTCACTCACTTTTCCCAGAGTGCTTGTGATTTGAGGCAAGACCAAAAAAAAAAAAAAACTATTAAAAAGTGCTAATCTTTCGGCCAGTCTGTCTGATAGACGCATAAAAGAGGGACATGTCTTTATTTGTCATCCACTGGGGCCAAAAATTGCAATCCCTAGTGTAGAATTGATCTATTTTGCAAGTCCTGGCAGGACAACAGAGAAACTTTTTAAAGCCTGTGGCTCAGTTTATAAGAATAAACGCAAAACATATAAGAAAGGTATGAAAAGGGATCTGGATTTTTCCTGCTGTTTTCAGAGAAAGGTCACAACAGTGTTCCTGTGGTCTGATTCTGTTTTTGCCTCAGGGTTTTACAGCAGCAAGGCCTTGGAGCGTCCCACATCTTGAACTTCCATGTTAATTCTCTTTAGAAATAACACAAAGAGCCCTCCCACCATTTTCTTCAATGGACACCTGGGTTCTCAATGAAGACCTGAAATACACCAGATATTTGAGACCTCTGAAACAGCCCAGAGAAGCTGTGGCTGGCCCAGGAGCTCTGGAAGTGTCCAAGGCCAGGTTAGATGGGGCTTGGAGCAGCCTGGGATAGTGGAAGGTGTCCCTGCCCATGGCAGGGGATGGAACTGAATGATCTTGAAGGTCCCTTCCAACCCAAACCATTCTCTGATTTTATGATTCAAACAAGAACAAGAGGCCTTAAACTACCAGAGTTTTTCAAATCTGGCCTAATTAAAGTCTCAATTTTCCCAGTATCCCCACAGAGGAGACTAAAAAATTACCTTGGTGAAGTCACCTGATGTCAACACATCCTCCTGACAGTCTGGCATTGCAGATGCAGCCTCCTTGTCAAACAAGCTTGAATATTATTCACAGAGGGACTTATTTACTTACATTATCAGGAGCAACTTATGACTTTAAAATTCAAGTTTTTTCATCTAAGCAAAGGAAAAGGCCCCCACCATGGGAGAACTGGACCACAGAGATGAATTCTCTAATCCTTCCCAATTCACACAACTGCACCTCTAGACTCTCAAGCTGACCACAAATATTTGAAATAACTAATTTGTCTCAAATTAGCCATGGTGTACATTTCTCACCTACATTTTTTAAAGGTGTGATTGAATTTCATCAAACAGGCAAAAGAGGAACAAGATTGAAACAAAAAGGGATGCAGCAGTTTGCTGAGAAAGTTTTCCCAATGCAAATTGCCTCAGCACAAAAATTCATCTGGCCCACAGTTCACATCTACTGTCTGTGAAATGCTTTAAAACCATTCCCACTAAATCAGAATGATGAATGCATTTTAAACCTTGAGTAAGTAATTTTGAGGAATAGCAAGCATCTTGTTTTTAATGATGACACTGTCACTTGGGGGCCTGAAGGCTCCTATGCAAATGCACTCCTTCATCACCTGCTCCACACCTGTCTGAGTGCTTGTCTTTGCCCCCCAGGAGACAGTGAGAGTAAACAGGAGGTGTTTTGAATTTCTCCTTTCCTAAGGGATAAACTGCTTTCTGTTTACCCCCCAATGCTGTGCTCAGGAACATGAACGCCCAGGTAAGGCAGACAGTGTGCAGGATCTTGCTGGTGGGTCAAATCCTTGGAATATCAGTGTTACAAATGTAACAAAAGGAATGATGAGGCTGTAAATCCAAAGGTGGTGAAAAGAAAAAGGCCAATCATTTATTGTTGCAAGATGGCTACAGGAACAGGAGGCTGAGCTAATCTCAGCCCCTCACAGCAAGCCAAAGAAACCAATCACGTATATACAAGTCACCCCTCAGAACAGTCCGTTCTTGAGAGTGAAGCATAGCTGAGGCCGGTCAGTCCCTTCTTATGGCTTCAGTCCCCTCAGCGATTGGTTCATTTTCAATCCTTCATATGATTGGTGCATTTTCTGTGCT
This sequence comes from Cyanoderma ruficeps, assembly GCA_008694505.1. NCBI lineage: Eukaryota > Metazoa > Chordata > Aves > Passeriformes > Timaliidae > Cyanoderma > Cyanoderma ruficeps. The sequence goes on from VZDJ01000046.1 coordinate 2,243,382, forward strand.
CTCATTGGTCTTTATCTGGGCGCTCTCTACACTAATCATTCTTTCCCGCCGTGACTTGATTGGTTGATTATATCCTCCAATGAGGGCTCTGGATTGTGGTCCCTGGGTTACCTGAAGGAGAGCAGAAGATCCCTTCCCCCCGCCCTGGTATTATCCCTTTAATAATCCCATTACAACTTTAACTGTGTTGGAAGTGCAACCATACAAATCTCTGTAAACTTTTGAAGCTGTTCATCGCAACACTAATCCACAATCATTGAACAATATTAAAACTGCAAATATTTGTAACTATTCAAAACTGCCAGAACCACTTGAAAACCAGACACAGTTGCAAATAGAAATTGAACTCCCAGAACCAATAGGCCTATACACCTAGAAAAATGTTTGAACCCTTTTTGTATCCATAACATCTGCACTTGCAGGACCTAGATCTTCAAAGGGACTTGACTCCCACTGATTGAATCTGATTTTGGGGGCTTGGGTCATTGTTGTAAATTGATGTTCCACTCCCACGCTTGTAAGCCACAAGTGAAAATTCGATTTAAGGTCTTACTGAACATAACTCTTTTGAAAATGTTACCACTCAGAAACATGACTTATCTCGGCTAAACAGCCTTTAAAAATGATCACAGCCTGGCTCCATGCCTGGAACCAAAATGAAAGGCAATCTCTTGGCCTGGGAAGAACCAGACAAGCCTTCCAAGGTTAATTTTCAGCCATGTTCATCTGCTGTGTGAAGAGAAGATAAGGGAAAGACAGGAATCAGGACTAATAACAACCTGTGCTTTCTTGAAGCTTCTGATCTCCCTGTTAAGTAAATTAATTTTTATATAGGGGGATTTATAAGAAAAGCATTAATGTTTAATTAAACTTAGTTCTTTGCTGCTACGGGCAATGCCAAAGCAGATGTTTGTTGCTGTCTGTGGTTTTAATTGCACACAGACAGGAATATCTGAGGGATATAAGGGAGAAAGTGTAATGGTGTGTTTTTAGTTTTGTCACTGAGTTTGCTCCCTATAGTTCACCCCAATAACAGTTATATGCCAGTCATATGCTGTATAACCCCTGGGTCCTGTCTGTCACTTCAAGACCTCACCCTGTGTCTAGAAAGTTCCAGTGAGGGCGTTGAGTGATTGGGCAGGGTCCCTGTTATTCCCTCCTTTGCCTCCCTGATTTGTTCCACTGTCTGTCCTTTATGTACAGAGGCACTCCCTCCATCTCCTGGATTGATCCCGCACTGTGCCCTTCCTCTTGCCCCTCCCCTGCATTTAAGGTGTTTTACAGAGATGATCTGTGCTCTGTTGGCAGACTCTCTGGTGGTGAGGTGGTCCCTCATGGACATCAATAAACCCCAGCTGCTGTTCACCCCTCAGAGTCCTTCCTTCTCTTCCTCGTCATCGCTCGCGCTGTAATGGCGGCAAAGGCCCCACAGGATGGGGAGGGTATTCCCGGATACTGGACCATACCTCGCACTGGGGCCGGTGTCAGGACTGGCCTGGCAAGGCAGGAGAAGCCTCCTGAGACACAGTGACCACCGCAAGAAAGAACAGCCTTGCTTTCAGGAAAAGGAGAACTGGACTTCTGGGGGTACATCTGCAGTGCTTGAGGTCACCGGAGTTTGCTCGGACAGTGTTTTAGGAACACCTGGAGTATTCGAGGTGTGATCCAAGTGGCAGAAAATCCCAGTTAATTTTATTTACTGCTGGAGTCCTTTGCCGTTTTGCCCATTTTGCAGCTGGCAGAGACGCCCAGTAATTCTGCAGTGGTTAGACCTGAGTTCTCCACTGCCAAAATGGGTGAGAAGAAGCAGTGTGGACTGTGGGGTTTTTTCTGCTGCTGGGACTGGAAACCATGGGAAGAGTGCTCTGGAACAGCACCTGCCTGAGGTGAGAACTACAGTAAAAAAAGAGTAATTTTGCGTGAGGAACTGGGATAAAAAGGGAAGAATGAATGGATCAATCTCGGAAAGAGAGGCTGAGGGAGCTGGGGGGGCTCAGCCTGGAGAAAAGGAGGCTCAGGGGTGACCTTGCTACTCTCTAGAAATCCCTGACAGGAGGCTGTAGTCAGGTGAGGGTCAGCCTCTTCTCCCAGAGACAGGACAAGAGGACACAGCTTTTAACTATGCCAGGGGAGAGTTTAGGTGGGACATGAGGAAGAATTTCTTCACAGAAAGGGTCATTAGATGTTGGAATGAGCTTCCTAGGGATTTGGTGGAGTCACCATCACTGGTGGTGTTTAAGGAAATGTTGGAAAACCCCAGCTCTACATAGACAGGGCAACTGAGGGGCGTTTGTAAAAGATTTTATTCCGTTGCCCATCATGTAGAAGGGTGAAACATGAGAGATGTAAAACTCAGTGCCATTCAATCAGAAAACAAACTATTTCTTGTTTACAATCCCTTATAGATGTTTTTCAGCCTATCAGCTGCTTTTGCCACACAATGCTGTTAATACTTTTAACACCAATCACTGATTATTTTACCCCACATGGTCTTGTTACAATGCATCTTTCACAGTTCTAATTCTCCAAAATGTCTGGTCTGTTTGCAAGGCCATCGTTTGAAACTTGTTTCCAGTTCAATTTCTCTCTCAACAATGTCTTCTCCATCCCACAGCCTTTCTAAGTCAGCACACCTCATCTCAGAGTTTGCACACAGACGTACAAGACTCTGTGAGCTTTCAGCCAGGCTTTGAGAATCCTCCACAATTCCATTTCTCACGAGGAAAGGCTGGACGTGGCACTCGGTGCCATGGCCTGGGTGACAAGATGGTTTTAGGTCACAGGTTGATCTCAAAAACCTTTTCCAACCTATTGATTCTGTGATTTTATCTGCAGCAAGGCTGAGCAGGGCCTTGCAGGGCTTTGGGGGTCCTCCCCTTACCTGCAATTTCCAGATAAAGGTGCTTATTTTGGGTTTATCCCACCACAGTGTGGGCTCTGGAATAGGGAAGGGTTTTCTCAGGGGCAGGAGGGTGACACCAGGGAGCACAGTCACATCACTGGGATGTCTGGATTGGGATAGGAGTCCAGGGGAGCCCTTGCTTATCCTTCTGGAGCCAGGCCAGGAGCTGCCTCACTGAGGGGCAGCTCTAGGACACATGGGAATATTCCAAAATAAAGGCAACAAGGGTCCCTGGGCACAGAGATCCAGGAGCACCCCAAGACTCTGCTGTTTGGGGAGGCAGGAGGCCAAACTCAGAGGCACCATTCCCTCAGAGATGTCTGCATCCAGCCAGATGAATTCCTGTTTCAGAGCAGAGAGTTTTCACCAGCTGAGCTGGAAGCAAAGCAGATGCTCAGCCCAGCCAGGAGGCCATTTCTCTGTGATTATTATTTCCATGTGCTTAATTTCCAGCTCTCTGGTGCCTGTCAGTGATGGATGCTGTGACAAAAAAGTCCTCAATCTTGCAGAAAACTGAAAGCACACAGGGACGTCATCCTGTCCCTTTATTCTAGTAAATCTCTATTGTTCAGGTAAACCATCTGGTCATTATCCCACATCCATACTCAGGCCCTGGAGGAATAAATCCAAGTCAGGATAAAGCACTGCTGAGCTGACGATGAAGGGTGACACGTGGTAAAATTAATTCTTTTTTTTTATAGTTAGCAGCATTAAAAAGCCATTCAGTGAAATGAAGTTGTTGTTATCACAAATAAATTACAGTTCAGCAGGAAAGAATTACATTGAAAACTGATAGGCTGTAAAATTAATAATGTTTTGGGCAATGTGCCTGCTCTTGGCACTTCTCTGAAGTGTCATCCTGGGGCAGAGCTGACACCAGCTCTGGATATCCACACCCCACCTTCTAGGAATGATGTGCTAAGCCTTGCTCCCAGGTATCTGGCATGAATTCCCAAATATTGTGGAAGAAATGTGGGATCTGAGAGCTCCACAGGGGACATTTGCCCCTGTGCATTTACCCATGTGCCTCTTCCCCCCTCAAAACAGGGAGAAGCAGACCTTGTAAAAGGTATTTCCACACCAGCTCTCTCAGATTTGATGTGTGGTCACTGACAGGAGGAGAGGAGGTTTTTGTTTACCCAAAAAGTGAATTTTAGCTTGAGAGTCTGGAGCCTCAGTAAAAGTGTTGTCTCTGAGGCAGCTGCCAGCAACTTGAGGAACAGTGGCCACATCTCCCTGGTGCCAAGTGCCCTTACACAAACAATTCCAGCAGCAAATAAGAGGCAGAAAAACCTCCTTCACATGGAGAGCTGGAGGAAACTATCCCAGGATCTGTCTGTCGGTACAGAATGTGTCTATATGCAAGGAAAACCCAATTTTCTTATACAGACCCCAGAATCTTTGGGCTTCCATGAGATGATCCAAGTGTTTTGTGTGTGCTCAGAGTTTGTTTTGTTTTTTTTTTCCCTCCTGTTCCATCAGAATGTACCCATTTAAGATAATATGAGCAGGATTTTTGCATGAGGCTTTCTTTTCACGATGAACTCTCATTTCTCAGCACTGAGGGTGGCTCTGGGGTCAGGACAGGGTGGACACAACCAATACCCTGCCCCAGCTTCTGCATCAAAAACTGCTGTCAAAAGTTTGGTTACTTCCAGTCTCCCTCTCTGTCTCTTTGTCAGCTTTATCCTCCTGCCCATCCCATTAAACAAGACTGATTTCCCCCAAAAAACTCCCCAGAGTGGCCTTGTTGATGTCAGAAAATCCAATTCCTACTCCAGATTTCACGGACACAGCAGTTAAATACCATGAGTATGGTGTCATTAAAATTGTGCAGAGAAGGGAATGTGTCCTAACGAGGCTCTTTGGAATACATGTAACTGTGTCAGTTGATTCTCTTTCAGCAAATATCAAGCCATAAAAATGTCACTGAAGGTTATATATATATTCAAGGAAGAAACAGTCTGAGTTCACAAATCCTCTGCTCCACAATAAAAGTCTCATCTGTGATAATCTTTCATTTTTAACGTTACTCAAATCTAAAATTGACTCGAAGCTATTTCTTGTTTCTTCAGTTTCAGAACCAACTGCAAGAGATTTATCTACTTCCAAATTGTCTTTGCAAACTGTCAGTACCAAAAGGCAATTAAACTGGAGCTCAGTGAGATATGATGAAATAAAAATTAATTAGAAAAGGCATATTCCAAAAAAAAAAAGGAGTTTTCTGGCAAAAATACATCTGTCTTTAAATTCAGATGTTCTGCAGGGATAGAGCTGAGATGTTTGACTCCACTTGTGATATTCTCATCAAACCCATGACACCACATGAGACAAAGCCAAGTTTGCAATGCTTATTTCAGTATTCCAGAGTATCCTGGAATTCCAGGGTATCCTGTAAATTCAGGTTATAGCTTAGACTTGCAGCAACACCTGGAGCTGATGTGCATCTTCTCAACTTTTAAAGGGCCACAGCGTCCTGTGGCTCCAGCTGTGTGTAAGAAAACCAAAGCTGAGCAGGCTTTCCCAATGCTTTTTAGATAAATCTCCATCTTCTCGAGCTGCCATGCTGTGTGGTGACTGTGCACAGGCTGCCTGTGACTACACACACATTTTTAAGCTGTTGGTGCCATTGCATAAATCCCAATCCAGACTATTTTAGGTGCTGACAACACTTGAAACGTGTTTTTTTTCCTCAGCCTAAGGATTTTGATTCCAGCCTTTTCAGCTCTTGTCTTGAAAAGGTGAACAACGTGTGATTATGAGTAAGGGGGAAGCAGGGAAGGCAGCATCCCCTTGAATGGGTTAGACTGGGTGATATTCCTAAGGACACTGGAATTGTCATTTCAGGCTCACCATTTCACATCAGTGTCATTTCAGGCTCCCCATAACTGCAGATCCACGGAGCTCTGGAGGAGGCTGGAGTGAGGATTTGCCTTTGGATGTGCATGTAATGGAAAATGACCTCAGCAAAACGAGTTGTCCCAGAGCAGTGGGGTGCTGCTGTCAAACTGGAGCCAGCTGCTGTCCCAGCTCACTCGTGCTCCCCTCCCTCCTGGTGGTTTCCTTCTCCCTGTTCCAGTGCCAAGGCAGAGGGAGGAATCTTTCCAAGACATCCTCATGGCTACAGAGGGACCTGGGGTGACACACTCGGCTGATGTGGATGGAAAAGTGGCTGTCAAGGCTGACATCACACGTCGTTCTTGTATTGCTCCCAACAAACACAGCTCATTCATGTGAAACCCCCAGTGTTGGTCTTCCCAAGAGGCTGCTGCTCCCCTGGGACTGGAGGGATTCACACAAGGACAAATCCCTTGGGAGCACTCAACAGCAGAGTGGTGAGAATGGCACCGGCTGGTCTCTCCGTTCCAGGGCTGCAACAGTTCATTTTCCATGTGTTACCTGGTCCCTTGAGTCTTGACATTTAAGAGCCAGAGGCAAGACAGGCTGTTGGCAGGGACAGGGACTGGAATTCCACAGAGTGCTGGGCTTTCAGCAGAGTGCTTGGATTGCTCATTTGTAAAGGCTGGTGCTAATGCCAGGCAGCTCTGGATCTATTTGTGTCCTTCCCTGAAGTGAGCAGCTGGTGTGGCATCCCTCACTCAACCCCTCACTCTGCACGGACCCCAGACAGACCTGACACCCCGGTCAATCCTGTCTGCTCTGCTCACTCTTCCTGGAGCTCTTGGCTCCTTTCCTTCTTGATTTATTGACTTTGTGGTCTCTCAGATCTAAAACCCATGACCACTGTCTCGTGATTCCCTCCAGACTCACTCTTTGCCTTTAGGTTTGTGGGCCTGTGTCCTCTGTGTGCTCCCATCCACATGGATTTTGGGTTGTTGTTTTTTCTACTTTATCCTTGATATAAAAATCATTAGTGATTAAAGCACCTCAACTCCAGCCCATAGAGAGATCAGACTGCTGGCTCTGAAATTCTATTGGTTCAGTTCCTCTTGAATGAAAAATTTTGTCAGGGGGCTTTGGCCTGTGTACCTGGCCACATGTATATTAAATATAAACTGTATATTGTTCATCACACAGGAACTGGTGTGAGGGGAGAATCCTCCAGAGCTGAAGGATTATCACAGACACAGTTGCTGGGACCCACACTTGAGTTCTCTAAAAACAACAGAATTGAACAAAAAATATGAAATTTCCCTGTTTATTCCCATATCCAACGTTTGTAGGGGAAAGGATCAAACTGTGGCAGCAGCTGCAGTCAAAGTTGCTGTTCCAGTTCCCTGATCCATGCACAGCACATCTTGGGCTCAGTTATCCTTGCAGATTGGCTGGGAATCCTAAAGTGGGCAAGGAGTAAGGAATATTTGCTGTGACCAGCAGAAAAGCACGTGGGAAGAGGAAAAGCTGATAAAAATCTGCCTGGCGTTACAGCCCGGATAGACACAACCACGATAAATGGTTCCTGCCTGGGATTCCCGTCAAGCAGGTCTGTGCTGGGTCTGTGTGCTGGAAATTTAGATGAAATCTGTCAGTCCCTGGCTTAGACCTGTGTATTCTGTTGCATCCACACATGATGGAGGATCCCGGGATTGTTGCTGGAGGTGCTTTGTGTGAGCTGGGCCATTTTCCTTGGCATTCCATTTATCACAGAATCATGGACTCGTTAAGGCTGGAAATGACCTCTCAGATCACTGAGTCCAGATGTTAACTCAGCACTGCAAGTCCACCACCAACCCATGTCCCCAAGTGCCACACATCTTTTGAACACTTTTAGGGGTGGCAATTCCACCAGCTTCCCAGGAAATGTTCCAATGCCTCACTACTCATTCAGTGAAGAATTTTTTCCTTAGATCCAATATAATACTCCTTGTTGCATTTTATCGTCATTTTGCCATAGTCGGGATTAAATGATCGAGATATTTCTTGTTTGGACTCAGATGTTTATTAATTCTTATCTATATTACAGTCTCACAAACTGTGAGTTCTACAGCACTTCTACCTAACAAACTGAAAAATGGAGCCGTATCTCTTTCTCTACAAGGCCTTTTAAGGATAAACTGTCCAATTAAGAAATGACACCTAAATTATTTTTACTTTTAACCCAATAACCAACCACCCGTGGTCTGCAATGTGGATTTTTCTATCCAATTACAAAACACTACCCAGACCCATGAAGAAGAAAGTGAAAAAGGACTCAGCTTCCACCCTAAAACCTCCATCTTGCTTTATATATATTACTGTATTCTAAACCCTTAAACTCTAAGTTTTCCACCCTGTGATATTACACAATTCTCTTCAAACTCCACACCCACAATCCCAGTGCTATCACTCAGTTTTGGAAGCCTTTTCCACAGCCTCAGGTCAAATACAGTGTTTGCTTGGAGGGTCAGTGCCTGTCAGCACAGAAAGTCTGGAATTCTCAGTGCCCAGAGTTCCAACACCTCCTCTGGTGCAGCTTGAGGCCGTTTCCTCCTGTTGTGGCCCAGTACTTTCATTGACTCCATAAAACCTGTTCCCTTCTCACAGGGAATGTGTATCAGACTATTTGTGTTTCGGATGCTGCCCTCAGGCTGGAAAGGCATTGTGGAAAAGGCTCCCTTCAGAGCAGGAATGCTGCAGAGCCTTTTCCATCTGTGCTGTGTTTGCTGAGGAGGCTGAGCTCATATGTTACCCTGAACTAAAAGCAAGAGCCCTCCTGTAGCTGCACCATCGCTGTCTCGCTGCCACGGAGCAGGTGAGAGGCAAACACACTGTGGGCAGCCTGTGGTCTGACAGAGACCATCTGTGTGGCTGCTGACACAGAATTTAAGCACTTTTTGCACCGTTGTCAAGCTTTTTTTGCAAGAAGGAACATGCAGGAGATGCTGAGGAGCTCCAATGCAGCACGGTCAGGGGGGTCAGCCAGCAGATATTTGCTGCTCCCGTGCTGAGGGTTTTTTATAAAAGTTACCTTTGTGGCTTCTTGGAATGCCCTGTGCTCTCCGTGGACCAGTTATTTTTAATGAAATGTCAGCATTTGGCACAGCAAAGCCAATGAAGGATTAATAAAAAGCTGGTGCACGAGCAGGTTTGCAGAACTCTGCTAAACATCAAACACTGGGAATGGGCAATATGGAATAAATTCACTCCCAGGGTGGGCTGCTTCCAAGCACAAAGCCAAGCATGAAACACTGAGCTGTCTGCAGGTGTTGAGTTTGTTTAAAATCCAGCTTTTAAAACCTTTCCTCTCAGAGGCCATTTCCCCTCTGATAATCCCTGCTGGGATAAGGGATGCATCAGGTTCTTAAAACTCGGTGGCAGATGGAACAGTGGAGGTGTTCCTGACAGCCTTACACCCAACAAATGCCGGGAGAAAATATCCCAGCAGTACCTGCTGGCTCCTGTGCTCTTCTCCCTCCCTTTCCATGGAAGCAAGGGCGGGGCACAGTCTTGTTGCATGAGCACTGCTCTGCAGAGCCTCTCCCTGGAGGACCAGGAAATTTAAGGTCTCAAATTTAAGGGCCTCAAATTCAAGGTCTCCATTGATGCCTTGGGAAGGCTGAGCTGGAAAAGAGACTGGACAGAGGTAAGAGAATAAAGTAGAGATTTATTAAAAGGCCTTTAAGGATACACCTTGGGCAGGACAAGAGCCTGGCCAGGGCTACACCCCAAGGTGGACCCAAAATGGTCACAAAATGGACAGACAGTCATGAGGTCTCACACTTTTATAAGTTTTGGTCCATTTGCATCTTGGGGTTGAATTGTCCAATCCCAGCTCCAGGTGGTGCAGTCCCATCCTTCTTGTTTTCTCCCTCCAGCCACCGTTGTTGGTGCTTCTGGGCCTGAAAACTTGTCCCAGTTGTCCTTGGTGTGCAGCAGGAAAAGGATTTGTTTTGTGTCCCTGCTGTGTGCAGAGAGCTGAGTGACACTGGATGGGAGCTCAGAGCTGCCCCCCTGGGCACCACAGAGTCTGAAACACATGACAGCTAAAACTTAAAGCATCACCACCCTGCAAGCTGCTCAGAGCCCTGCCAGCATGAGGAGTGGAAGGACTTTGACCCTGTTTTGTGTTTAGGACAGGCAGGAGGTTGGTGACAGATCAGGTGTCTGCACAGGTTTTTCTTTGCTTTTCAGGCTCGTGTCAAGGGAATTCTTCCAGCACCCCTGGGGAGTTCGGTGTGTCAGTGACATTGTGGCACCCAGATAAATGCCAAATATTATTCCCTTTCACCTTTCCAGACCAGCCTTACCCCAGCACATCTCTAGGGATTAATTCCTGTCTGATTTGCACGATAGCAGAAAAACCCCTGAGTTACTGATGGGACTCACACGAGGTTGCAGAAAGAGACTTCAGAACAAGGGAACTCTGTTCCCACCGTGTCCAAAGCCAAGCCTTGTGACATCCCCAGCTGTGCAGCACATGTGGGGCAGGTGGCAGCACCTCTTCCAGGCTGAACTTTGCCACCTCGAGCAGAAAGAACTTCCCTGGATTAGGGCCCAGCTGTACCACCCTGGAGAGCTCAACACACTGACAAATTAGCCAAAAACCCACCTGATTTTACACAGCTCAGGATGTGGCAACCTCTACATCCAACCGTCAGCAGACACCTAAGCAGGCTCTGTGTCCTTAGCAAAATTTGGTGACATGAGAAAATAAAAAAACTTTTCAATTCTCCCGTTGCATCACAACAGAGAAAAAGCTGAGGCTGGAAAGAAAAGGCTGTTCAGGCTGATTTCCAGCTTTAGTAGGATTGGGGATAAAATTCCCATTCCCTGTGGTGTAAATTGCTGCTCAGGACACTTTTCCATCAGCATCTCTCAAAAGGGGAGGAGGTCCTAGGGAAAGGGAAAGAAACAGCTTTCAATTTTGGCAAAATCTGGTACCAGTGTGATCTTATGGCCTCACCAAGGCCAGGTTGGGCAGGTCTTGGAGCAGCCTGGTCTAGTGGAAGGTGTCCCTGCCCGTGGCAGAGGGGGTGGAACTGGATGAGTTTTAAGGTCCCTTTCAACACAAACCATTGTGTGATTCTACGATAAAACTTCATTAGTTTTACTTAGATCAAGGTGACAGCAACAGGGGAAACTGGGATCCGGGGTGCAGCTGCTGGATAGACTTGGTTTCTGAGCACATCCACTGGGGTAATTCACATTTTGTGCGTGTGTTCTACTAACAAATCTATGATTATATATATACATTTATCTATTTGAATGTATATATTTCTTTAGAAACACATTACACAAACGGACTCCCATCCTGATTTGAATCATAAAATCACAGAATCACAGAATATCCTGAGTGGAAAGGAACCCACAAGGATCATCCAGCCCAACTCCTGGCCCTGCACAGACACCCCAACAATCCCACCCTGTGCATCCCTGGGAGTGTTGTCCAAACACTCCAGGAGCTCTGGCAGCCTTGGGAAAGTGCCCATTCCCTGGGGAGCCTGGGCAGTGCCCAGCACCCTCTGGGGAAAGAACCTTTCCCTGATCTCCATCCTGAGCCTCCCCTGGAGCAGAGTTTGGTGAGAGGAGCTCCAGGGTGACACCAAGCTGCTCTGAGTGTGTCAGGGCTGTGCCCTCTGCCTGCCCTGCCCCGTGTGAGCAGCCTGAGCACGTCCATGTGTGAATTCCTGCAAAGTCCCTGTGTCTGGGTGTGTTCCCTGGGGAGTACAGGCTCAGCCTCACTGCAGGCAGCATCTGAAGCTGCGTCAGCCTCACCTCTGCCAGGTGACTGGATTTGGCATTTCCCAGCAATGAGCACAGCAGCTCATGCCCTCCTGAAAACCCACCTATGGTCTGGTCTCTGCAGAATGGCTTTGTTGTAAATAGACACTGTATATTAATCTGGGCATGAGAAATTAAAGAATTGCAGGTTACAGGAATAGGTCAAAAGACATATGAGGAATTGATGGACCAAGGAATGTTGCCTCAATCTACATGTGAAGAGAGGACTTCAGCTGTGTCTCCGTGGACAAATCACCCAACCATCAGCTCCAAAACAACTTTGGCTTCCAATAACCATCCCTCAGCTTCCAATAACCATCCTTCTGTCTGGCGAAGGGACCTCACTCTCAATATCAATATGATTTACAGTTAATCCGCAGACACCATTCTGATTCCACTCAGGAAGAAGTTTGAATCCAAAAAGGAAGAACTATGAATCTCATAATCCTGCCCCAAACAAAGGAAAACCCTGCCTGGAGGGAAATAAAAAGCATAAAAACTGAACCCTAAAAGCAGAACGTTGGAGCGAATGACAGGGGGACTTGGCGTGGGCCAGTCCAGTGTTCGCCTCCCAATTCGATCGAATTTAATCTTTGTTGTGGCTGTGATTTTTGTCTGTTTCATTGCAATTTGGTCTTTTTCTTGTTGTGTTTTTATTTCTTTTCTGTATTTCAATTCGCATTAGCGAGCAAATAAAATTGATCTTTTTTAATTCTGATTCGGCTCACCACATTTATAACAGCTTTTTGTTTGTTTATGGTGTTTTCATTCATTTTACTCTTCCCTTTCTTGCTTTCTTCCTGCAGCCCCTGTGGCATTTGCCTGGCAGTGTGGCTCTGTGGTGGTGAGACACATTTCCCTTCCTCTTCCTCCAGACAAACCCCACTGGGCTGTAGTGCAGGAAAACTCAATTCACAGTTTTCTCCCCATAGTACTCCCACAACATTTCCAGCCTACCAGAGTTAGAAGGAACTAAGTTCTCCCTGACAGCCACTATTTTTGATATAAAGGCCCTCACTTGCACATGCTACTTATACCAAATTGCATAAACTCAGCCCCAAAGTGACTTACAAGTTATGATGACAGCTTAATCACGAGAACAAACTGCAGCTTTAAAACCCTGTAATTTAAATTGTCTGTAAGTGGGATTTGAATCTAACAGTCTACCATTTGAGGCTCAACAGCTCAGTAATTGCAGCTGTACACAGAATACAATCAAAGCACCAGGGGAGGGGGAAAAAAAAAAAAAAGCCAAAAGGCATGACAACAATGCCAGAAAAAGTAATTGCCACATCAGCTCAGGCACTCTGAGGTGTTGGGCACTTCTGCAGCAATATGAGCTTTTCCCAGCTGGCTGTGTTTAACAGAGGTAAAACAGGGAAGAGCAAAATCCAAGCCAATATAGGAATAAGAAGCACCAATCCTCTTGATCCCAGAGAAGTTGTGGACTCCCCTTCCCTGAAAGTGTTCAAGGCAAGATTGGATGGGGCTTGGAGCAACCTGGGATGGTGGAAGGTGTCCCTGCCCATGGCAGGGGGTAGAAATGGATGATCTTTAGGGCCCCTTCAAACCCAAACCTTTCTAGGACTGGCTTTGTTCACACTACAGTAATTTTAATTACACCAGAGATTTTATATTTCCAGAAACATCCCCTTACTCGGGGCATAAGCTAAAAACCGATTTTCCACAATACTTATGTCAAAAAATGTTTGAGGTTTTTGCTTGAGAATATTAAATCTCCCGATTTCCTTGATTGCTAGTAAAGATGCACTGGGTCATACAGACCGGTCTCAATTCATGCTGTGTTTCCTCTAAGCCCAGCACCAAGGGTCAAACTGAACCTTTTAACTCCCCAGGAGATGTTATTTGTGCAGGATATGACAGGAGGAAAGCCTCCAGTACAGCAGGTCTGAAAAGGAGAGTTGGAAAGGCAGGCCCAGGTTATCCCATCGGGTGAGAAATCTTTTGCTCATGCATGGAGAAAAACCCCATAAAAGAGATCTCTGTCTTATGGGGAAGAAGAGTAGATGTTCCCAGTACCAGGATGCAGCAGAAAAGAGCATTAACAGATTAAGGATAAGCAGCAGAGAAGCACAAAAATGAGGACAGGGAACGGTTTTGATATCCAAGGATGACATAGATTCAACAGAGAAAAGCCTAACAGGGAAGAGCTGATAAAAACAGGAGTGGTATGATACAGTCTTACACCTGGCCAGAGTGTAATGAGCCCCATGAAGATGTATCAAGTCTGAGGGTTGACCTGCAGCCTCCCAGAGTGGCTTAATAATAGCCAGACAAGTTCTCTGGATGTGCTTTGTAAAAGAAAAGATTTCAATAATGACAAACATAACAAACAGTATCAAACGAAACAAATATAAGTCAAACACAACGTAGAGAGAACTCTTGCACTGGCTAAGGCAGTCCAAAGAAAGCACTTGAGCAGTTCTGTGCTCCTTCTTAAATACTTAAAGTTTTAGGGGGCTAATTTGGCTGCCAATAGAAACAGCTACAGGTTTTGAGAAACATTTTCAAAGCCCAACCAGTGGCCCTGTGCTGGCACTGGGCCAGCCAGGGTGAGAGGGACACAGAAAGTTCTGGTGCCTTTCCATAAAAGTCAGGGGCAACACCAAAACCCCTTTTCCTTATTCAGGAACATTTGTTCGGTGCAGTGCAACAGTGGGGAAAGGGAAACTGAGCAGCTGCATCTGGAACCTGGAGCTGGTGAAATGCAGGTGGCAGTGGCCACTGTGTCCTGTGACCCCAGCCCTGCACACTGGCCAGGACCAAACACACACACGAGGATCCCTGAAATGTCTGCCCAGCTGTGAAAGGCCTCCCGTTCTCCTCAGTGCCATTTATCCTTGAAAGCTTTGAGTCCAATTTAAGTGTTCACAGGGCATTTTCCTTCCATTTTTTTTGGTTCAGTGGATTTGCCTTCCTATTCTGCTGCAGTGAAGTTTTCCACACTGGCACGTGGGTCAGGTAAAGGCCAAACTCCCAAGCCAAAATGGTTTTGAGACTGTTCAATTCCAGGCAGACTTGTTCAAATATTCTGCAATTTCAGACTTTGTCATCATCTAAGTTCAACAGATTTTGGGTGAACAGAGTGAAAGTGCTACTTTAGCTGAGTCCTTAAGCAAACTCAGCTTCTTAAGGCTCTGTGTCCACCTGTTCACTTCCATACAACAACTTTTGAATACAAAGAAATTTAACAGAGAAATTCTTTCAAGTATTGCAAAAATCAGCACCTGCGTGAGGGTGAGAAACCCAACTCAGTGGTCACTGAGGAAAAAAAAAAAGCAGGAAGTTCTCAGCTTAACACTCTATTTTCGGTGTTTGTGGCTTTCCAGCTGGCACGGGTGTCACTCTGGAATCCATCTGGTGGGTTGTGGTGGGCTGTGGTGGGCTGGTGCAAGAGAAAACAGCCTGCAGAGCCTGGAGGAACTTGGGCTTCTCAGATCCCACTTCTTGATTCTCCTTGGCAGGACACCTGCCCATCAAAGAGGCTGCCAGAGGAACAAAGCTGCCTTGAAAAGCAGAACAGCCCAAATAATTTGGGTTAATAAGCAGAATAACCCAAGCAACCCAAGTTTGGAAATAATTCTGCTGATTTCAGGAGGCAGAACCAGTTCCTGCACACCTTGGGGCTGCTCATGTTTCCTGAGAAGGCAGTGGGCAGAGGTTTGGCAGTGATCTGAAATGCACATCCTTGAGCAAGTGGTGCAGAGTGGAGGGCAAAGTGATGATGGAGGGCAAAAGCACAGGAAATTTGCCAAGCTGAAGGTCAGACCCAATACTTGGTTGAAAATAATCCCTTTTTCAGGTCACTTCTGGCAGAGGGTTTATCAGCCTGGGTTCGTTTCAATTCCATCCTTCCAGTCTGTGGAATTGATGCTTCCAGCTCCCACTTAACACTTTTCAGCATGAATTGAAAATCTGACAGCTTGTCTTGTGTCTGCTCTTCCCTCTGCATTGCCAGAGTGAGGTTAAAGGAGCCATCAAGGGTGGTTTAGAGGGCCAAGGACTGTTGTGCAGTGGGAGGAAATAATTTGCTGCTAATGCACATGACAAAGTGAAACATTAAATGTAAAGGTCATTTTGGGGGTTGGAAAGGAATTTCTAAATCACTGCCTCATATCCCTTAAAATGACTGAATATCTCAGGAGACAAAAGGCATCTGGAATATTTTGTAAAAGTCTGCAGGAGAGCCTCGTGGGTCGAGCAGGATAATGAAGATCTCCTCCAGCCATGCTGGCTTGTGCTGGAGACCAAAAATGACATTACAATGTTGGGGAAATGTTTGGCCTCAGAGTCCTCTGAGGTAAGAACAGAGAAAAAGGCTTTCTTTTATTGGACTTTTCCTGGGGGAAAATGGACAAGGATTCAAGTTCAAAGATGAAGACATTGATTCTGATGAGATGCAAAGAGTCCAGTGGTGTGACTGGAAAATGGTTTCGTGCCAAGCCGTGTGAAAGCAGCTCTCAGGAACAAAAAGCACTGAAGATTTTAAGGAATTTTTTAAGAGAGGAGCTGGCAAGAGTAAAAAAAAAATATGAAGAGCATTTAAATCAGTAATTAAAAGTCATTTCTACAATGCAAATAAAATCTAGATCACAAACTTCAGCTGGAAGGGGAGCTTTTGGAGCACAAACTGTGCAGCACCCCTGAAACAGAGCAGTGACCCAATCTAGTCCTCAGGGATGGGACCAGAATTTTTAAAAACAAGGTCCAAGTGAGTGGAAATCCTGAGCAGGAGGTTTTTGACTTTTCAGAGAGAGGGAGCTGAGGGAAAGAGCCAGGATATACTCAATTTGTGGGTTATTTTTTATCATCTTTGGGAGGAGTTCTTAAAGAAGGAGACAGGCTGAACCACAGCAGACAGATGTAGTACAACAGCATGCAAAATTTGGAGAACTGTGCAGAAGTGAGGCCAAGCTGTGGGCAACCTATTTTATCTGGGTTTTTTGAGCTCCTTCAGTTTATTTTTCTGTTTACCCAGCACCTGCAATTCCTTTGTTTTTCCCTTATGCCCATGTCTTTTTCTTTCTGCTTATTCTTGTCTCTCAGCTCTGGAACACTTCCAATTGGGCCACATTTTCCTTGACTTCTTGCTAATCCCGTGGGTTTTTTTCTCGACATTTTGCTGAGGACTGTGGTTTGCTAAACAGGACTTCAAAACCATGGTGCTCACTGGGTAGGATGGGCTGTGACTAAAAGTTTGTTATTGACACGTGAGAATTGAACTGGGGCCCTTTCCACTGTCCACCTACACCTGCCTGCACAGTATTTTCTGTTAATTAAGGTCAGGTATGAGGGGAATATTAAAAAAAAAAATGTCTGTTAGATGAGAAATACATAGGTTTTCACTAGAGTGTTATTTTCTTTGCTTCATATCAACAGGTTTTTTGCATCTCTGGAGGTAAAGTGGAATTTCTCTGCATTCTGCTCCTTGTGTTCCAATCTCTTTTGTCAAGGCTCCTCATTTCTGTGCTCTGGGGGTTGCTGTGTTTGGTGCTTGCTCAGAGCAATACAACACCCACACCCTTCCCTGCGACCTCGTGTTCTCACAGATCAACCCTGCTGGCAGCACAAGGGGCTGCTGGTAATAAACAGGGAGTGTGGAATCATTCATTTCCATCTCAGGTAAAAAAATCTGAACTGTGTAGGCAGGCAGGGCTGATGCTAAATTAATCACACATGGAGATTTATTCACACAGAGCAGCGTGGAGCTGCTGCTTTTCCCAGCAAGCCCCAGCCCAAGCCACCATGGTGCTCCCTCCCTCACCAGTGCTCCCCACCACCACTCCCAGAATGAAATATCAACACTCCCAGAATTAAATATCACTTCTCTGCTGAGTTTACCAGGCTCTGAATCATCCTCTGTAACCTGCCTGGGGCTGCCTGGGACGTTTCCTGATGTGATTTTGGGATAATGTCTTGAGTTGCAATGCATGATATATTCTATGCCCAATGTGTTGAAACAGATGGTTGTAGAGATGTTTTTCTTTATCTCATGACTCTGGGGGGAGGGGGCGGGTGTCTTCTGTTAATGGGCAGCTGTTAAACCAGGTGGGGCAGTGTTCTTTATCCCTTCCAGGACCCATCCTCCCTCCAGGGGATATCTGCTGTTCATGGGCCATCCAGACTCACTGCAGGGCTCATACAATTCCATCATCCCAATGGGAGATGCTCCACCCAGGGGGAGGAGCCCAGCATTCCTACCTGGATCAAACCTGAGATTCAGAACACCAGCACAGCCTGTTTGCTCTGGATTCCCAGAGGGAGACCACACCCATCTCAGCACCACTGGACATTCAGAGGAAAACTCCACCCTTCTACAGGATCATCTCCAACAGAACCACATCTGTGACTCCAGGAGGACTTGACTGGACTGACACCAACACCCTGACCAGCAGGGTGTCAGGTTGTGTTCTGACTCTGTCAGGGTTTCTAGGAATTTTTTTTGTTTGTTTGCTTGGGGTTTTGTTGTTGTTGTTGGTTTTTGTGGGTTTTGTTTGTTTGGTTTTTTTTGTTTGGTTTTTGTACTACTACATTTGTATCTTTAATATTCCTAGTAAAGAACTGTTATTGCTATTCCCATATCTTTGCCTGAAAGCCCCCTCAATTGCAAAATCATAATAATTTGGAGGGAGGAAGGTTTACATTCTCCACTCCAAGCGAAGGTCTGGCTTTCCCTGGCAAATACCTGTCTTGCAATCCAAGACAGACAAGAGTGATAAAAACTTGGGCAAAAGATGCTGCTGAGCTGAGCTCACTCTGCTTTTGTTGTGTGACAAAACTGAGATCCCACACAATCCCTGGGTGCTCTGTCATCTCAATTTTTAGTGAATTCTTCTTCAAGCCCCATGTTTATCCTGGAGCTCGTGTTGGCAGCTCCTCTGGGGCTCTGCCCTGTTTGCTCAGGATATTCTTGGTGCAGGACAAGACCTCCTGTTCACTCACCCCCCAAGCATGAACCAGAAATAAACAAACAGGATGACATCCTCCAGTCACCCATATGATTTTCCTAAATTCATTTATACTGCCCTTCAGGGTCTGGTAGAAAAATGATTTTTTTTATTTTTAGTTTGGAGTGTTTCTGGCTATTTTCCTTCTTACAAAGAAAGTAAAATAAAAGCACTAAAAGTGCTTCAGATTAGTAAATATAATGAATATCCCATGCACGAAGCAGTTCATGATTATCTGCTGGTAAAGTTCCAGGATATTATGAAAAGTACAATTTAAATACACATTAGCAGCTCTTCATGGTAAGGCTTCCCTTAATATTGTTTTGAAATCATACACACAACAAAATTACATTATTCTTAAAGGTTGTCTTCAGCACAATGACAAGTATGCCTGCAAAACACCAAGATATTATTAGCTCTAAAAAGAGATCTTTTATTTAAAAACCCTGAAAAGGTGGGAATCTACTTGCTAACAAACAAGTATCCTGCCTCTCTCTTTTAAACTACTCAACCAGTTAAAGGGGGGAAAATCCAGCAAATTTTTAGAAACATTGAAATCCTCTTCAGAACTGTTCCACCAAACTGGGTCAAGCTATTTTCAGTCTGAAGTAGTGACAGATTTCACCAGGAATATGAAACATTGATGTGGCCAGATTAGCAAACATCATTGGTTTGGAGAGCTGGGGGCCAGGAGCTGGAGATGGGTGTAAAACTCTGTCCATGACTCTCTTGTTTTCCTTGGAGGAAGCAGCTACTTCAGGAAGTCTTTAGCTATTGAGAGAAGGACAGATTGTCTTAGATACCAGCATTTAACATCTTCTTATTTCAGAGGTCTTTATGATAATTTCAGAGGGCTGATTAAAGGTGTTGGCTGGATGGAAAATCCATGATATTGTAGAGTTAGAGATTGGAGCAGGAGGTGAGGAGTAGCCAGTGCTGGAGGATCTGAGATTGGACTCAGAATGGAGGGCTGAGGGATGGTAAAAGGAGCATCACCTAAAACATTTCTTTCCATTTTAATATTTAAGTGTCTCCCAATTGTCAAAACTCTCTTAAATCTGAAAGACTGGGTCCCTCAAGCAACAATGAGGTCCAGTGGTGACTCAAATATTTTGTTTTAATTCATCCATTTAACTTTAGGAACTGAAATATTGAACATTTGGCCCCAGGTTTAGCCTAACACCTCATGCTATGCATGGGATATAAATGAAATACATCTTTGAAAAATACAGATATCTATTATTAGGAAAAGTGTGTATTTGAAATTAAATTGTGATTGACTGGGATCATGCCTTTGTCAGGGTTTCCAATTAAATATTATTATAACATAATATTGTTTAAAATCAACATTATTATGTATTTATATTAACTAATATTAACATTATTATGCATTAATGTTATTATATAACAGGAATAATGTCCTGCCTTAATTGATGTCCTCACCAAAAATTGCTAAAAATACACCACGTTTGCAGCTCTTGGTTGTTTCTTTATGGAAATTTGAAAGCTGTTGGTTTAAAGAGAAAAAAGAAAGCAAAGCTTGCTGCATTGCCTCTCTCCTGTCAGACACTATGATGTGCCCAAGAATAGCTGAGATGTGTAACTAAAATTTAGCCTGGTCTGCCTTTTCCCTGGATATCAACCTCGGTGATTCCCATTTGGTTTTCCCACATCATCCAGCCTCTACAGACTGAACCATGTCCTCTCTACAGGAAGATTTCACATGTTAGCACAGAGAGAGAAAATCTGGAAGGGAAGGAAATCCCTTCCCATTGTGGTTTGTTGCTGTTCTGGCCGTGTCACAGAATCACAGAGTGGTTTGGTCTGGGATGGACCTTAAAGGTCATCCAATCCCAATCCTCTTGTCCTTGCCCAGGAGCTGAATCCTACTGCTGGAGGAAAAGCCCCATTATTCAGCCTCAGATGACTGAAGCCTCAAACCTCAGCCTTGCACATCCTTTGAGGGAGGTCCTGACTGAGGACTGAGAGCCTGAATGGTTTTTGGGGTGGTTTTTGTGTGTCCAAGACACTCTGGAAGATGGAACGATCCCTCTTTCTGCTTTACAGATTAAAAATTACTGTTTTTATAAATGTCTAGACAGAGACCAGTAGGGTTAAGAAATTATTTAGATGTAGCATATATAGAAATTAAATTATTTGACTGAGGTTACAGATTATGGGGAAGAGATTTGCTTTGACCTGACTCTGAAGACAACGGGATAACTCAGAATCTCTCCATGTTCTTTACTTCATTGTCCCAGTTTTTAACCAGCTGTCAGTGAACACCACATCTCAGCTCCTCCAAAAGTGACCTTTCATTCTCAGGCACCTGTCATTTGTAGGTACACAACATTTATATGAAGAGCAGGAATTGTGGCAAACATGAAGCCACTTGCAGTGTGCAGAATTAGACACTTCAGGCCCCCAAAATGATTAGGAAGTAACTGAATACCAAAGATGCTGGCAAAAGCTTGCTTTGTGGTGGTTTTTTTTGGAAATCCTCCCTTAAAGAAGTTCTGTGATACTCTCTCTCTGTGTGTGTGTGTGTGCTTTCCATTTTTACCAGGAAAAAAAAAAAAAGCAAATTCTGAGGCTGAAAGATGACTGATGATTCTGGGTTCCCAAAATGAAACCTCCTCAGAGGTGACCGACTTGTATTTCCTGAACATGTTTCCTGATAAAGATCTTTCCGTTCTTTGACATTCCCATACATTTTTCACTCTTGGATTTTATTCTTGGTGAGGAGTGCCAGCGTTCAGGGATTACGTTTTGCATTCCATAAATCTCAGAATGTACAAAAATGACAACAGCACACATGGGTTTGTGTGAGAGCACATGCACACATTATTCATGGCACTGGCTGGATAGAGAGCTGTGCTTTTCACTCCCAGCGAATTCTTAGCTGAGGCAATCTCACAGCCATAAATTCACCACAGAAAACATGCTAAAACTTAGGCAAGGAATGAAAAGCCTTTAATTCTGAAAGTGTAAATGTATTCAAGCCGAGCTGTGTGAGCAAAATATGGCTTTTAAATTCTTTTCCCTGCCCTATTTTATTGCAGGTTCTTCTGACTGCAGGAGTTTTTAATTGCCACAAGAAGACAATGCTGAGGCTTTCAGCTCTTACTAAATAATTTTGGCCGAGGCTTGGCTGACCTACAGGACCCCATGGAGCCACCCTTGTGCCAGTCAAATGTTCTGGGAACAGGTTGTACAGACAGGCTGTAGATTCCCATCCCTGGAAGTCTGCAAGGACATTTTCATGGGGCTCTGAGCAACCTGGTCCAGTGGAAGGTGTCCGTGCCCATGGCAGGAGGATGGAATTAAGGATCTTTAAGGTCCTTTCCAACCAAAACCATTCAGTGACTCTGTGATTCTGTCCCCACCACCCCGTTTCTCTGCTGGTGTCACTCCACAGCCCCTGCCATGGCTCCGTGGCACTGGTGCTGTGTGACATGCCAGGTGATGTGGCACTGACTCAGGGGGAAGAGATCTTTGGAGGAGATTTCATTTCAATGCTCATCCTCATTGCTCTTCATTTCCTTAGCCTGGTGTATTCCCAGGGAAGGCACCCATTCCCTGCTGGGTGCACCACTCCACACACCTGCTTTAAAATGGATAAGAAAGCCATTTTCCTTATTTCCGTAAAGGAATCGCATTGTTCAGAGAGCAGATATCCATTTCCATCACTATGCCGTGGTTTTAATTAGTTTTCAGGGCTTTACCCAGGGCTTGTCTGCAAAGCAGCTTGCTCCTTTCTCTACCTCTCTCCCAGGACTGTGGTCTCACCACAGGTAGGCACGGGTTCAATTTGGGTAGCATTTATATTGGAGCAGGGAGTTTCAACACAGCCCCACCATTTCTGAGGCCAAACCTTGCATTTTCATTTGTCTGTGCTGCTCTCTGATGACACAGACAAGCTCCATTCCCCTCTCAGAACAGAAATCTTGAGAAGTTTAATTTAGAATCAGCTCCATCTGACATGAAAAATAGGGAGGCAAAGGTACAGACCTCTCCCATGTGGTTTGGAAGAGCCCCGTCTGCTCTTGGCTGGTCAGACCCCACAGGAGGCAGTGTGAGACAGGTGCCTGAAGGTCTTTCTTGGAGCAAAGCAGGAAACAAGTGGCACTGAACAAAACAGAAAATAGAGAGAGATGCTCCTTTTTTTCATGAATAATGATCAGTGCAAATGTCACTGAGAACAATGTGATTTTGCAGAACACATTTCCCAGTTAGGAAAAGTCATTACGATGTGACTTCAGGCAGCACTATTAACTCCCCTATATAGTTGTGGGCTGATTTTAATGGTTGGAGCTGTCAGTTTTCACTCGCTGGCATCAGGAGGGCAGTGATGGCAGAGGATGCCATTCACTGACAGGTATTGTCTTCAGGGCAAGTGCATGCAGTCAGTCCTCTCTGTGAATGGATGGGTGTCAGCAATCCTGGCACCCCAGTGCCTTCCCCAGCCCCTGAGCTCGAGACAGATGATACTCTTTCCACGAAAAGATTTGATTTCGGTGCAAGGAGGAATGACTCAAATCTCCTGGAGGTTGAAATCACCTGTGCATTGCTCAGCCTTGAGCAATCCCTTTGGCTTTCCGGACTCAGCAGCAATTACTGCGTGAGCTGATTTGTGACAAATCACTGATATTAATTAGAATAACCTCCATGGGCAACTGTCTAATTTAGGCACCGTTTCTATTTCCTTTTGTGCCTTTATGAAAACTCTAGGACATCTTTTTTCTCTCTGCCTGCGTTGGTGTTCATTAAAGCATTCCAGAAAGGAATTGAAATATATTTTCCCTCTCCATAATTGCTCTCATCAATTACAAGTCACTGCCTGGATTCCAGCACATCACCCTGAGCCACAGAAATGCATAAGCAGGAGAAGGAGCAGATGGAATTACAATATTTAAACCAATTTTGTGGGGGGTTCTCAAGTGACAGCAACCTTTGCTACTGCCATTCATTATGGAGGCTTTTTGTTGAATGTGTAAAGAGAACCGTAATTATTGATTGCTCAGCAGGCTGCAGCTGACAGCTTAGTAAGAAGTATTAATAACTGGGATAAAGAAGTGACTAAGAAATCATTTTTTTTTCAGCAATTTGGTTTATTCTGGAGATAAATTGCAATTTTATGGCCCTCGAGAAAATCAAGTGTGGGAGCAAAAAAGGTCTGCTCACACTTTCCGCCCGAGGAAACACAGAGGTGGAGTAGATTGGTTGTAAGTTAACATCCATCAGAGGATGCTGAGCATTAACACTGAGCTGTCCTGGTGTTATTTCACTTTTCCCAAGCCACAGCATCCAGTGAATTTACAACCCATTTATGTTTTCATAAACAAGTTCTTAAGTGCTTTAGTAACGCTCTGTACGAGCCACAATTACTGTGAAGGTTAGGAAAGAGAGAAGTGGCTTTAGGTCTTGAAAATATTTCAGTAAACTAGGCAGTGAATTTATTGGAAAATAAAGTTTAGAGAGACTAAAGCTGTGTCTGGCTCTTGGTCAACTTTGGTAAATAACTTTGGACTGAAAAAAGTCTTTAAAAATAGTGTGAAGAGGAAAGTGTTGCTCTCAGATTTGCTAAACAAAACATTCAGCTATTTCATTTTGAGAGCAGTGCTTTAGATTGAAAAATGACCCCAAAAATAATTGGTTTAATCCCCTTACATTCATGGAACATTTAATTTCAGTTCAAATGAAATTATTCAAAATGAGCTCAAATTAATTTTGACTTCCTCTTCACTTCTTCATTTCAGATGGTTGGGAAAAAAAAATTCAAATGAAAATCCTGCATCTCTATGCTTATCCCCAGAGCTGAAACATCCACACTGCCAGCTTTGCATTACAGAATTCCTGCTGTAACCAGCCAGTTTTCCTGGGATGGAATGAGCAGCACTGCAGGGTCTGGCCCAGAGGATCAGTGGCAGAGGTTGACAAATTACAGCAGTAGAAACGAAGATGAATTTGTTTTGTACTGTAGGAGGATATTGTGGGCTAACACCCTGTAAGTCCAGGACTGGGGTCTGATCTGCCCCTTTAGGCTCTCTAAGGCCAACTTGAGAGAGAAGGAGGCACCTCCTGAAGGCATCTGCCATGGCTTAGCCCTGTCCTGGAATGAGTGGGTGGGTGAGGAGGTGCAAAAACTGCGGATGATTAACGGTAGCTGGAGGTGGGAGATGATCCTTTGTGGTTGCTTCTTGCTTGTCCACAGCCTCAGTCAACTCCCTGAACCTTAAAATGAGAAAATGTAGGTCCTTACAGAACTATTGTTGGTGCTGCTCAGCTGTCATTTGTCTTCGCTGGATACCTGATTTATTCTTACTGAGCCAAATGAAGGCTAAAATTAAGATAATTCAAACTTTTACTTTGGAAAAATTAATAATTTATTCTATTAAAAAACAGCCTTCTGGAAGCACAGTTTATGGAGTATTTTATTGGCTGGCATTTTTGTTTCCCTCACCAGGGAGAAGTGAAATCTAACACATAAACACTTAAAACGTTTCCTTTTGGACTGAACGATGCATGACGAAGGTCAAAACACATTTACTGCAGTTTTTCACTCTGCTACGTCGTTTAAATAATGCCACAATATTATTAGTTTGCTGTTTATGGATTCTTTGTACTCAATCTATGATTTTTCTGTTTCCTGCTATGCTTGGTCATTACTGTAATACTTGGATGTCAGTAATCGACTCGAATTTTTACAAAAACACATGAATTTGGACACATGCAGCCCAATTCAGTGCCATTTACATCACAGAAAATAATTCATCCCTGCCTCCGTGACCACTGGGTCTTGCTGGGAACGCTCCCAGAGCAAGATATAACTCCAACAATCTCAGTGGTGGAATTAATGCCATAAAATATAGCTTTAAACTTAAACATTAAAGTGTGCTGAAATGAGTCTCATATCTCTTTGATATTCACTGGGAGCTCAGGTCTATAAATGCCTGTCTGACTTTTAAAAAAAATAAGACTTACTCACAAGATTTCTGGAAAATAAGTATTCTGAAGCAATTTTCTGTGTAAAATAGATCATTCCAGGGAGGAAAATAATAAAGTAATTGGTGCTATCACACGAGCTGGAAGGTCATGGGCTGTTCTTGTGCCACACAGCAATCTCCAGTCCCTCTCCACCTCTCAACCTTGACGTCAAAAATGTCAAAAAAGTTCAAAACTTTCTCCTTTAGGTGCTTGAAAGTCGGCACAAGGCTTGAAAATGGATGGTGAGGATGAGAAATGTGGGCTCCCTTGCAGTGGGGAGAGAATTCCAAGCCCAGGGGCTGCTGTGAGTTTGGCCATGGGAAGCCCCCCGGACCAATTTCCACCTGACTGGAACTGGGGGGCCCAGGCTAAGCAGAGCCAAGGACTTTTCCTTCTCCTTGAAGACAAATACTCTGGCATTGTTTTTATCTTTAAACTGAACTCTGCCCTGCCCCTCATCTTCAAAAACCTGGTGGCTTCATCCAGTTGATTCTTGTTTCATCTAAAAATGAAGAAAAGGCAGAGCCACCTGGGCCTGAAAAAGCAGCAGCTACAATAAGAAAGGAAACAGCAAAAGATTAATTTAACACTGCTGACATTTGTGAGGTATTTGACTATTCTGTGCTTAAAAAATGAAAGGCTTTGTTGTACCAAAGAGAACAAAAGCCCTTTGTCAATCACCATGTGTCTTATGTCCCACTTTAGTGACTTTAAACACTTATTTTCCATAGGTTTCTACAGGAAGCCTCTTTTAGCCTTTTGCAAGGAGTGATGGTTAATTCTTGTTGTATTTTCTGTCTCCTTTAATTTGATGAAACAAGAATAGCTCAAATCAATCACCAGGAAGGATGTCAAATCATCAGAAAGGATGTCACACATAGCGGCTCAAAATGGGATGGTGGGGGAAACAGTGAAGGTGGAATATGGGAAGTGAGAGTTGCCTGGAAAAGCAGGAGGTGCTGGATGCCCTCTTTGCCTCTGGTCTGACACAGCCTCTGCCTTGAGCGTCCTGCTCTATGTCCATGTGACAGTGGGCATTTCCCTCCCTCTGAGTCGCCTGCTGTGACTGACAGATGGATTTTGAACCTAAACAAGCCATTTCATGTTCCTGTGACCTCAGCGAGGCTGCTCAGCACCCGAGTGAATCCTCAGGATTCAGTGAGACACCACTGCAGCCCTGGCAGAGGAGCCCCAGAAATGAATCCTCTGGATTCAGTGAGACACCACTGCAGGCCTGGCCAAGGAGCCCTAGAAGTAAATCCTCAGGATTCAGTGAGACACCACTGCAGCCCTGGCAGAGGAGCCCCAGAATTGCAGTGAGATCCCAAGAGCTCCTTGGATTTCAGGCACATGTGAGGAGCTTCCGCTTTTTCCCAGCTCTTGGCACCACCAAGGTGAGCATGGAAGGAATGGGGCAAGCTCTGCCTTGGGTACTCCAAGGTCACAGGTAAGGGAATATGGGGGAAGTGAGTAGTTTGGGCTGTGAGCTGGGATCACAGCTACAGAAGCCTCTTTCAAGCACCATCACCAGTTGTCAAGTGAGTAGGGCCCAGGGCTTGCCCTGAGACGTCAGCTAATGCCCACATCCTCATTACCCCAACCTCCAATTTGCTGTATAAGCTTAAATAAAAAAATGCAATAGTTGTCATCCTGCAGGATATCCTATGTGCCTCCCTAAATCTTCCTTTATTCCTTTATTCCTTCCTTTATTCCTGGCCTGTGTGTCCTCTGCTGCAACTGGTTTCCTGCACCTACATGTTCACCAAATGGAAAACTGGTCCTTTCTGTCACCTTCAAATGTGTCTTTTTGGTTATCTTGTGTACAGTTCTTCCCTCACCCACACCAGAAGACTAGACAGTTTTGTGCTGGTCAGCATTGAAGTTTTTAATTTGACAGTTCATGTCTGGCTATGGAGATCCACTGACATTACCAGGGGTTTATCAAAGGGATGGATCTTTGTGTGTGAAAACACCCTGTGCCCGTTTCTGGGGCTGGAGCAAAGAGTCCTCCTGCCCTGAGAAACACCCAGGAAACAAAGGAAAACTTCTGTCTTAAAACTACCAGAGCAGTTATTTAGGATCATGGACTCACAGAATCATTTAGGTTGGAAAAGCTGCCTGAGATCACTGAGTGCAGCATTCCCTCAGCACTGCCACGTCCATCGTTACACCCTGTCCCCAGGTGCCACATCTACACAACTTTTAAACACCTCCAGGGATGGTGGCTCCACCACTGCCGTGGGCAGCCTGTTTCAATGCCTGACCAGCCCTTCAGTGAAGAAATTTTCCCTAATATCCAACCTAAACCTCTCCTTGCACAGTATGAGGCCACTTCATCTTGTTCCATCACTGTCCCCTGGGAGCAGAGCCCGACCCTTCCCGCCTGTCCCCTCCTGTCAGGGAGTTGTGCAGAGCCACAAGGTCCCCCCTGAGCCTCCTTTTCTCCAGGCTCAGCCCATTTCCCAGCTCCCTCAGCCACTCCTGGTGCTCCAGCCCCTTTCCCAGCTCTGTTCCCTTCTTTGGATACACTCCAGCAGATTTGGGATGTCACAGGAGAATTCAACCCCTCTCTGGTGAGCCCCAAAACTGGAGGAGAATCCTATGGCTCTGCCTGGATGGGGCAGTGCTGATACTGGAAATCAGCTCTGTTTCTTGTGTGGGGTTTTTTTGTCTCTGCCAAAGTAGATCCCAAGGCCCTGCTGTGAAGGGAGCAATGGGTGGATGGAAGTTTGCAGGTCAGGAACAGAGAAAGGACCCATCCATGTGGGAGATGATCCTTGGGAAGCTCCCCAGAAACTCCCCCACTCTCCCATTACATCCTGTGTATTCTGTTTGTTATATGCTGAACCCAAATAACCAAAATCTTCAGCTCCATCTTCGTAAGAAACACTGGGGACAAGAAAGACTGGGCAATTCCTCTGAGGAATAACAAAGGTGGAATCCAGTCTAGGACAACAAGAACACTATTCTGGCTGACCTTAGAAGTTTTTCCAAGGTCGTTCTGGAGTTTTCAAATTGGTATAATTAATTTCTCTTTTTTTTTTTCCCTCCATAATTACTGGGAAACGATTTGTACCGTGGCCTCAGAGACAGGGAGCACTGGGAGAGTTTTGCAACTTATTATTCAGTGTGAGAGGCTTTCAAAGGAATTTTGAATGTATAATGAACTGTGAACATGGAGAGGGATTTCTCCCCCTCTCACCCTTCTTCTGAATTCCCAGCACGACGTGGATAAAATGTGAAATATCAGGTCAAGACAAATGTGGCTGGTAAACTGTGCAGGGAATAACTGTGATCCCTGGTAATAAGGCCTCATTTCCCAACTGCATCTGTTTAGCAAAAATTACTCCTGCAGCAGGGTGTTCTTTCATGCAAGCTTTGGAATTTGGTATTTTCTTAAATACCTGTTTTCTCCCTTGTATTGCCTTCTTAGGTTAATGTGTCCTGAAATTAAAAGACAGTAGAACAGGTATGGAAAAAAAAAATAAAATTAATAATAAATACAGGAGCAAGAGAAAATCTAAATATGAGAGAATTTCAGGGAAGTGCTCTGAGTGGTAACTTCTGCACCAAGAGTGTGAGGCATATGCTGGCCTCACTCCACATCAGAGGTGGATTTGTTTCAAAAATTAAAATTAATCTTTTTTAGCGCCCTAATGTGAAGGTTCCATCCATAGTGAAAGAGGATTATTGGGTATTGGAGGAGAAGGAAGGGAAGATTTACAATAAACCTCTTAAAGCCCAGCAGCTCTCTGCAGAAGGGAATTTACAGATGTCTGGAAAAATGCTTTCTCTGGGATCTGAACAGCTCAGCTGAGTGTAGGATCAGGCCTCATTTGCACTGGTGTGAAGGGGAAGGAGTTTGGTAATCTCAGTGCCAGCCCTAAAAAGCAACCTCTGGAGTAAACATGGTCAGCTCAGCTCAACCCTCATTTCTCAAGTTCAAACTTAAACTCCACCAGTTATAGAATCAAAGAATTGTTTAGATTGGAAAAGCTCTCTGAGATCACCAGTTCCAACCATTAACCCAGCACTGCCAAGCCCACAGCTGAACCATGTCCCAGGTGCCAAACCTGCACAATTTTTCAACATTTCCAAGGTTGCTGATTCCATCATTTCCCTGTTCCAACACCTGACCACCCTTTCAGTAAAAAAAGATTTTTCCTAATATCCAATCTGGACCCCTCTGGCACAATTCAAAGCCTTTTTCTCTTGTCTTCTATTCTGTTCCTTTTAAAAAACACCAGAATGCAGCTAATTAGACAAACTTCAATGTTGAGGCTACAATTTGCTTTAAAAAACACATCTCCAGTTGGAGGTTGAAATGATTTATTAAGTACAAGCAGCTTGGTGATTAGGCAATGTTCTGTGATCTGGAAGTAAATTTTAATTAAAAAAAGACGTAAGACTGCAAGTAAACATGCAAATTAAGGAACGAGGAATGCACAGCTGATTTTAGTGCTTGCAAAGTGAAGCTGAACAACAGGAATCTCCCATAATAATATATATCTGTATGCACAGACAGCCACTTAACGCAGTTATCCCATATATTTTCAACTTGAAGTGGTGAATGTAACTCAGAATAGTAAAGATGCTAATTTGTCTGTGCAACAAAGAGAGAAAGGCAAAACAGGAGTGTAAAGAGCAGGCTTCGTGTTTTGATGGAGAAAAGCAACTCACCTTAGGCTGGCGTCCATCTGCAGCTCAATGAAGCTGTAAGGACGTGCAAATATTGCCAACATCTGCAATCCCGTGCTGCCTCATTTGTATATTGTGATTTATCCGTGGGTTTCTTGTATCTACAGCAGGAAAAGCCCTGCCATTTCCTAGGTTGCTCCTTTCCCTGCTTCACGACTTCTCCCAGGCTTCATCCTCAGGTCTCGTGTGTCACCAGTTGAAGGGGACAAACCTCATAAATGATGGAGCTTAAAGACAGGTTTTAATCAAACTCAGGGGTCTAACAAAAACCAAAGGGTGCAGTGTTGTGGTGGGGGAGGTTGATGTCCTCTTCTGTGAGTGGTGTCAGCTCTCACTCTCAAGCCAAGGTCTTTCAAATCTGGCTGAGACGCTTCCCTAAAACCCACAAATTTAATAATACTGGGAATTTAATGAGTACACAGCTCATACAGACCCTCTTGGCAATCCTAAACTCAGAGCATCTGTGGTCCCGTGGAAAATGAACAGCACTCATATTTCCCTTTGAAGAAGCGGCAGGACAAACATCCCATCCAGTCCCTCCTCTGTTGCAAGGAAATCCAAAATTACTTTTTCTTCCTGACCTGGGTTATGTCATCCCCAAAAGAGATAAATGACCCAAGGAAAAGGCTTTGAGTTATTCAAGCTGAGGAGAACATCTGCACTCTCAGGCCACCAGCCACCAGCTTTCATTAGTGCAGAAAATGTATTTTGTGCCCTACAAAAGTTTCTTATCAGGATCACGGTCCCATGTGGGGCTGGAACACAGTGAGAGATGTCTCCCATCTCACAGGGCTCGTATTCCTGGCCAGCAGACCTGATAAGGGGAACACGATAAAGAAAAGCTGAGAGATCTGCCAAGCCCTCATAGAAAGTCAGCAGTGGAGCCACAGGCTGAGCCCAG
Organism: Cyanoderma ruficeps; assembly: GCA_008694505.1. Lineage (NCBI taxonomy): Eukaryota > Metazoa > Chordata > Aves > Passeriformes > Timaliidae > Cyanoderma > Cyanoderma ruficeps. The sequence continues at coordinate 2,274,499 of VZDJ01000046.1, forward strand.
ATGGGTTTCAGTGCTGGTCTGGTACTTTCTAGAAGGAATAAATTCCAACCACGTTTGCATTAGTCTGGCACGGGGTCGACAGCAGAGTGAAGAAGGAGAAAAGTTCAGAGAGGAAGCAAATCAAAGGCAATGGAGATCTGCAGAATGAAAACACAATAAATCCTGGTCATTTGCATCCCCTGGAATCAGAGACATTTGGGATTTGGTTGTATTTGATGGGCAGTAAGTAGGAATCAGGTGAAAAAAGGTTCAAAAGGTTAAGCAGATTCACCGTAAGTCCTACCAGTCAGTTCATTTTTATTTATCACTCCCCTTGATTTAAAGACAGGGTTTACACAGAGCTGCCCCAAGTTTATCACTTTGGTAGCTGGTGGGACTGTGGAGCTGTGGGTAACCAGCACGAGGAAGAGTTTTACATCAAATCCTCTCAAACCACTTCAAACCACCTGAGATGCCTTATTTCAATTATCAATTTAAAAATAGAATTGGTTTTTGTTCCCTGATCTCCTGATTCCTGCTTGGGTTATGTTAGAGTCTCATTGAGGCCCAGGGGCAGCAAGCATTTAATGAGGATTTAGCTAAATGGGTGATTATTTGGCTGTGTCTCTTTCCTTCTTGAAAGACCACAAGTTATCCTACATCAGTTGAACTTTTAAAAGTACGTCACCAGGTTCTAATCTGTAGATAAAGCATTAAAAAAAACCCTCAAAGCTATAACAGATAAAAGTACTTAAAACTTGGTTAGATGTTGCTCTACCCAAACCTTATGCTCAGTCCCAAATCCTGCCGCAGATTTTTTTCCAAGGCCTATTTTTTTTTCCAAAGGAGAGATTTTTATTTCCTTAGAGGAGCTACTGCATTTCAGGAGGAAAGAGTCAAGGATTTCCTTGGACATTTGACCTTGATTGTGACTTAGCCCCCGTGTCATGGCCATCCCCAGCTACTTTTCTGCACATGGCCCCCACTTGATTTGCTTGTTGCCACAGTCTGACTCCACCAGAGAGGAGTAGGCAGCAACAACACCGTCTTGATTTCTGTGTGAGATGTGGGATGTGAGATTAATCATATATTCCCCACCTTCTTCCCACTGGCAGCAGCATGTGCAAGAACAAGTGGGCATTTAGGGCCAAGGGGGATGGGAGTTTGGGGCTGCTGAAATCTAAAAAGGTTTCCTAAGAAGGTTTCCTAAAAAGGAATCGCTACGATGACAAGCAGGAGATGTCTGTTTCTCCAGGGAGAGGCTGGGGGGATTTCTGATGCATGAGAAAGGCAAGTCAATAAATAAGCATCTGCTAAAGAATAAAAAAATTTATAGCCTCATCAGGAAAGCAGCTTTCTCTAAACATGGATGGCAGCATGAAGGAATTGAACATCTGTGTGGTGCTTGTCTGCAGAGAAAGGAGACTATATAGAAAATAATAATATTTCTGAGAGCAGGAGGTCTGGGGTATTGGGTAGTTGGGTTTTTTTAGGGGGGTGGTTTTGGTTTTTGAAGCAGCCTTCAGGCAATTTGCCCAGAGAAGTCTGCAATACAAATATCTCAAGGATCGAAACCCTCGTGTGAAAATGAACTGGGCTTAATGTGTGTTTCTCTGGCAGTCAATAAAATGGGTGGGAGAGACACAGACAAATTTCATTGTTGGAAAAAAACCCCACAGATCCAAAGAGCCAGGAGTGTCCTTTGAAGCAACGGAGGGCAGGTAAGGAGGCAATTGATTTTAAGGAGATTTTTAGCTCCTGTGGTTCAAGGCTTTCCCCCTGCACACAGAGGAGCACAGAGAAACTTTGTGGGGGTGACAGACCCCAATACCTGCACAGAGAATCAATCCCAGGACCTTGCTGGTCCCAGGGCCCCCAGGAGAGCCTCAACCCCATGTGTTGGGTGTCAGAGATGATGGAGACAAGAGGCTCCTTGCAGGATGTTAGGGGGAGGAACTAGAGGGGAAAGGAATATTTGGCTGGTTTGGGGAGGAACAAGCATGGAAAAACAGTGGGATAAAGGGGCAGGTCAGGGAGATAAGAGACTTGGACAAAGTCCAAGAGATAAGAGGGATGGACAAAGGCTGGGCTGGATATGGGAGAGATGCAAGGCTGCTGAGTTGGCTGCTGGAGGGACAAAGGGGTCCAAGCCAGAGAGACCATGAGGTCTGGGGGTCTGCCGAGAGACTTGTCTGCTTCCTCACATGTCTGTGCACGAGGAACTGGAGAGGAGAGGGTCCAAAATCAGCTTCTGGGTGGGCAGGGTCCAAGGCCACTTCCTGGAGGGATCTACGTTTTATTTATTGCTGTAGGAATCATCTTGCTCTTGGAATTCCATTTCGCACACCAGAGCGATTGCTCTTTTCCTGCTTTGCTTTTCTACTTTTTCACATTCTCCAGTTGTCATCACCCAGTGTTGTCCTTTTGGACTAAAATCAGCTTCCAGTTCCTTAGAACCATCTCAACAACACTGCTTTGCTTCAGCTGCTGGGCCCCACCCTGCAGGGAGAGTCCAGTAAGAAATGTCACACGAGTGATCCAGGTACCACTGGATTATTTCCTCATCCTCCAAAAACTGTTTGCCACAGCTTGTTTGATCCAGAGGAAGTTCTAAACAAAAACTTGACAGAACTCCCCACCACCTGAGACAAAAACTACTTTTTCTGAACCCTGAAAATGCATCTGCAAATTTTAAGGGTCATTTTGAGATTTGGAGTCAGATACATTTCAGGGAGGAATTATACAGGCAGATATTTATCTGCCTGTCTCTGCCTATTTAATTCCTGAACACTGATGTTCTTTGTTGGGAAAGGGTCTTTTAAATGAAGAATTTATTATCACTATGATTTGATATCTTTCCCACTAGTTTTTTATGAAGTAAAACCATTTCTAATTTCACACTGCATCACTGAGCTTTTCTATCATATTTTTCTTCTTCTTACCATAAAATAAGCTTAACTGACTGGTGGGTAGATTCAAATTCCATACAATGAGGCAGGATCCATTTCTTTATTCCACCAGTGTGGGCAGACTATTTTATGTATTACTTCTGGTTATTATTTCTGATTAAACAAAAATTTTAAGCTGTTCTTTAAGTCCCTTAATATATTGGAATTATGATTGTTATAGGTATTTTGTAAGGGAAATGCAGTCTGGAGATTGGGACAGCAACCCAAGAGTTGAAATTACTAAATGGGACTTGTGAGGTTATGGGCAACTTCTGGTAGATGAATTTCATCTTCTCATTCCTGCTATGGAAACAGGGAAGGAAATGGAAACGCTTTCCAAGGAGAGCCATGGCTGGTTAGACAGAAATCTGTGTTTGTAGTCTGCATATCAGTGGAGCGTTTGGAGACCTTTGGAGAAGAAAATGTAAGAGAAGCTCAATAACATTCAGGGGTGTGACCAGTTCCAGTTCTGAGACCAAGGTTTGTCCACACCTGAATGCCCAAAGTTTCTGTGGCTGGGTCAAACAGGCACTGATAAATTCCTGCCTTGGAAATCAGGAGTATCAGGCACCTACTGGGAGGAGAGGGAGCCAGCTGGAAATGAGACAGGAAAATCATCGTCCTTGGAGATACTCAAAACTCAGCTGGGAAATGTTTTGGGCAGTCTCCCCTAACCTTGAACCCACCCCGCTTTCAGTGGGAGGTTGCACTGGAGACATCAGAGGTTCATTTCCAATCTAAATCATTATAAATCATTATGAGTCCCTGGTCAATTTATATTCCATATTTCATTACATTTTATGACATTTCTGATCTTTCCACGAAGGCTGTGATGGTTCTGGCCTTTTTTTTCTCTCTGCCAGGGTTGGGATTAATACACAGGAAATGCAGGTTTTGTGTTCAGACTTGGACGTTTATTATTTCTTATCTATTTACAGACCCACGAGCTGTAAGGTCGAACTAGTAAGTTAGAGAAATGAGGTAAAATGGAGTACCTTTAACTCTTTCCAAGGTTATTTAAGCATTAATTACTTAATAACAAAGTGACACTTATATTATTTCTATTTCTGACCCAATAATGACCACCCAAGGCCCACAATGAGGACAATTTTTTGCCCAATTACATCCAAACCCATGAAGAAGGAAGAAGAAGGTGAAGAAGGACCTAGACAACGCCTAAAGCCCTCTATCTTGACTCACATGTAATGCTATCTACTAAATCTTAAATCTAAGTTTTTTGCCCTGTGAGATGACACATTAAACTACTATTTAAACTACTCACCCACAACCCCAGTGAAGCAGGGAACTTCCAAGATAAAGAGAGGTTGAGCCAGAGTAACACACGATCCGACCAATATGGTGAATCACACGTTCTCCGTTTATTCTGTTTAAGATGGCAGGTTATATACAGCTCTATATAGTTTACAGTTAGAGCGACATTTTCATTGGCATTCAGTGCAGGGGAAAATGCAAACACACACTGTTTAATTTTTGCTTTTAAGGTGGCTAAATGTGCCCACTAATAATTGCTCTCAGTGACCTCTAGAAACCCCACTATCTAACAATAACACCTTAACATCTAATTTTCTGCTGCGCAACAGCTTCAAGGCCTCAGGGCCTTCAAGGCCTCGCCTCAGCCAGGCAGGCCTCAGCTGGGTAGTTCAACATCTCACTCCAAATACAGGTCATGCCCTCCTTTTCTCAGAAAATCTGCTACACCCCAGAGCTATCACTCAACTTTGGAAGCCAGTTTTAAGGCCTTAAGTCAAATGTGGTGCTTGCTTGAGGGTCAGCACCTTTTAACACAGAAAGCCTGAAGTTTTCAGCCTCCAAGGTTCCAACAGAAGGCTTATAATGAAATTTGGGAAATTTGATAACTTTATTAATCCATTAAACTGGAGTACACACAATACTGATGTGTGTATGTGATGGCTAACTCCACCTCTGACGCAATACATTTGGAAATGGCGGACATGTTTCCCTTAATTTATTTTATCTTCTCCTCCTCGTTTTCTTGTCTTCTTTCATAAAGCACTATTTTCTGAAGCTCTTTAATTCACTGATTTAATGCACAAGGAAGTGTCAGTCACTGAGGAATATCCTGTCGCTTCACACAGTTTTTCCCAGGTTTCTCAATGGAAATGTGGATGGATGCTTTAAAATTATCTCTATAACTAGAATTTGGCTAAAAAAAGTCCTACATACATATATATATATATATGGGAATGTAAATAAACACAAACAAAAACTAGCAAAACATTTAATTCAAAAAAAAACTACAACAGGAGGTTTCCACAGTGTTAAAGTGACTTTTTCTGTTTTCATCTGGAAAAAACAAAAACAAAAACAAGAAGATTTTTGGTATATCATCTAGCATCTTGAGATGTTTCAGGTTTTTTCTAATGGTGAATTTTCATAGAACACTCATTAACTTAAAAAATATCTGTTCTACTGATGGCGCCTTTCTGAGTGTGACAGGCCCACCTGTCTTCTCACAATGAATGGGGCAGATTAAGTTGTTCCTATGCCACAAACTTTTGTGATCTTCACACCAGGAGAAAATGAAGCTGTTCCTGCCCTCAGGAAGATGTGGCTGCTGCTTGAGATCCCCAGCTACAAGCACAGCCTGTGCTGTTAAAATTCTATGAAAATGGGTGAGGAAGCACACACCTCTGCAGGGGTGATTGCTTTTCTCTTCCCTCTACAAGTATCTGCCTTTGCCTGAAGATAAACATTAAAACCCTAAAAATGAGAAGAGGGCCATGGGTCCATATGAAGTGGTGGTGCTGGAGGAAAACTTCAGAAATTCAAGAGACTCAGACAGTCCCAAGTACAGGAGCAGAATAAAATCTCTCATTCACTTAGGAACGTTTCCTTACCCCTCTCATGCCTGTTTTGCCTGTCTTGGGTCAGAACTTCCAGCACATGCTGGCCCTCTACAAAATCCATGCAGTGCTCTTGAGAAAGGCTCCTTCAGCCCTCCTGAGGGAGGAATAGCAATGAGGGAAGGAATGCCAGACTCCAGGAAGAAAGTCTTCACTGTAATGCCACTCTTTATCCTTGGGTTTTGTTTGTAATGCTGTGGAAGAATCTGCTGTGGATTTAAAGGTTTGAGGGGATTTTGTTTAAAGACTACAGAGAGGTATTTAAGGACTTGGGCCAGGTAGTGTTTAAGCAAACTTGTAATTGGTGAGCTCTGGGGTGGACTCCATGTCATGACTGTGGTAGGGATGGATGTTGTATGTGCTGGTGATGCTTTTTCGAGAGTTAAAAATGGACCAGGTTTCCTGTCTCTTTATTTTACCTGCTAGAAGAAAACATCGATGAAGCCTCTGAAGCCCAGTCAAGATGCAGAGGCAGAAAAGCGACAACAGATTGGTATTTTTTCCTTCTTTCCCACTATTCCTTTTATTGATATTAGTGTGTTTTCCAGTCACAAGCAAAGATCTGAGATTTTAAAGGGCTATTCTTCCTTCGCTGAACTTCAGTGCTAAGTTTATTTTGCAGATGGTCTCATTAGGCAGTAAAACCAAGACTAAAAAGATTCTGCCTTCCTAATTGTTCCAGCCAGTGCTTCAAATGGGTGCTCAAGGGAGTTCTGCCCATCTCCACTAAACTGCACATGAGACTGGAGGTGTTCAGCACTCAGATCCCTCCTGTTCTCACGTGGGCAGTGGCAGAAAAGACTTTTGCCCAGAGATCTGTCTGTTCTTAGAGAGGAAATTTTCCACCCAGCAGCCTTTGTGTGACACAGACACCAGGGAGCTCCCAGCTGACTCTCCTGTCTTCACCAGCATCTGCTCACTGCTCAGCTCCAGAGAACATTTGGTTCCTCTTGGTTATTCCTGGAGCATCTGCTGAGGGCAGGTGCTTCCTCTCTAGCCCTGCATCACGCCAGGGTTGTGTTACCAGTTTGCCCTGATTTGGGGGATTAAGGGGATCTGAAATACCCTGGTGTGCATCAAAGGTGACTGACCAGCTGGTTTTAGCAAGGTGTGGGAATCAGAACAGCAGAGCAGGGAATGGGACTTGGCAAAGGTCTTCATTGAGAAACTGCCTGGTGCTCATAGAGAGCAAAGCTGAGAAAGGAATTGGTGGAACAATCTACCAGAGGAGAAAAATTCCTTTGGGACAGTAAGCTTAAGGAACAATAAACAGATGTTTCATTTTGCAGAGAGAGTGCTTGATTTTCCCCCCCAAGCAGCATTCCTGTCCCTGGAGATGCTTAATCAGGACCAAACATCAATATCTTGTTCAGCCCACACCCACTCCAGGGCCTGAGGTGGACAGGGAAGCTGGAGCCACACAGGCTGGTGTTGGCTGCAGGGCTCAGGTGAGTGCAATGTGAATAACTCCAAGGAAACCCTGTCAAAGCCAACAGCCATCTCTGGTCATCTTTCCCCACCTATGGGGCTTAGAAAATACATGGATTATTCCTAAGCATGGAAGTTGTCATTCTTGGCTTGGTGGAGCCTAAGACATGGGAATGTCTTTGTGGAAGTTACAGCTGAAAGAAGTTTGTGTGAGTGGGCTCTGCTTCCCATTCCTGAGAGTGGTCTTGAAAAATTAATAGTTGCTGGATTGAAAATCTGACTTTTCAGGAAAGTTTCCATGAGATCATATTGGTATAACAGTGTAAAAAAGAAAAAACAACAAAAAAGGAACTGATGCCAGAAAACTCCATTACTGAGTGTCCACATGGCTTTTAAATTTTGGTGGAAATTTCAGTCAGGGTGATTACTGGGTAACCTGTTATATCAGCAGAGGGCATTTTGTGCATCTAATGGCATGTCACCTCCTTGTTGCTGGCAGGTGTCCCTGTCTTAAAAAGAAATTAAGTGATAAGAAGCAGAGAGGGACATAAATCCTGCAAAGTAGAACAGCAGGGACTCCAGCGAGGGGGGTGTGATCAGCACATGAAATCCCATTATCTTTGGACCCATCAGGCTTTAATAGAGAAAATCCGGAGAGGAGGATGCACAACTGTAGGGAGATTCCATCAGGAGACTAAAAAATATTGTGGGAGTGAGCACAGGACTTGCAGGCAAAAAATAATTTTTTGTCGATGGGATGTAGAGTACACATGGTGCAATTCCAAGGAAATTTAAGTCATAGTTGGGATATTCTTGCAAGAACAGAGGAGGATCTGGATATTGAGTCATGTCAGCTCTCACAATCTGAGGTGACTTTTGGTAAAGGTTACTTAACATTGCAAGAATAAGGAGAGAACAGCACTGACAGTTTTTCTTTTTTTTAAGGTCTGCTATTTAAATTAATTAATAGTTTCCTTCTCAAAACCTTAAATTGGGAACTTGACCTGGTCTCTTGCTGAAGGGTTATTCCAGCCCCAGTACAGCAAGTCCAAGTCATCCTCACAATGCAGTTTCTTAGACCAACAGGGCTCTGTCCAGCTGAGTGACAACTTAATTATTTTTAATTGTTTATAAATATCAATTTAAATATGTTTTATTTATTATTTGCTAATAATCCACATTAGGTTTGCTGTTGGCACAGGATCACCCCCATCAGCAGTATCACATCCTCCAGATATCCCTGGTGGAGGAGTGTGGAAGGAACTTGAGATGTTGTGGCTGTAGCAAAAAAAAAAGTTAGGAAGAAAGCTCTGACACTGAAAGTGAGATATGAGAGCCAAACTTCCCACCACAGGCAATGGAGATAGAAAGGGCAACAACCACAGGATGCAGCTTGGGCTGGACCCTGAGTGTGACATTTCCATCAGCAGGGGAGGGAGCAGAGGAATGGGTTGATCAGATTTCCATCCTCGGCCCAGCATCCAAGACCCACCACACCTGATTCCATCTGATGTTGGTGGCTTTGTTTGCTTCAAGCAGGAGCTCAGGCTGGAGGCATCCAGAGGCTCCTTCCAGGCAGGGAGGAGAGAATTGAAGCAGCAGAAGTTCATGACATTTTATAAACTCATCTTCACTCAACAAAGTTCACTGAATCTTTCCTCCCCTTGGTCATGGCTTAGCTTTTAGTTTGCACACTACACGTGGTAAGATATTCTTAGGAAAACGATGCTCAGCACCTCAAGATTCGTACAAGAAATTCCTGGGAAACCTCACAAACGTATTTTCCAGACTGGAAGGTCAGAACAGAATCATTACCAGATTTCTCACTGCCTCCTGTCCAACAAACACCTTCTGTGATGGAGCCCAGCTCTCAGCACCTTTACAGCCCACAGAGGTGTTGCTGTAAGTGCTTTTTATCTCCAGTACACATTAACATATCTCCTTAGTCAGGATTTATCAGGGGGGATGTTATTTTCTGGAGAAAGGCCAAATATCTTTTTCAGTTGGTGTGTGATTTGGGGCAAGGAATAACAGCTGCAAAAGTGTTCTTTTATCTTGCTGGCTGACTTTTGCTCCCCACAGCTCACAGAGAGCCTTGTTGAACAGAATACAGAACTCAAGACCTTTCCTCGTATTCCCTTCTTACGACTGCCCTGAGGACTTAGAGAAATGCTATCAAGTTGTCAAGGCTTAATAGGTTATCAGAGTCATCTGAGATGTCTGTGCATTTGTTTTTATCCTAGGGCAAAAGGCAGGGGGATACAAATTATTCCAGGCTCCCTTCATTGACAGCCACGCACCAAAATGAATGAGCTCCTCCAGCCCCGGGGCTGTGAGCACACACTGTAACCACACAGCTAAAATGGGCAAGGCTGTGGAGATCCACAGCTGAGAACATTACCTGCTGCTTCATCTATCATTGCAGAGAAATGGGAGTTTTCAGGGCACAAGTCACCTGTCAGGTTTGAAAAGTCTATTTAGGGTGAGATGAATAATGCTCAGCAAGCAGCTCTTCCTTCCCATTATCCATGCAGAGAAACCAGGCAAAAAGCTCAAATGGCACTGTGGTCATCTGGCCTGGTGAATCTCACCCATTGCCACTTTTTAAATCATCTTAATTGAGTGTCTGACATTTAAACTTGCAAAGAAAGAGGAGAAAAAGAGGTGTGACACACTGCCTGTGCAAAGAGTTAGTACACCAGCAAGGGCAGGGCAGACAATCTCGATGGTTTCTTTATCAAGTTACTGTTGCAGGTTTGGGTTACAAATACAGCCGTGTGGTATAATCAACAGATTTCAGGGTGCTGAGTGGATTCTAAGTGACATCCAGATTGAAAAAAGTGCCTAAGAGACGGATATCACTTAACAGGTTAAATGTGAGAAGTTGGAAATGTCAGAAAAGGATTGCTATTACACAGGACATTTGTGAAGTTTTTCAGGAATTCGGGTTACTCCTGGTGCTGTTGAAGATTTCCTGTCACTTTTTGGGTATAGATAAAATGATGTGTGACAATGGGGACAGATGAAGGCAGGACAGCAGTGCCCAGACATTTCCTTTTGATGCTTGTCACAGAAAATCATCTTCCTTTCCATGCCCAGGCCTGTGCTCTACACTTGGACCACATCCCACATCTGAGATGAGGACATGGAGAGGATATTTGGCTGATTTCCTTCCATTTTTCCCAAAAGTGGATGCCAGGAGTGCAGTCCAAGCCCTTACCAGAGTGGCACAGAGTGCAGGCTGATTCCCTGATGGGAACAGCCAATATCTGGTCCAGCAGTGCTAGTTTCTTTTGGAACAAGAGACAATTTTGCATCATGGATGGAAAATATATTTGGGACCTTCTCTTCTTCTCAAGGAAAGAACATGGTCCCATTAAACTGTTTCTTTGGTGATAAATGTTAATTAAATTTTAGCATCCAAAGTATATTGTCTTCTGAGGAACCCTCTTACCTTGTCCATCCTATTGTCTGCTGTCTACAAACCTTAGAAAATGATGAGATTTAGGCCAGTTCTTCAAAACTTGTCTCTATGCCTGACCTAGTACCCACTTGGGAATTTGAACTCTTCCAAAGGAACTTGCTGGTCCTACTGGCAATGAGTAGAAAAGTCTCCCAATGCCTTCTGGCTGGCAGTTTTTGAAATTCAGTCCAGTCCTAGTTATTTGTGCCAGGTGAAGCTGATTTAAATGTCCAATTTGCTGTGATTAGGCCTGGTTTGAAGCACGAAGTGCCTGCCGAGCAGGAGATCCAGCTTGAAGTTTGTGGCAAATTTTCCTTGTGGCGTAAATTGTAATTTGATTGATCTGAAGTTGAACAGTCTGGACGACTGACCTGGAATGTTTTTATGGTGTTTTCCATGTGTTTGCTCTCTCTGTGTCAGGTGCCATGTAATGAACTATTTCTTGTTTCTCTGTCTGCTGCAAGGAGGTGGTGAGGCAACAGAGTAGCTGTGGAAAAAGAGGGGCTAACTGGACAGTCCAATGTCAAAGATAAAATCATCTGCTGTGCTTGTGGGAACAAAACAATTTGGGTTAGTGCTCAAGTGTGTTTGCAGGGAGCATATTTGAAATTTGTAAACACAATTATTCCCTGAGGAGAAGACATGCTAAAAGCTCTGTTCCTTGAGCAAGGAACCAAAATGAGGAGCAGCCCCCCAGGACACCCTGAACTCTGATGCCTGTGTTCAAACCTATGGAAAAAAATGCTTGTACAGAAAGTGCAGACTTAGAATCTCTGACAGATGTGATCTTACAAATATATTCATTCTCTGGACTGTTTGCACAAAGGAAACATGGCAGGAATATCAGGATAAACCAGGGTTTATTTAAAACCAGGAGTAAATATTTGCTGAACATCTCCTGCATTTTCGTAGATAAAAGGATCAAAAATTAAAAAAAAAACCATATGTACTCGATCTGTTGTGCTCTTTAAAGATTCTCCTTATTAATAAGTCTACTTATTTTTAGTACTGCTAAAAATCTGATTTCCATGTTCTGTGTGCACCCTGAAATAAAATGTTCTAACCTTTGGCTTATGCATCACTCCTGCAGGGGAATAAAGGTTTTTTCTCAGCATAACAATCTCAACTTTTTCACCATTCCTGAATTTAGGCTTGTCAACTGTTGACACCGAGGCAGCAAAATGCTACTGTTGTGGGTGGGTGTGGAATCTGAGCCAGCTGTCCCCCACATCCACTTTTTCAAGTGATGAACAGGGAGGAAAACAACCCTTTGAGCACTGCAGTTCAGTGGCACAAGGTCCCCCAGATTTCAGGACAAGGTGATGTCCTCTCACACCACAGGCCATGGCTGCACGCACAGCAGTTACATGGATAGGAACTGTCATTTCTCCCTCATTCGATTTTTTTTTTTTGTATGGACTCTGGTGTATTTTTGTTTGGGTGAGTAAATGCCTTTGGGTTCCTTGGTGGTGATGACCCCACACACACCTGGGATGGTGCTGTCCCAGAAACCATCAAACCATCAGCCTCGTGACTCGTGGAATCATTTGGGTGGAAAAAGCCTCCAAGGTCACCAGTTCCAACCTTTAACCGTGTTCACCACCAAACCACATCCTCACGTGCCACATCCAACACTTTCAGGGCTGGTGGCTCCATCCCTTCCCTGGGCAGCCTCTTCCAGTTCTTGACAACCCTTTTTGTGAAGAAATTCTTCCTTATATCCAACCTAAACCTCTCATGGAACAACTTGAGGCAGTTTCCTCTCATCCTTTCACTGATTATCTGGGAGATCTCCTGTCAGAGAGTTTTAGAGAACTTCAAGGTCTCTCCTGAGCTTCCTCTTCTCCAGGATGAGCCCTCCCAGTTCCCTCAGCTGCTCCTTTGACCACTTTAAAAGCTGTTTTATTTCAGTGTCTTCTTTCTGGATTCCACGGTGTCCCAGATGTTATGTTAACCTGTCAGAAGTTCAGTGAGGAGAGAGTGATGAATTGTCACTTATTGCCTCTCAACTGCAGGAAAGAAAACATTTCTGCAACATTTGCATATCTATTTGCAGGACTCTGGTTTGTGCTGCAGCTTTGATAATATTTATATACAGGACTAAATCATATCAGAACCCTTCTTATTTGGTAAGTAACAGCAGAAAATAAATTAGATTGAGAAATGGCCTATGGAAGTGATTGCTCTGAAAGAGTTTAGTGTGATCCTAAGAAGGTTTGATAAAAAAAATCGTGGCAAATTAATTTTTCTCTTCAAAACTATCAGTGTTTTATGGAAATGGGCACAGCATTTCAACAGGGCTGTAATGTCTGGTCAAGGAAGGGTCTGACTGAGGGAGCAATAGTTCACTGTTCATCCCAGGAGCTTTGGGACTGCAATTCAAACCATTCTCCTGTCAGATTTAGGTCAGGGACTTGTACTCACACTCCTGTGTCACCAAGGTGTGCTGGTGCTGATTTATCCTTTAATCAGTCAATACCATCTAAGAACACTTCAGCAAAAGAATTCTTTTTTCTGCCATCCACTCACTGTCCTATAGATTTTCTCTGCTTTAGCTTTCTGCTTATTTTCAGCCACACAGTTTTCATGTAGGCTGAATAACAATAATAAAACAATTATCAGACATAAAAGAACAGCTGTACCATTGCCCAGGAGAGAGGATTGTGTGGGGGTGTGTGTGTCTGAACAGGCTGGCAGTAATAGAGAAATGACAGCTCTTCTCCCAGTCAGTCACAGCTCTTGGAAATACAAAGACTCAATACCCAGGAAACAACATCCTGGTTTCATAAACACATTCACAACAGGGAAAAAGCTCTCTGGGAGGAGGAAAACGAGGCTGCCAGAGGCACTCACACATGGACTGGCTGCTGTTGTTGGTATTATCACTGCAGGACCCTGCCAGCACCCTGGAGGGAAATTTGTCAGGAGATCTGCTGCAATAATCCTGCACCAGGCTCAGGTTTGATTAGCAGCCACTCTGGCCTGTCCAACGAGGCCAAGAACTGCTACCACGTTAAATCATCTGACATTCCCACCTTTCTGAGTGCAGGGAAAGCACAGCAGGACGGGAGCTGGGAGCTGCACCTCCTCTGGGACTGCTGTGAGCATTTACCCTCCACAGAAGTGTGTGGGGCAGGACAAGGAGTGGCTACAGCAGAGCTAAATCTCCTTCTGATGTCAGCTTGGGGTCACTGCTGGTCCGAATTCTTCACCCAGCGCTGGTCAGCAGCCACAGGGCCCTCTGGATGCCACAGCAAGTGTGGAGGGCAGCACAGACACAGCACTCTGCTGATGGAACCCAGGGCTGCAGGGGATTATCTACCCCCACACAACAGGGGATTATCTACAGGTGCCTGAGCAGGGCTGTTGTTTTCCCCCACTGATAACCAGGGCAGCGTCAAAAACTAAAAAAATGTCGGACAGCTCGTTTTTTAATGAATATTGCAAAACAGCCCTGACAAAAAAAGAACCGTCCTGGTGTTCCTGCCCATCTTCCAAGCCGCAGCATTTTGTGATTCTGGGATTAGAAAGGGCCAAGTAAACCCAGCCCCTCTCACAGTAAGTGGCAGAAAATATCAGATACAAGAACACCTCCCTCTCCGGCAGCTCTGGTGGCTTGGAGCAGAAAACAACTGCTTGTTCCTCTATTAAGCCTGATTCTTAGGAGGATAAAAGCTCCTTACTCAGAAAAGACTATTTATTGCTAATTGCTCCTTTCGCTTGTGGCTCTTTGCAATCCAAGGACAACTCATGTGAAGAGTCATCCTCTTCCAAGGGGGGCACAGAAACCTGCCACGGCCTCTCAGAACAAGCTGGTTCCTCCATGTCACATATTACATTCTGGCTCAAACTGCTTGGGTGCAGGTCAAAGGCTGGGCGTTACTTTCTCAAGTGTTTGGACAGGAATTTTGGAGAGGTGGGAAGGGGAGAAATGAGAAATAACTGTTGGACCAGGGAAATTTACAAAGAGAAACTGGAGAATAAATCACTCATCTAAGGGTATTTGTTCACTGTTGATGAATGTGTTATAATTCCCTTCATGCTCTCTTTCCCCATATCGCCCTGATCAAGTTATGCTTGACCTTCTTTGTCTTTTTCAACACGGCATTGACTGTTTCTATTTTTATTGATCTATATAATCCCTTCATGGACTTGGTGACATTAATATCCTCAGGGAGCTGTCTGGGTTCCAAGTCACTGAGCTGTTTTGCTTTCCCTTTCCCATCTGTGCACGGCAATGGCATTGCTCCTGACAATTAATTCAATAATCCACTGGATTGAGGAACGCCTTTCCAAGAATCTTGTGTGAAGTGTCTTGTAAAAACATCAAGCTTGATTAGACTTTCAAACTGAGCATTCTGAGCTGACAGTGAGCTTTGTGGTTTAGCAAGTACAAGCAAATATCCTGATTTAATCTGGCTAATTTAGAGCTGAAGGACTGTTATGAAACTATGAAAGAAACTAGAAAGATATCATGCATTTTTTTAATCCATAGGATTGGGAAGATTGTTTAGTTTAAAAAATCAGTCTGCTGCTACAGGGCATAATTTAGTGCTAAAGGGACAGATCCAAGGTTGGGATAAGTGTTGGGACATTGAGATTATTCAAACCTGGCACGATTTTCTGACCAATAGGAAATGCTGAAGAGAAGAACACAGCAGAAGCACTTCATCCTCTCGATTCAAGCACTTTTGGGTAGCAGTTAAATACTGCCACAAAAATAGGGTTCAGAGCCCAGAGGATCCCTGGGGGTGGATATCTGAACCTCCCATGGCAAGGGGAGGCAGAGGAATATTCCCCTTGGATTGTTTGCATTAAATATCCAGGAGGGGAAAAAATTCCCCTGACTTCAAGGTCTATTAAGGTTTCCACTTCAAGCTTTGCACAGTGCTTGGCCTGTAAGGTAATTAGAGCAACATCTGGGGCACAGCTGTGTGCTTGAACCCTCCTGACTGTTCCCTGCTTTACCTCAGCTCCTCAGAGAGCTCATCTCTCCTGATGCTCGGCTGAAAACTGCCTGACTTTACTCCCGGCGAAACCAATGCAAAAGGTGTCATTTTTTTCTGCCTAATTTTATTTTGTGCTACCGTCACCACAGTGGTGAAACGTCCTCTACATAAAATCAGCAGGAAAAGCAATGTCTGACTCTTGACTTGAGCTGGAAAGGAGCTGTGATGCCTCGACCTGCTGTTCCACACACTGGTTCAGTATCTTCAGCTTCCTTTACCTCGTAGAATTTACCTCGAGCTGCTCCTGGGCAAAGGAGGACAGATTTAGACTGTTTAAAGCCGCCTCTCTAAAAATAAACCGACTGGAGCACTCACCATGAGGGTCCTGCAGCTGCTGGGATTTCAAGGAAGAATTTGACAGTTTGGCTCCACCTTCAGGGTCAAAAAGCCTCGTGCTGACACAATGGGAAACGTAATGGTGAGGGAGGATCCTATGGCAGGGACAGGCAGGCAGTGTTCCCAAACACACGCTGCTATTTTTAAAGGAGAGCTGTCTTATGAAACAGATGACTTAGTGCTGCAGTCTCCAACAGGAAGTGTGAATGTGTGTTCTGCTAGCTGGGCAAGCAGGAAGATTATACTGATTCTTATTTTTGCAACGGAGAGACAGTGGGCACAACGCACCAGGCTGGAAAGGGTTGTTTAGGAGAGAAGAGCAGCATCAGGTCAAGGCAGGAATATCCTGGATGAAAAATAGAACAATCCCTAAATCTCAGAGTATCATGGCTACTATATATTCATTACAAACCCTGAAATCCTGATCAAATAAGCTTTCTGCTTCTCCCTGGCTGTATGAAACCATGAGTGACTCATGATTTATTACAGAAATTCTCTGATCACTCTGTGCTACCCACCCCTGTGGAAGAGGACGTGGATTTCATGCCACACCACAACTCAGTGCTGCCAACTCACAACCTGCACTATGAGTACCCAAAGAGTTCACACTTCACTTGTTTCTCCAGATTCTGTAGCAAAACCACTGGAAAGACACTTAGTGAAGAAATCCCTCAGAGCCCTCCAATTTTACTTTTTTTTTCCTTTTTTTTTTTGTTTCTTTTTTTTTCTTTTTTTCTTTTTAACCCTGACTGGTTATGGAGAGAGTCCTGAACATTTGATGCAAAAAAACCAGAAATTCCCTATAAATACACAGAGAAACTTGTAAACAAACGTCTTTAAACCCTGCCTTTTGGAAAACTTTTCATGATTTCTAAAAATTTAGCACTGCAAGATCAAGTTTAAAAATCACTTCTGATCTGGGTATTTACCAGCAATTGCCCAAGAAACAGAGTATTAAAGCACAGGGCTGGTTTAGCTTGCTGTGCCCAATAACAATAATAATAATTCTTGGGTAATTTTTCATTAGATCTTAATAATTAGGGTCAAGCTTAGATTAGCCTAATGAATGAGACTTGGCAGTGGAGTAGGTTTTTTTGGGGTTGGTTTGGGTTTATATTTGTTTGTGATTTTTAAAGTCTTTTAAAAAGCCTTTTAAAGGCTCTCCAGCAATGAATGATTGCAAAGCCTGATTGCAGCCTTTTCTTTTATTTTTCTTTTCTTTTTTTCTTTTTTTTTTGAGTTGTTTCATTACCTGTGAGGTCCTCAGTAACCCTCATTGTGATTGTGATCTGTATTTCAGAGGTGTGATAATTTCATCCAAGCAGAAATCCTGGTTCCATATGGCATTTTCTGCAGCAGCAGGGGTGCTTTGTGCTCCCTCACTTTTCCTCATATCAGTTCAGTTGCACCCTCATGGAGCTGTTACAACTCAACAAACCACATCCCTAAATCATCTGAGGTGGGGAAAAAAAAAAGCCAACACAGGTAAACCTTTTTTCTGCTTGTTTCTGCCCCTTTGCATGTTCAAAATATCACCTAAAAGCTCCTCAGGTGCACTGCTTTCAGGAGGCTAATGGAAATGGATTTTTTGACCATAGACTTTAAAAGCTTTGGGATTTAATCTGGAAAATACTACTTGCTGCCATGGTTCAGGCTGTTTTGGCAAATATTCTTCAGTCTTATCATCAGCTTGGCCTTTAAACAAAAAAAAAAACAACAAAAAAACCAATTAGAGAACATAATCTCTTCTTCCAGTAAGTGCCAAGAAATTCAAGTTTCATTCATCTTGTTACAGAACTAAACGACTGTTTCTTGGAATAAAGGAATTATGGTCCCCTCTCAAAATGACTTCTTGCATTTGCTGCCTCTGTAAGGATATCCTGAGTTTAGAGCCTGAGTTTATTCAGGTAATGTCTCCTGGCTGAAGCAAGAGAGGGGGGAAAAATACCTGTTAATAACAGCTATGTGTTTAACTTCTATTTTAACCTACTGGTAGAGTAATGTTTGGCTTACAGGTCAAAAGTTTATCAGTTAGATTTATAAAGTCCTTCAGAGGGGAAGTTCTAGTCAGTCATTGAATATATGGTCCTCTCCAAACTGCTCCACAATTTTGCCATCACTGCTACCCAGCAGCACAAGATAGTTTTTATTTCCTTCATTTATAAATGCCTCTCTCCCCACAGATGAGGTTTGGCTGGTGGAATTGGTCGCCTCAGGGATTTAGAGCTACGAGATGCTATTTAAGCCAGATCCGAAGTAAAAAAAAATTACCATTTTGGGGGGAGGTTGGCAGTTTTTGTGATTTTCCTCCTCTGGTGCAGTTGCAGGTTGGAGCAGACAGGTCTAAAATGCCCACAGCAGGGAGCAGCTGCTTCCCAAGGCAGAGGGAGTCAGGAGCTGAGGGTGATAAACCAGACAGCAGCACCAGGACCTCCCTGGCCCTGATCCTGCCCTGCAGCACCCCAAAGGGAGGCCAGCCCAGGGATGGATGGCACTGAGCTTCAGCCAAAAGTCCAGAATCCTCGGGGAAGTTCATGGTGATGAGGCAAGTCCAAGGTTAAGGCAGGAAGTCAAGGCTGGATCAGGTCTGGACAATCCTGTCCCTGCCACGCTGGCCCAGGGTGACAAGGCAGTCCCAGGTGAAGGTGGGAGGTGTCTGAGTCCACATCAGTGGTGTCCATGTCCAAACACAGCCAGGACTGGTAAAAGGCAGATATTCATCCAGCATAACTCAGGCCGAGGATGGAGGACCAGAACTGGACACAAATGCAGGTGGTGTCCACAGGAGGGGTTGGCAAAGCCCCTCAGTGCCCTCAGGACTCTGTTTCTGTCCCCTGGTTATAAAGGGAGCAGAGACAAGCTCAGACCTGCAGCTCCCATCAAAACAAACATCCAAATTTTCCTGGGTCTGCCTTGGTTCATGGCCTAAAATGAAGCTGTGCTTCAAAGAAAACCTTTCACTACAGCTGAAAACTGGAACACCAGTTACTCGTTACTATTTCATTTCCATAGGAGGGATACACACTGCTTTCACAGAAGGGAGTAACTGAATTAGACAATCCCTCCTTAGGATCTTTTAAGATCTGTCTGCTCTTGTGTGCAGGGCAGGCAGCAAGTTGAGGTCAGGGAAATCCAACCTGATGCTGCCGAAATGCAGTAACCAAACAGGCAAAGTAAAATTTGTGTATCCCTGTAATAACAGACATTATTTAGGAGGTGGCATGAAGCCTTCATGAGTAGTTTGACTCCTAAGTCTTGGAAAATCCAGAGTTTCTTATTGTGCACTGCATATTTGCTGAAGATAGCCATCTTTTCTCCTGCTAAACCTCAGGAATCCCTGCATTTATCTGCTTCAGGCTGTGCTATGGTGACTGCCTCACAGTCACCTGGCAGCTGTAAAGAACACGACTATTTGTGTCCCCAGGGCTCTGTCAATTCAATGTTTCCCAAACCAAGCTGTGTAAGATCCCAGGATAAATTTCTGTGTGCCATCCATCTCTTTCTACAATCTGCTCAAGAAGTTCCAGAAGCTCCATTCCCTGGTTTTCTTACTGAAAGATTCCAGCCCCTCAATCTTGGAGGAGATCTCTTCCATTTTGAATTTCTCCCACACTTTCTCTCACCACCACAAAACAAAACAACTGAGCCAAAAAAGCAGTGTAGCCTTAAATACACTCTGAATCTGGGAAGGAGAAATGCCAGAGAATCTGTGGAATACTGCTGTCGCTCCTGATCTATATGGAAAGCAAGAACATATTTTCGTGATAGCTGACAGCAGATAGATTATGGATCTGCCTCCTGGGAAACATCTACATTCTGCCAAAGGCTGAGATATTCAGTCTAGCCTCAACTAATTCCGGACATGGAAGCAATACAATTGTGTTAGTAGGATGTTCCACTCAGATTAATTAGCCTTTCCAGCTGACCCATCCCTGCTCCCATCGAGAGGGACGTGGCCTGGGACACGATGAGTTTCCATGACTGTCATGCACGGCTTCCCACAGAAAGGAGGGCTCACAACGATGGCAGGCCCATGGGTAAAGCAAACCAGTCTCAGAAGTAAACTGTGCCAAATCACACATGGATTAAATCATGTGTTCTTGCTTCATCGCTAAAATCAACCTCGTTTTATGCTGGTTATTCCACTGGAGTAGCCCTGGCAGCAGCCCACACCTGATGAAGTGAAGGTGTTTGTGTCCATGGAGATTCTCGTGCAGTCACCCAGAGTCCCAAGGTCAGCTGGTATTTACATGTCTTTGTATCTTAAAACCCTTCACAAGTTTTTTCTTCCATGAATTTGCCCTTGCTATTGCAATACTAATCCTGATTGTCCTTATTAAATCTAAATATTTCTGTGTTTTCCACATTTTCCTTTCTTTTTCTGGGAGCGCCTTTTATGGTGAAAAATACACTTTTTGTTCTGTTCTCCCCAATTTAACGAGAAAGGAGAATTCAAATCATCTTCCCTTTTTCTTAAATTAGGATATCTTGCCACAGCTACACGCTGAGCCCTCAGCACCTCCCACCATGCACTTTAACCATTCCACTTCTGATTTGGGAAACATATGTTTTAATTAAAACCTGAGAGGGAAATAGATTTTCATTTGAAATTCTCAACGGGGCAAAACAAAAATTTAGATTTTTCAATGGGTACTAAGAGAAACAAAATTCCCCATAAAATTAAATCAACAATTGCATTGGATGTTATTTTTTGGGGAGGGCATTAAAAATAAAATATGATTGTACCATCCCTGGAAGTGTTCAAGGCCAGGCTGGATTTGGCTCTGAGCACCCTGGGATAGTGAAAGCTGTCCCGGCCTGTGGATGATCTTTAAGGTCCCTTCCAACCCAAGCCATTCCGAAATTCCATGATCTGTTTCCATGATTCTATGATTTCTGCTCTCTTCCTTTTTCATGGGAAATAAAGTAAAAATAAAAGCTGGTTTAAAATGGAAATCACACCCTGCTGCTCCTGAAAGACTGACAGGATAATATTTCTGTGGAAGTGTTCTATTCTGATTTTTCAACACGGTGTTTTATCAACTTGACATATTTCCATGATACAATTTTCTTCTGACAGGTTGACATTTCCTCGTGGGAAATTCCACAGGAATGTTTCTGATGGGTTCTTTCTGCAGTTCTAAAAGCGAAGGCACAACTTGTGGGATGCTGAAAAGAGTTATGATAATTCTGGGGGGGGGGGGNTTCTGCCTTAATGAATCCGTAAACGAATTACAGGGCTTAAAGCAGCAGCTGACCTGGTGCCTCTTTATCATGAGAGCACAGATGCAGTACAAAATCCTTAATGTGAGACTTAATGCCTTGGCTCTTAAGGAGCATTCCCTCATTAATTCCTTAAGTCTCCAGATTTCAGCTCAGACACTGAGAAGGCAGAATTTACTATCAGTGTAAAATACACTGACTGAGAGGCATTTATTCCTTGAAAACAAATGAGCAGGAGTGGGACTCAGCTTTTAAGCAGAGCCTCCCCACTGAGGCTGATGAGAATTCCTGCTTTTTCTTGCATGCAGTGAGGGCCAGATCTGGCTCAGTAGTTCGAGCATTTTAAAATTCTGAAGCCATATTCTCACTGGCCATGAAAGCAGAATAACTCCAGCAAACCTGGCTTGCTTCAGCAATGGCATTATCTCTCTTCTGCTTTAGATGATGTTCACACAAAGGCCTGGGTTTTTGTCATTATTAAAAAAAACACAAACCCCAACTTGTGTGCTTTTATGTCCTCTACAAAATGACTGGTTGTGCTATTGCTTGTACTGACAACCCATCTTCAGCCACTGAACTTTTAACTCGGATGCAGGAACCTGGCAGTCATTATCTCCTCAATTCTGAGACAACCAGAATTATTGATCTTAGACCTTGAACTATCAGAGAAGGACAGGGCAGACCCTTAGCCAGTGGACCACAGAGGGGCATGGCATATACAAAAACAAGGGGTTTTGCTAGGTTACCCTATTTTTGTCTCACAGTTGTATTCTGTGGCTTTAAAATGGATTCTATTGCAAACACTGTGGTGTTTGAAAGACTTGGAGCCTGAAAGATTTGGAGAAAGTGGTCAGGGAACATTTGTTTACTGTTTCTTGCCACAGAAGAACTAAGATTTGTAGAACAAAACTATCAAGGGTCACTGAGCTGTGAAACTGCTGTGCTCACAGAGAGCTGTCCAGGAATCAGTGACACCTGCATTTTGTGTTCATTGCTGACAATTTGGTTTCACAACCATTTATTTCTCCCAGCTGAGCAGCCAGGTACACAATTTCAGATTTCAGGGAGGATGTGTTTGCCAGTGGGGGGCTGTGCCACTGAGATGAGCGGAGCAGATCTGCTCCAAGGATGAATGTGAGATACAAACGTTTACTAAACACATTCAGCCTGATCGATTTTCCATGGCTGTGTTTCCTCAAGCTCTTGGAAAGTTTATCAGCATGTTTGAAGTTTCCACTAACTTAAGTCACCACTGCCTGTTGCTACATGAAATTAATGCAGACCTATTCACCTGACTGCTAACCTATTAATAACATTCTTTGCATGCTTCAGTAATCACAGACAAGCCATACATCTAAAAAGTGCTTTGGAACTACTGTCAAGCTCCTTTTTAAACCTCATTAAGATTGGATTACTTGGTTACATTAATCCTGGTGGCCTTATGCCAGTGGTCCTGACTCACAGTAGTTATTGTAACACATCAGCTGTAAGAACACAGAAATGGCAGATTCAAAGGTGAGACTGAAAGAAAAAGAATCACAGAACATTTTGGGTAGAAAGTGACTTTTTAAAGGTCATCTGGTATAACCTCCCTGCAATAAGCAGGGGCATCTTCAACCACATCAAGCTCCTCAGTGCCCAGTCCAACATGACATTGAATAATTCCACAGATGGATAATTTGTGCCACCGTTTTGCCACTCTTATACAATAGTTCTCTCTTATATCTAATCTAAATCAACCCTTATTCAGTTTAAAGCTGTTACCCCTTGCCCTGTCACTTCACACCATTGTAAAAAGTCCTTCTCCAGCTCTCTTACAGCCTTTTTAGGTACTGGAAGTGCTTTAACATCTCCCTGGACCTGTCTCTTCTCCAGGGTGAAAGAAAAGCAAGAATTGGTCCCCATGGCCCTTTTAGTGTCACAGCATTGTCCATAGGTCAGATGAAGCGAGGAGCCAATATCCTGTGCTTTCAGCATTCCATCATTGCACAGCAAAGGCACACGGGGCTGTCTTTATTTCACCTCCAGTAAATTCAGTAGCTGCTGCACCCACCATGCAGTGGAAGGGAGTTTCCTTCCTGCCATCCAAGCACGAAAATATTGTTTGTGGATATAAACAACACACATTCCATGCTTTGCAAACTGATGATGAATTTCATGGTAACAACAGAAGCATTTTTGCTCTTTCCAACTTTATAAGCAGGGAAAGCAAAGAAGGGAGACTTAGCTTAAAACACGACATGTCAGCAGTGTGAGATTTGAATTCCTGGCTCTCGTGCCCTTGACATTAAACCAAGGTGGTCTTTCCTTCATTTTATGTTTTGGTTTGGGTTTTTTTTTCCCCTGAATCCAAGAATTAAGATACCTGATGTTTTGTTAATTTCTGGTGATTATGGGAACTACAGATTCTAGAAAGTCTCATAATGTAAGTCTTGTTTTATGGAATAAAGAGGTGAGGGGAGGATGGCAATCAATGGGCTTCCTACACAGAGAGACTGGCATAGTGTGAGAATGCAGAGTGTTCTATCTTAATCTTTGGAAAATTTGATATAATCTACCATTTGCATTTTGACAATCACCTCTCAGAATCATTAGAATCATAGAATAATTTAAATTAGAAAATGTTCCCCTGGGAACATCGAGTCCAACCACTAACTCGACACTGCCAAGTCATAGACTTATGAACAAAGGGAGGAGAAATGGGGATTCCTAAATATTCCTCTGAGTCTCCTTGCGTATCAGTGAGGAGAAATTCTGTTAAAAACAAGCCCTTTTTGAAGCCAGCACCACAGGGGTAGAGGCACTGCTAGGAAGGCTCCTCTGCTGCACTCACCACCATAGTGGCTGATCAACAAAATGCAGATGTCAGGTGTATCTAAATTTGTCTTTTCTTGGGTTTAAGCTTTACTTGTGTACCCTACAGTCTTGTTGTGTAAAAGGTTTCCCCACTGGCTCAGGAGGAGAAAGCCTGATGCCCATTTTAATCCTGATTGCTGCTTGAAGTAGGAGAACATGATTCCTCTGGGCAGAGGGGTCAAGGGATGTGTTGGGTTTTGTTTGTAATAGCAGTTAGAAGGCAGGTGTGGTTCTATGCCAGAAAAAGGTGATGCCTTGGGAAGGCTGAGCTGGAACAGAGACTGGACAGAGCTAGAGAATAAATAAGATATTTATTAAATATCCTTTAAGGACACACCTCGGGCAGGACAAGAGCCTGGCCAGGGCTACACCCAAGGTGGACACAAAATGGTCACAAAATGGACAAATGGTCACCAGGTCTGACACTTTGATAAGTTTTGGTCCATTTGCATCTTGGGGTTGAATTGTCCAATCCCAGCTCCAGGTGGTGCAGTCCCATCCTTCTTATTTTCTCCCTCCAGCCACCGTGCTTTTGGGTGCTTTTGGGCCTGAAAACTTCCCAGTTGTCCTTGGTGTGCAGCAGGAAAAGGATTTGTTTTGTGTCCCTGCTGTGTGCAGAGAGCTGAGTGACACTGGATGGGAGCTCAGAGCTGCCCCCCTGGGCAGCACAGAATCTGGAAAACATGAAACCTGAAACTTAAGACATCAAGGGGGTGAATCCTCTAAAGCAGGCAGTATTCTCTGGAGACTCACTCAGCTCTGGGAAAGCCCCCTGGGTCATAAATGCCTTTTCCTTTCTTTCAGTACAAGAAATTTTTGTCTGTGTTTCACTCTGGGGCTCTGTGAACTCTATTTGTCTTCTCTGTAATTTCAGTCAGGTAAAATTGACTCTACTTTCCCAGGCTCCATTTGATTGACACCATCCTTGGGAGGGAGGTGTGTGGAAAGCAAATCCAGGTGTTGGAAGAAGCAGGATATAAAGCCCATCTATGCAACACCTGGCTCCTGGTACAAATCACACACAGGTAGAGCGTGACCTGACAAAGACCACAATCTACTGATGATAATTATACTTCACTCTTTGCCCCATCGAGATTTCTACAAAGACTTTTCCCAAAGGAAAAATGTTAAATAAATTGCAATGAAATACAAAATCATAGATAAACCGGAGTTGGAAGAAACCTCTGGAGATGTTGACTCTCACTGCTGCTCAAAGCAGGGCTGACTTCCCAGTCAGGCTCAGGGATTTTTCCAGTGAGGTACAGAAAATACCCAAACTTAGTTTTTACAGCTCCCTGCGGCACTGATAGGAACTCTTTGAATCTCTTTTCCTTAAATAATATAGAATACAATTGGAGTTCTTCCCAATTTGGATCAGAAGAGATGTGCTAGCATAGAAGAGACAACACTGGTTTCATTTATTACTGCTGGTTCTTTCTGCCTCCATGGATGGGAATTTCAAGATTTATACCTTTGATAGAATAATGAAAGACTTGGAATTCCTGTGGAACACCTGCACACGTATCCAAATTTTAATTCAAGCCCTGTAAGGATGATATGATTTTGCTGCCCGGCTGAATTTTATGCTCACACCTATCAGAGATTCTCAGGCTGGTGTGCAGGAGCCACTGTTCTCAGGACAAGTTGTATCTGTACGTCTCACCAGCATCCTGAATTTTTTTATCTGGCTGGAAAGAAAGATCTGTGGGGTCTGTCTGTCATTCAGCCACTAATATTGACAGCTGCAGGCATTTGGGGAATATTATTCTGTCCATCCTTATGTGCTTTACCCAGCAGTTTTAAAGATTTCAAATGACACTGAATAAAGCCTTTGTTAAGTCTGTCAAACACCTTCTGTACCTGTTCTTGGAGTCAAAAGGAAGTTGAACTGTTTTAGACATAAAATTTTGATCTTATACACACCAGAACTTGTTTTGTTGTGGGCTCTTTTCTGGCATGAAACTCGATTCAGTCAAGTGCTCCTATCAGCTTATCTGGAAAGAGAGCGTCTGGCTTGCTTTCCACCTAAAAAAAGAACACAAGACAAAAATTACACACCCTGAAGAATTTAAACTGCAGGTGTCTTTAGCTTAATCTCTCTACCTCTGTCTTCATTGGAGGGTGAATTGCCTTAGCACTGACAATAATCCCTTCCTTTTCTTTGCATGCCTCAGGATGTAAAGCAGCATTTATTGACAAACAAGCAATACCCAGAAAACTCAATTTCTGAGCAAAAGGAAATTCTTTATTACCATCTCTCTGATAAATAAACATGAAATGATTCATCCCCTTCCTGCTACCACAACTCACAAAAATGCTTCTTGCAAAGGGTGCTGACACAGCAGCTCAGTACAGGCTGGACTAGAAAAATAGGAGAGTAGATGGATGAAAAGATGGTTTAGAAATGCAAAGTGGGGAGCAACTAGCATAAAAAATCTTTTCCTTAAAGCACTGGAAGGAAATTTCTCCAAGTGCTTGGGTCGCTTCAGCTCTGCTAAGATGAATAAGTGGAGGAATTTTAGAGGAGTGTCTTTATATTTTTATGAGATGTTTTCCTGGTTAATCCACAGGCTGAGTCCACCCACTTTGCCACCTTCTCTGAGTGTCCATGGAAACACTGGGGTAAAGCTAGAAATTAATTTTGTGGGCCCAAAAAAGCCAAATTGTTTTTATTGGCAATGGAGGATCCCCTGCTAACTTCATCTGACCCTTCAGGTGAGAGGTTCCAATCCTTACACAGAACGTGCAGCCTGGAAAAGGCTGAACCATCCTAATCTAAGGCAGTGTGAACAAGGCCATTATTTCTGCTTAAAAGAAGTTGTGAGCTAATGAAATTAGATATAGAGATCTGCTCTGGAAAGGGATTTTGACTGATAGTCAGCCAGGCCAGAGGAAATAAGACAAGCAATCCTGGCTGAGCCACAGTAGGCCCACCAGCATGTGTTTTAATTAGGTACTGCCTGAGCGAAACATTTTTCTGTAGAATTTCAGACCCTTTGAAACTGCTGAGGCTGATTGCTGCAATATTTAGAGGAGTATTAACATGAGTGACTAACAGGTCCTCCAGCTCTCCTGCCTGGAAGAGCTCTCATGTACAACAAGGCAGCACAAACAGCTTTGATTCACACTCTGGGAGCCAGATGTTCATCACAGGGAAGGGATGCCAAAGGTGGCACTAATTAATTGCTGTGAACAAGACAGGCTTCAGAAATCAAATGCTCTCATGCCTGAAGCTGGTGCCTCTCAATGAGGATTTCAGGGTGTGGGGCCAGAGCATCAGTCACTGTGAACTGTCCTAATCCCGTGGCAATGAGGAACAGCAAAGTGTATGGCAAATTATAACTCCTGCAGGGTGATTTCTCCTGTCGCTAAGGATTGGGTGGGACTGTAGGATTCAAGGATTGGGTGGGACTGTAGGATTCACCTCCTCTCAGTCATCTGCAATTCCCATCTCAACTCACTGGTTTCAGCTTCCCTCACAGACAAGGGAAGAAACAGACAAAAGTGGGATGTGAGTGCTCAGATGGGCCACAGACACCGAGTTTAGGGTGTTTTGGGGTGAGCTGGGCTGCTCTGACTGTGTTGCTCAGATGTCCACTGACTGCAAAGGGGGAATGGGGAAATTCAATCATTTGTAGACACTTTATGAATAATGTCTTTTTTTCAGCCCAGTCCTCCCTATGATGGTAATTTGTTGAGCCATAAGATGTCTTAGGAACCAACATCTCATTTCCTATGTCCTTGCTAAAAGTTTAGGGTCCCGTACTGGACATCTTGTGAATGTCTTAAGCAGAGACTGAAATGCTTACAGGAACCTCTGCTTAGTATTCAGCCTGTGTGCCTGCATTTATTTCTATTTATCAACACCATTTCTAGACCCACTGTTTACCACCTGGAGTTTCGTGCTGCTGCTGGCTCCAGTGACTCGCAACACTGAGACGGCTGAAGGGCAAGAAGGAAAAAAAAAAAATCATGATGTGCAAGTCCCTTGTTTCTCCTTCCCACCAGAAGATAAATAAGTTATTTGTTTACTTATCAGTGTTTTGGCAGCAAGGTTTTTGCAAGCAGTTTATATACCAATGCAATGGAAAACTGCAAAAGCAAACCCCGTGGTCACGTTCAGGATAAGAGGTAAATCTGTGTCCAACCTGAGAGTTCTAACTCACAGGGATGACTAATTCTCATTTTTTCAGAACACGCTGCACTGGCATAGCTGGCCCAGAGAAGCTGCCCCATCTCTGGAAGTGTCCAAGGCCAGGTTGGATGGACTGGTTTAGTACAAGTTGTCCCTGCCCATGGCACGGGGTGGAATGAGATGGGCTTTAAGGTCCCTTCAAACTCAAACCATTCTGGGATTCTGGGATGTTTAGTTTTAAGGCTGAAGTAACATAAATACATTTGCCTCCATGCTTTGAGTCACTTTAGGCACTCAGAATGCAAAAAAAAAAACCTGCAGCAAGCACGATCCAAAATAGAAGGCAGCTATTCCTGGGAAAAGAGTGATGCTTTTCTTCAGGGATGACACAGCACCATTAGGCTGAGATAAAGAGAGATAAATTATGTTGACAGCTGAATTCTAGACAAGTGAATGTAGAAAATCCCCATTTCATGCTAAGCCTGGTTCTTCTCCTGTGTGTACCTCCAGTGTGGATTCACTGAGCCCCACATGGCTACAGAGTGTAAAATTGGAGTATTATTGCTGTGACTGACAAATGAATATTTGTAAAACTGCTTCTGATTCATTCACCTGACAACTGCTGAGTCCAATTTCCAATCCTCTCCACTAACACTGACAGTGTTTGGCAAGAATGACAAGAAATATCATGAACCTTTTTGTTTGTTTACTGTGCTGTGAGCTTCCAGAGAGCCTGTAACAGTTCTTGGGGGAAAAAGAAGAAAATAAATGATTTTCAAGCCTTTCACTAGAAAAGGTAAGCGAGCAGCATTGTCAGATGATGGCAAGAAATAAAACAAACATTGCACTGGCAAAAAATAAGTTTTTCCAAGGAAATTCCTGACATGCTGAGGGATAACCCCACACAAGGAAATCCTAAAGCAACTTGGCAGATCTGGGGACAGAAATTGCTGTCAGCTCAGCTGCTAAAATAATTTAGACCCCAAGGAATTCAGAGCAGCCTGTCAAGGGAAGATTCTCCCAAAACTTTGTTTGGTGAAGCTGCACTTCAGCAGGCAAGTTTCTCCAGCAATGATGAAATTTGTCAGAAATGAGAGTGAGCCCCAAGAAACATCTTCATTTGGCAGAAAAGTACTTTTTGGTTTCATTGGGTTCCCTAGATCTTCACTGACTAAGATATGAGCTCAGCACTAAAACATTGGGACACCTACAGTTATTTATCTCAGCCCACAAGAGAAGTCCTCTCCATAGTAACATTTAAACTGCAGGAATAGATTGAGTGTCTGAGCCTCAAGACAGAATGAAAGCTACTCTAGCATGTAAGGGCAAGCTGAAGATGAATAACTTATTTGAGCCCAAAATTCCAGACGTAATATTGAACCAGAAAGATCCAAAGAGGAAGGGAAGTGGAAGAGGAGAGGAATAAGTTCTTATGAATTTCCTTGCAAAGCAGTAAATCTTCCAGTTTTGCTTTATGCTCCCAAAAGTATTGTAATAAAATCTCTTTCTATTGAGGCCTCAACAGTAAGCTATAAATGATTTCAAGCTAAAAGGACTGGGGGTTCATCCCTTAAGTTGTGTTATTTATTTTATCTTCAAGACTGCTGATATTAAAAAATCACCCCTTGAAGAGTGAGCGTTGTATGAAGACATTGCCTGTCAAGGGGGAAATCAAATATAAAATTTAGGAAAGAATCCTAAAAACTGCATCCTGAAGAAAGAATTTCAGCAGAAAATACGTAAGTCAGATTTTAGTGTAATCACAATTGATTAAAGCTGGATGCAGGAACTGTCTCAGTCTTCATTTGATTGTCCAGTGCCAGATCTCCTTCAGTGTGATAAAATACATGTGAACACTTCAATCTAAATGCAAAATGCAGAAGGCATTTCTGATAAAAGAGTGAAAGAGAGGCTGAATCACGCATTTCTCTCAGGTATTTGGAAATCCAAGATTTATTTCCACAGAAATAACTTGAAAGTTATTTGGAAATAATCAAGTTGTACCAAGAATCCACCGAAATGTCAGATCTACTTAGAGGTGTGGCTCTACTTACTCAGTGTGGCTTGAAATTCTGAACCCAAATTAGGTGATTCCTCTCATGACACGCTTCCCTCCTCTCCCATTTTTAAGGTGAAACATCTCTTGATAATACATTTCACCATATTTTTAAAATTGATCTCTGCAACTGCTTTGCCAGGGAACCTTGAATGGTGTCCAGGTTGCCAGCTGTCCTTCCCAGCCTGGAGCAAGAACCCTGAAAGCCCCAAGTACCTAGATCAGCGTCCCCAGATGTGGCAGCTTTGCTGTCCCACAGCTGGCTGGGGACAGGGGAACACCTGGCAGGGCCTGCAGCCACCAGAACAACTCTCCCAGCCCATGTGGGCTCGGGGCTCACTGGGGTTTGTGGTGCCCTTGGGAAGTGAAGAGCCGATTGCATCTCCTTGGCAATAGGATGTGCCGAACACTAAGCACCAGGAAAAGCCCTGTGTTATTCCATGGGAATACAGTGGCCACAGGAGTTCCACAGTAAAGAAAGCCAGAAAATCTATTTTATGCAGAAGGGGTGATGCTTTCAGCTCATTTTCCTTCTTTCTCCCCACTCCCAAGGTTGATACTACACCCCAGAGACTTCCCTATTAGGAACCTTTTCAGACAATGGAACTTTCTTTAAATATCATCGTTTTTTCCTCATCCTATTTACATCCCTCCTTCCAGTGCAATTGCAAATACTGACCTACTGAAGAGGAGGAAGCTCTGTGCCTTTGCTTTGTCAGAGTAATCTGTGTTTTCCTGAGCCGTGCTCGTTACCAACTCTGACCCACCATTATTTCAGGAAGCCATCACATTCATAATTAATAAGAACCCTCCAGCTAACTTTCGTCCCTTGCAGAAATTATTCTGCTTTCAAATGTCATTGTGGCATTCACCCTTTCTGCAAGGAGAAGGGGGAACTCCTCCCATCCCTACTCCCAGCCTGGCCTTTTCCAGGTCTGACATGCCCAGATCGTTCCCCTGCCACTCTGAAACAGCTGAATCTGAGCAGTCAGGAGGGAACAGGGCAGCGCAGCACTTCCAGAGAATTGTAGCTGTTCTGAGCTGTCACAACTCTGAAAGGGGTCTAACTTTATTAGTTTAGGGGACGAATAAAGCATCTGATACATAATTAAAATTGGATTTACTCAGATGCTGCACTAAAACCTATCCAAGTTCCAAATGGGGTCTCAATTTGTCCCCAAATGGGGACCTGTAGAAGAGGGCTCTGGATCTCATCTGGAGGGTTATATTTGGTATTTTCTGATATTTTCCTTTAACTGAAAGACATCTCATCCCTCTGAGAGGTTCTCCAGTGTCTCAGAGAGGCAAAGTTGGCACTGATTCAGCCTGATTTCACCCTTTGGTTACTGATGTCTTGTTGCAATGCTCGTGGCTATTGTTAAAACTGTTCTTCAAGTTATTTCATTGGCTGCAGAAATTCCTCAGGGTTATGGGCACAGCAAGGACCTTGCTGTCTTAGATGTGACACCAAGAGCTGGCCATGCCCTTCCTCCAGCGAGGATTCTTTCTGTACAGCTTCACCACTGACAGCAGTGGGAATACTTAGACTTCAAGTTCTTCAGGAGCTTTAAAGAGGAATAAAAATCACCAAGCAAACAAAAGGGGGTTATTCTTGTATGGGGATGACTGCAAGCCATGTCTGAAAGTCATTTGGGCAAGAACTGAGCAATTGGATCTTTGCCATGATCCCATGTGGAGATTCACTCCATCCAGCTGATCCAGGATTTTCTTCTCCTGAGTCTCTGAGTATTGATCTCAAGGCTCTTGGTGTGTTTCCTGAAAGAACAAGTCTTACATTACTCAGGCCTTTTCCACACACGGGTGTGTGAGTATCTGTGTCTCTGCGTCTGTTTCCATGTTCACCTTGACCAACCTCACCCATAAATGCAGCCAGTCGGATTCATGATCAAACAAGTTTTATGGAAGGACATGACTGGGAGAAGAGTCCCCTGAATGAAGGAAAAGCTGCAACAGGAGCTCTGCCCTAAAAGAGTATCCAAAGGGGAGTGACCTTACAAGCAACCCAGTCAACAAAAATCTTTGGTAGGACTTTGCAACCCAGCTGCAAGGGGAAAAACCTCGGGCACGAGACTACGGGAACGATTTGTTTAATCCTTAGATAGTCACAATGTTGGGGTTGTTTTGCTCTGTTTCAATACAACTTTTAAGATTACAAGGCTCTGGACAGCGCAATAAACACAGATAAATCATAATAGAAAGTCATGGAAAACCTTCCTGGTTCCAGGGCACTTGATGTCTGTGCACAGGCAGCTCCAGGCCTCTTTTACCAATTCCCATGAGTTCATGGAATCCTGTCGCGTGTGAGTTTCCAGTCCCGGAGGTGGATGTTTAACTGTAATAAAATTTGGGCTGGATTTATTTCTCCCTTTTGCATTTTCATGAACAAACTCATATTAATTGGAAGCATGCAACTTTGGGATATAGCTTTGTTTTCTTTTAATAATGAAAGAAAACAAATGCTGGTGTGCAACAGGCAGAAAATGGAAAACCAGGCAAGCTTAAATGTTTACATGTATTCAAACTGTTGAATAACCAGAGGAAAAGGGAAAATAATGCTGCTCTGTGAGAACTGTGGCCAGACTCTTAGGAGGATTCCAAGTTTTCTAGTGTTTGTAAGTGCTGTGATGTTCATGCTGTACTAAATGGGATACCTGAAGGAAATTAGGAATGTAAGTGTTGTTGTAGGTGTTTTAGAGAGGGTCAGAAGCTGTTCTATGCCTTTCTGAGAAAATGACAGAGCAAAATATTCAGCAAGGCCTCAAAGGAAGGTGCTCAGGTATTTCTGCATCTTGCCAAGCTTTTGAAACCCTGAGAATTTGCTGAAATTCTTTCCTCCATGCCACCATGACCGTTATGCAAATTGATTTTGATTAAAAAAACCCCAACAAACAAGGAGGGTTGTGGAAAGGCACTGTGTCGGGGAGGAAAAGGAAGAAAAGGCACCATCTCCCTGAAGGAAACAGCTGGCAACAGGTGACTACACAGGCAGAGTATGGCATTGCTCCCTGAGGAAATCCAGCTGGGCTGGGAAGGAGCTGGTCCTGTCTGCTCCTGCCCCAGAACTGTGACTGAGGGCTGTGTACCTCAGGACACAGCTGGGCTTTTGGGGACAGTCCCAGCTGCTGCTGCTGGGGGAAGGTTCTAACTGTGATTCACACACAGCTGGCTGTCCTCTGGGCAGATGGGGTGGAGCAGAGGGGAAAATAATCTTGTTAGGCTCATTGCTGGCACTGGGAAGCCCAGGGCTTGGCCTGATGCCCACACCTAAAAATTCCACAGACGCATCCATTGTATGGAGAGGCCCAACTGGACATGGAGGGCAGGGAGTGATAACTCTGCTAGACCCAGAAACTGGGCTCCTACAGTCAGGCATCCAAATCTGTAAGATTACAATTCCCTGATCATCAACAGCTACCCCAGAGCAATCAGAGGGCCAGAAGCTCCTTGGGCAAGGCAGCAGGAAGAGGATGACCTTGCTCTGCCTTTCCTTGCACAGGGGTCTAGCCTGGCAAGTATATGTAAAAAGCAGGATTAATGTCTTTTGTTTCAGAAACCAAGAGCACAAGGATCAGCCAAACAGGCAGGTTTGGGGTTGCCTGGATAGAAGGGTGTACATGCACTGGGGAGTCCTAAAACGCTTGGTGGTGGGGAAAAAAGGGCTTTCCATGGCAACTGGGAATAGCAGAGGAGGTGCCCCACAGCCTTGGAGACTTTGGGAAAACTTTGGGAAAGGTGTGCTGATGAATCTGGTGACCAATAAGTCAGAACCTTTTAGCCCTGGGGTACAGGGGAAGATGGGAGATTTGCTGCTTACAATCTTGAAGGTGTAGGGCCTCATCACACCTGATAATGTCGCATAGTGGGTTTGAGGAGCGCCCCATTACTCTTGAAGGATAGGCAGGTGGTTCAGAGTGCACAGCATTAGGGAGGATTTTTCCTTTCCTTCCCAGGTTTTTTGGCTGCCATAGAATCATAGAAAGACTTGGGTTGGAAGGGATCTTATACATCATCCTGTTCCAACCATCCTGCCAACATCTCCCACTATCCCAGGTCGTTCCAAACCCTGTCCAACCTGGCCTTGGACAATTCCAGGGATGGGGCAGCCACAGCTTCTCTGGGCAACCTGCACCAGGGCCTCCTCATCCCCACAGGGGAGGACTTTTTCCTAGCATCTCATCTAAAATTTTAGCTTAAAAAGCATCCTATTGCTGTGTGCTCAAGCAAAGAGCTGCTCTCCCTCTTTTTATAAAACACCTCTAATGCACTGTGTGCACAATGCAGTTTGTACCTGGGCAGTCAAGGGGGAATCCTGTTGCTCCTGAAAGTTTTCAGGCAGTGGAGTCAAAATTTTACCTAATGCCTGGCAGAATGGGGTGGTGGGGAAGGGATTATTAATGTTCCTGGGTGGCTGTGGGGCTCTGTGCCCACTGCACCTAATTTTGGAAAATGACCCCCACTGCACCCAGAGCCTGAGCGGGGAGAATCCTCTTGCTCCTGGACACTTTGGAGGCAGTGGAATTTCCAGTATATGGGAGGGTGGAGGAGGATCCCCGTTATTTCTGGCAGCTGGCGTGGAAGGCGTCCCCATCGCTCGGGGAAGAGGGATCTCCATCACTCTCAGAGCTCGGCGAGGGGGCTCCCCACTGCCGCTGGACGAGTGCGGGCGGTGCGGCCCCGCTTTCCCCCAGCGCCCCATGGAGGGGGGATCCCCTCAGGCGCTCGGAGCCGGGGCACAGCACGGTCCCCGTCGCTGCCGGAGCCCGTGAGGGTCGCGCTCCCGCGGGGGCCCCCCGCCGCCTCCATCCCCGAGGAATCCTGGGCGGAGGGCGGGCTCGGCTCCCCCTTCTCCCTCCCTCCCTGCCGGAGGTTTGCCCTGGGACGCGCCGGCAGCGCCGGGCTCGGCTCTGGGACGGCGGGCCGGGGTCAAGGGCAGCAGGCGGGGGGCGATGCCGGCGCCGGGGCAGCGCCGAGGGTCCGGCTGAGCCCCGGGCACCCCCCGAGCCCTCATGGCGGGGCGGGCGCCTCAGCGCAGCCTCCCCGCGGCAGCGGCCGCCGCGCTCCTACTCCTGCCCGTAAGTGCCGGGGACGGGAACGGGGCGGGGGGTGCGGGACCGGGATCGGGACCGAGACCGGGAGGGAGCGGGGGGAACGCCCCACGGCCGCGGGGAACTCAGCGGGGCAGCCCCGGGCGCTCGGGGCTCCATGCGGGGACCGTCCCCCGCGCCCTCCTCGCAGGTGCGTCCCCGGCTCCGGGACACGGCGGGCGGACACCGCTCGCTCCCAGGGGCTGCTCGGTGAAATCCCCATGGCCCTTTCCTGCTCCATCACAGGTGCTCTCAGAGACACCCTCGGCCCGTCCGCCTCTGGGTCCCCCCAGAGCCCCTGTGCCCTTTTTAGTGTCCCCTTCCCTGTGAAACAGCCAGCTTTGCCTGCTAGAAGAGGTCTCAGCACAGGGACCCCACTGGGGAGGCAGCTCCTTGCCGCAGCGGGAAGGGGTTTTCCCTCTTCTCTCCCCGCTCCCTGCCGGTGCCCAGTGTCCCCGGCCTCTCTCCCGGCGCCTCTCCTGGCACCATGTGCTCGGGCAGGGCTCGGCAGATCAGCGGTGGCGATGGGCAGGGCTCAGCCCACGCACCCAGCCAAGCACTTGCTCCCAGTTTCTCCGGAGTGAAACGCGCAGGAACCTTTTCCGCGTGGTCCTTCTCCATCACCGGCATCCCGCTGGGAGATGCGGGCATGAGGTGGAGATCAGGTTGGCCTCTGTTGGACTGGACTTCAAAAGCTTTCCCAATGCTTTTTGGTGACTTGTTTGTTTCGAGCTACGGTTTCAAGTGTGGTTAAGTCAGACCTGAAAAGAAAACGTGCGAGGTTAAGCAGGAGTAACACTGATCCTGTGCTGGATTTCTAAAGGCTGTTCCCACAGCTTTTTAAGTGGCAGTGACCCTTCTGAACCCCAGTGTAATTGGTCTATCTTTAACATTTCCTTAGATAAAGAAAGAAAATCTGTTCTGTTTCCCTAAGTTCTGTCTATTTTGCTTTGGTTTGGCTTTTGTTTATTTTTGGGGTTTTGTTTGTTTATTTTGGGGGCTTGTTTGGTTTTTTCTCCCCTGTCTAATTTAGAAAGAGAAAAGCCAGGTCAACAGGCTTCAGAGACAAGCAACAATTTAATTTTTTTTTTCAGTAGCTTTCTTAGAAGTGAGAAAATACTTTCTCACCTCCACCAGTGTCAGGTTTTTTTTATCCCCGAAAGAAGGAAGAGATCAGTGCACATGGGATCACAGTGGCATGGATCTCAACACTTGCTGTTTTCAACCCCAAACCACTTCTTTCTGATCTTTGTTTCTTAGTCCCTTTTCTCTCCCAGTCTGTGTTTTCTCTTATTGATTTATTTAGGTCCAAAAAATATCTCTGTTTGTCTCCAGAGTGTGGGACTCAGTACTCAGGTACTGAGTGTTTAGCCAGACTAATCCATTTGCAATGAATCAAGAAATGTCATGTGTTTCCCCTGTTGATATAATCTATGGATTTTTCAGGTTTCCAGTTCTGCTGCAGCTTTGCATTTGGATCATTTCTGCAAATTTTGGTCGTTGTGTTGCTGCTTTCAAAACAAATCTGCCTCAAAAGAAAGGGAGGAAAAAAGGTAGATTAAGGATCAAAAAGCGAAGCTTCCATAAAATGTGTTTAGTCCAAGAAATGTGAACTCTTGAGTGTATTTCTGTTTCTTTTTATAGAGGAGCTTGTTTGGGTGGAACATCTTAGTATCTGACAGGGGCTGGTGGGAAATAACATTTTGAATCTTCAGCTTCAGAACTGGAGCTCTGGTTGCTCCAGCTGTAGCAGAAGCTTTTGCTGCTCCTTTGGGGAGTGTTTTAATCCCTGAATGTTGTCAGTAAATCTGGATCTCTGCTTTACAGCTGGAGGGAACTTTGCACCAAGAAGCTTAAGAGCAGTGTCTTAAAACTTTGGCTCAAAGCCAAGGCTCTTAAGTTCTTGTTTAACTTGAAAACACTTGAAAGTGGCCTCAATGTCAGTGACTTTATTCACGTTTGTGGATTTGAGGAAAGGAATAGCTGCCTGTGGGAGCAGGCCCTTACCCAATTGAGGGAGTTTAAGTTTTCATAGCAGCCGAGCAATTGTGTTTAATGGGAGCTGCAGGTTTGCAACGCCCACGGGATGAGGCAACTTTCTGGTACAGAATTAGATCTGCCGCATGAAAATGCTGGTGCAAATGACCTGACAGATTTCACAGGGCTGGTCAGCAAAAGGGTGAAGACTTGCACTGAGATTTATGTTCTCTTGAAGGAGTTCTGGACGTAAGATGCACTTGAGAGCACATTTAACTGAATGTGAGGAACAAAAAACAAGCCATAAAATGAAGGCAAATGAGTCTTGTGACATTTTTATATAAAATCCTTGCTAAGTTCACGTAATTTGGAGAGGGGGGGGATTATTCATCAAAACCAAAAGCAAAGCTTGCTATCGTTTGTTTGTTCTCCTGGAGCTGTTAAAAGAGCCAGGGCAGTGTGAGTGTATCACCCAGTGATGACAAGTTAAATAGTACTCCTGGTCTGAGGCTGCCAAAATTCAGCCCTATTGTGAATTAATGCAGCATAAACATCTCGTCAGGAGAAGCCTTTCCTGGAGCAGTACTTTGTCAGAGTTTAGTCTGCAACCATCCCATGGCAGTTACTGGATATTGGAGGGTGGTGGCTGTGTGCTGGTGCTGGCTGGCTTTAGTTTTGCCATAAAACATTTCAGTGATGATGTTCATCCCTGGCCTTAGCCAGCAAGAAAGCAGCTTTAGCTTTTGTGCATATAAGGCATCTGCTTACATATTACTATCCTGTCAAGAGCAGAGGGAAAGTCGTGATCAAACCCTCTAAACTCTGTGACCTTCATATTCCAAACCAGAGCATGATTCTGGAGGAAGAGAGAGGAGGGAGCTCTTTGCAGGCTGTGCATTATCAGGTGCAGAATTTTGATTTCAGCCTCACAGGTTCTAACTCCACTGCTACATCAATATCTCCAGGAAAACTCTCCAGCCTTCAGAAGAAAAATGCCAGAGAGTGACTTGTGCTGATGTGATTGAGCTCCTTCAGCTTCTAAATCAGGGAGATGCTGAGCAGACTGTGCATGGAGCTGGTCCACGGTGCTCCTTAGGTCCCAAATCATTCCCAGGAACTGTTTGAGATACCACCAGATTGTTTGGGGCAGAAATGTGGCCGGGAGCCATCCTAAAAATTGAAGAGTAGAAGTGATTAAGGACTTAAAACAGACCTTTGCACTGCTTGATGTATTGGCTTCGGTGAGAGTGCTGTGCTGCCATCATCGCTCTGGGCTCGCCTCAGGGAGGGCTTTTCCTCTAAGGCCAACTCTTCATTGCTTTGAATTTGGTGATCTCTTTGTGTCAGGGATTACTGCGGGTTCCTGCTGCTGATATGCTGAACTGAGAGATTCACCACGGGGGAAAAACAGGGTAGTGGATGATAGGGACTTATTAAGGATGTGGGTTTTTTTCTGTTTTCTTTTTATTTTCATTGTGCCCCGTGTATTAGTAAACCAAATATTTTAAAAACACTGTATTAGAACAAACATTTGCACATTTCTAGATGCTTTTAATAGTTCTGCAGATCTTATTTTTTTGGGGAGAGGGGGAGGTGAGGAAATGTGGGTGGTAACAACAGGCTGCACATGCTGCTGAATCTGTTCCTTTTTAGTTTATAACACTTTCAGGTTTTGCAGCACTGAAAAAACCCAAAGAAGGAGATTTAGGGGGAAGGCTGATTTACTCCAGATTAAAAATTTATCCAGCAGGTGACTTTTTTTGCAGGAATTTTCCACACCATGTCTATAAATTGCAACAGATCGAGTCCATGTCCTTCTTTCTTGTAATTTACACCACTTTTAATCCCCAGTGTAGTCTGCTCTTCCTTAAAGTGCAAAGATTCATTGTTGGATGTAAAGCTGGAGCTGTCCAGCGAGCCACTCTCACCTCTCTGCCTCGTGTGGACACTCACTGGCCTGTGTTAAAGCATTTCATCAACATTGTCTCTGCCTCCTTGTCTTTCTGTTCGTTACAACTAAACACTTCGTGATGGTTTGCTTTACCAAACTCTTTATACAGAATTTCTTTCTTTTATTGCTAATAATTCTTTAAATCTTAACGGCTTTGAAAGTGGCTGTATTTGATTTCAGTTGGCAAGTGTTGGGTTGAGTGTTTCAATTTTCTTCTCTGAGAATTTGGGTAAATTTGGCTGCGGTCCTTGTCACAAGAGAAGACAAATAGAAAGTAGATCAGCCGCCAGACAGAACTGTCCTTCAGGTGACTGTCTGCTTGAA
This sequence comes from Cyanoderma ruficeps, assembly GCA_008694505.1. Lineage (NCBI taxonomy): Eukaryota > Metazoa > Chordata > Aves > Passeriformes > Timaliidae > Cyanoderma > Cyanoderma ruficeps. The sequence goes on from VZDJ01000046.1 coordinate 2,314,174, forward strand.
TCTCGTCAGTCACATCCAAACACATGAGAATTTCATTTCCAGTTCATGGTGGCAGCGTGGGGGTGTTTGTGAGGTGCTCCCTGCAATGCTCTCTGACACGGAGCACGTTCTGTGGTAAGCACTGCTCAGTTCTCTGGCCCTGGGCTCATCTGTCTTGGCTCTCACAGGCAGATGTTCTGCTGGATCTTCTCAAAGGCTGCTCCATTTGGAAAGGGCTGTGGGAGGCAGAGGGAAAACCACCTCACAGAGATGGATTTCAATGTCCTGTCCTGACCTCTGGCTCCCAAGTCCCTCCTTGCTGTGCAGAGGAGCCAATGTTGAGATTCAGGTGCTGGGAATGTGCTGCTCCTTCCCCAGCTCAGTGGGTGCAGAACTGGGAATCTGCCTTTCCTAACATCCCTTAAGCCTCATGTGCCTGCGCAGAAACTCAGCATGTTTTCACTAAACAGGAAAGAAAATCCGTTTGATAATTCAAGAGCTGAAAAGTACTTCTTCCACGGAGCTGTAAGAAAATGAAACTAATTAAACGAAGCCAATTAAAGCTCTATAAACTTTTGCATAATGCTGGCTGAGTAACTGTCCACTCTAAGTTGTGTATGCCGGGAAAGTAAATAGTGAGTAATGCAGATGGAGATTAAAATACATTAGCTGTCCTCACTGCAATGCTAAACCCTTGCCCTGGTAATAGTAGCTGAAGAGCCCGAGGACTGGAGAGGAGCCACTTGCTTCCCAGGGCTGTGGGACGATCCCTGTTGCTGTTCCCCAGGTCTCTGGGATGCGGGAGAGTTGCTCAGTGCTGTTATCTCTGCACTGCCGTAGTTTGGGAGGTGTTGTCCTCTGGCAGGAGTGGCTTTTCCAGCAGAAGGGAAGGAGGAAAGGAGGCAAAAGGGAAGGGAAGGAAGTGTGCTGACGGGCCCGAACAGGTTTCCTGTGGGGCTGCCAGCCAGGCTCTGCTGGCTGAGGTATCGATTCCCTTTGAGTGGCAGGAGCAGATCCCTGGCCCGGGCATGGCTTGGGTTTCAGGGGGCTCAGGCCAGCAGAGGCTCCTGAGCCACGCCAGGGCTGTGCTGGGCACTGTGGCCATCACAGCTCTTCCCTGTCTGCTTGTTTTGTGGGCAGTATCCCTGCCAGGGACCAGGCTGCTCCTTCAGCTATCAGTTGGTTCTGTCAAAGCAGAGAGGAAGCCCAGGGTGTCCCTCTGGTTGCTGAGAATGGTGTCGCAGAGCTCAGGAAAGTATTTTTGACCAGGTGTGCTTCCAGTCAGATGCACTGAGGGTCTTTCCTCATCCTGCCTCAAAACTCACCTGCTGGGAGATCAGCTGTTTAGTCCACTTTGAACGTGAGACACGTTCCATGGTGTAAGAATCCCCATCCCCTACTTCATCAAAACAAGTGTCTTCATCAGGATTTTGAAGTCCTGTCAGACTTGCAGTATTTCATTCCTTCAAAATGAAAAAAGATTAAAAGAAAATTCCATCTTTAATAATTTTTAAATGCCTTCTTATAGTATTTGGCATAATATTTTAATTACGGTTATGTGAACAGAGTAACAAATCTTAGAAACGTGAGTGAAAGAAGCCTCAGAGTGTCTGGATTGCTGATTATTGTTCAAGATACTGTCTGTAAGCTGTTTACTGCATTTCCCATTGAAAGGTTTGGGGATTAGTTGTTACCTGTGATTTCTTTTTACCATAGGGACTATAGATCATATAGAACCAAGGAATAAAAGAATAATTTGTGCTGGAAGGGATTGCCAGAAGTCTCTCGTCCAGTCACCTTCTCAAGGCTGGGTTAATTCCCAAACCAAATCATTCTCATGCACTTGGGCTGTGAAAATCTGCAAAGATGGAGCTCTCACAACATCTCTGAAATGTCTTTTTACACCATCTCTTTTCCAATGCTCAGTCGTTGTCATGGTGCATAATTTTTTCTATACGTTCTGTGAGATTTTCCCTCACTTCAACTTGTGAACGATGCCTGTCTTGATGCTCTGCTGTCAGCTCCTGAGAGGAATCTGACTCCTTGGAGAAAAGTCTGTGATTCCCCTTTAGGTAGTGAAAGATAATTCCAGACCTGGAGTTGAATTTCACTGTGATACTTGGTTTTCAAATCTAAAAGTGGGCTCCAGCCCAGAATTAACAGTTTAAGGAAAGATGGAGAGGAACTTCAATGCTGATACCCAGTGCTACCTCACTGGCTCATTTTTAAATCACTGTCAGGAAATCTTGGGCCAGAGGAAGATTTTGTGGAGGATACAGAGGTACCACTGTTGGCATTCCATGGGAAGCTGAGCAGATGTCATTAGCTGATAAAGTCTTGATCCAGATAGGTTTTTGCCTTTTTTTGGGTGGCAAAGACCTAAAAAACAGAGCTGAGGAGCTCAGATTTGTTGAGCTGGAGCTGGGAGAGCCTGTGAGGGGCGGCTTTGGAAGTGTAGTAGCAGTGGTGAGGATGGATGGGTGAATGAGCCTTGCAGAGGCTCTGCATGTAGATAAGAGTTAGATAAGGGAGGTATTGCCATTCCCCTGGGTAAATACAACTTCTAAACTCAACCTGCTCTGGATTCCCTGAGTGTTTTGTCTGCAGTTACCTCTTTCTGAAGTAGGTGTTTAAAACACAGGTGATGGATTGTTCCTTGGCAGTGGTTCCTTCTTCCACTGAGCACTAGGGAGCCTGAAGCAAACAAAGCCTGCTGGAATAGAGTGGCTGAGGTGAAGCACGCTGGAGCTGCTGAGAGGATTCACAGGAATGGGAATTGGGTGGGTAAGAATTACTCACGAGTTTGTAGACTTAAAGGGAGGGCAGACATGAAGGCAGGAGTGCTGTGAGGGGCTTGCTCCTCTTCCAGGCTCAGAATATGATACCCACAGGTGGGGGGGAATGAATAACAAAGCTCTTCGAGGGTTTGAAATTGAAAGTTCTTTCCATTAAACAATTTTATTTCAGGAGAGCTGCAGCTTGTGATTCAAATGCAGTTATGCTCGTTTTTAACATCTCAGGTTGCTTTGGGAGGGCTTGGAGACCTGGTTGGACAAGTCCAGCTCAGGGGTGGCCTTACCCAGGTTTGGTTTGTATTTCGTGACTCAGAAAATCCCTCAGCACCCGCGTGGCTTTCAGTGGATAAAGAACCTCTCCTCTAAAAGCTGCTTCAGCAGAGCATGTAGGCAGTGCTCACTGAAGGCAGATCTCCAAGTTTCAGAGACAACAGCGAAGTTCAGTGGTGGGCTCAGTGTAGCAGGTGCTCGAGGGTTTTTTTTAATTTATTTTTGCATAAAGATTGATTTGATTTCATGCCTTAAAACTGAGCATGTGTTCAGTTGCTTTATTGAACTGGGGTCCTAATTCCCATTCCATGCAGACTTTTAGTCTCTTTTTTCCAGACTTCCTGGAAGAGCTGCAGAATACATCTGGCCTCTAAGATCGTGGAGCAGTGTCTCCTGGAGCATTTGGTGTTCTCTAGCAAGTAGCAATGTTTTATGTAGTCACTTGGATTAACTCAGAGGGAGTTTAAAGAGCTGAAGGATGACTTGAAAAGGAGCCTGCTTTTCTTGAACTGTGCTCAGAGTGTTTCCCTTTACTGTAACCTTAGCTGGCTCAGGTTTCAGGTTGCAGGTTCCTGTGAAAACTTGTATTTAGACTTTCTATCCCAAATGGAAATTATTTTTCTGGTGAAGCCAAGCCAAACAACTGTACACTGCCAAGTGCTGCTGCACAAGCGATTTTAAGTTTCTGGGCTGAGAAAGGCCAGAAACATCTTGATGCAGAGGGCTGACCTTTTTGGGTCTCCAAAAAGCCAAGTATTTCCAACACACTGTTCTTTAATGAGCATCTTTTTTAGATGCATCTTGTGGATGAAGTAACCACATGGCAGTGGATATAAATCCATCCTGGCCACTGTAAAGACGACTTTCCTCTCTTCTAAAAGGGGAAATCTCTGTGTTAATCTCTGGTTTTGTCCTGAAGTAGCAGCTTTCACTCTTCTGATTATGCATATTCCTTCAGGTGATTAGTAGTCAGCAAATATTCCAGCTCTCCTCATTCTCTCCCATGTGTTGCCTTCTCTTAGAAGGAAAGAGCTGCTGAGATGAACACTGGCATTTGTTAGAACAGCATTCCAAGGAATATCTGGTGGTTTTTCTCTCAAAGCATCTGTTTCCCCACACCAGTGATGCAGAACTTGCCAGATGCCCACCTGCCCTGGAAACTGTGCTCAAGCAGAGGATGGATTTTGTTAAGGAAGTGTGGGATTTGCTTTGATTTTGCTGCATTGATCTCTTTCACTAATTATATTTTCATTGTGAAGTTAGATGCCTGTGTTTCCCTAAAACGAGCTTCTATGGGCACAAACCACGAATTTTTTGCTTTTAATTGAGCCACTGTTCTGATCATGTCCTTCCCAGAAGTTGGGGTGAGAACTCAGTCTCATTGTGGAGATGGAGTGAATTTATTTGCATTGCCTAATTAAAGAACAAAAAATTAAAGGCAGGTTTCCCTTTTCCCTTGCACTCACTTTTTTTTCTTTTTTCTCTGAATTCTGGGGCAAAGCTACTGAGCAGCATCTTTTCTGTGTGCTGAAGACAGTTTTGCTGCCATTTGGATGTTGAAACGAGGTAGCATTTGCAGCCTCAGATATTTTAAAGAAACCCATGGGAAAAGCTGGAGTCTTCAGAGCAGTGGAGGTTCCCAGAGATGAGGGGTAGGAAGAAGCATTCTCCTGACATGATCCAGGCCACTGCCAGAGGTGGTTTCTCAGGACTGGAAACTGCTTTTGTTTCATGGAAAGCACAGTGGATAGTTCAGGCTGAGACTTCATTCTTGTGTGGCAAAGAAGACATGAGACAGACCCTTCCCTTATCAGCTGTGGGCTGAACACTTTTTGTGTTGATAACTCCCTCATAATTCCATATTGGAAGGTCACTTCATCCTGCTCAGTAAAAGAAAGAGCACAGATGATTGAATAAGATGGTGATGTGCTCGTGTCTCCTGCAGCCATCATCTCTAGGAATGTTTTGACTTCTCCTTTTGTATGTAGTGGCTAAAGAAAATTTAGGAAGGATGCATCTGAGTGATTCCTTACAGTGCATAAGACCCAGCTGATACAGTCAGTGGAGGTCATTCCAATTTAAAGCTTTAAAATACTGCAGATGAACTGCATCTGGAAAATTCCTGCTTCCATTTCTGAATTCCAAAGGAATCCCTGTGTGATCAGCTCAGCTGCTGCTCTCTCTGTTTTGAAGTCTAAGCTATTCAATACAAATCCCACTGCTTTTCTGGGAGTGGCTTTCTGCTGAGATGCTGTTCTACTTCCATGGGATGGATTTCTCTGGGACCCCGGGAGTACTAGAAACGACATTTTTTTAAAAAAGAGCTTTTGCTCTGTTGCTTTGAGGCTGTGTCAGATGTCAGCACCTCTCAGCAGGCCACCAGCAGATGTTTGACAGGGAGGCCTAACAAGTGGCTTTTATTAGAGCACTGGAATATGGCGTCTGGGAATTCTTGTGTGAGAATGGGACAGGGGAGTGTGTGCATCGCTCCATGTTTGGCAGCATCCACTGCCTCCAAACTCACCTACACCTTGCCAGGGGGTGTTCCTCTCTCGTGGCTCGTCCTTTTCACTTCAGCCCTTCCCTTCAGCTTTCACTCCTGCTGACTTCACCCATGTTGCTGCTACCGACTGTGAGATATTTAAACTTACCAGATGCTCCATTGTGGCTCTGTGGTAGCCCCATGCTTGTGTTGACATTTTTGGATCCTATCCATGGCTTTGGGGGCTGGTTTATATTCCAGAGCCATTCCTTTATATTCCTGTAGCTATTTCTTCCATGTTTGAGAGGAGAAAAGCAACCTCTCCCATGCAGGTGAATTTTACAGCACCGGTTTTCATTTGGTTTTATATTTCTATATTGCTCCATGGTGGAAGTCAGTATTTCAAACCAGGACTCTTTGTTAATTCTTCTTAAAATGAAGTTACAAATCCTCTCTAACCTGGATGAAAAACACCACAAATTCTGGTGGGAACTGAGAGTAGGCAACACTTGTGTCTCATAGTTGATGTCCTCTGACAGAGATAAAGATCTTCCATGAGTTAATGAAGACCAGTGACCGTGTCCAAGGGGAAAAGTCCAACAAAATTCCCATGGGAGAGGCAGACAGACACACCAGAGCAATTCATCCTTTTCCCAAAGTCCTCTCAGATGTGAATGGGAAGTTGACCAAAGGCTCTGTATTTTTTTTTTTTCTGAAGACTCAGAGCTGGCCTGCTCTTAGTTGGAGTCCCTGCTTTGGAAAGTGAAGGATTCATTTTCAGCTCAGTCTTTGGCTCAGCGCATTCGTTTTATTTGTTCATAAATGCCCACAGTGGCTCAGAGGAATTAAGTTGGACATTTCTGTGCATGATTTAGGTAAATTTGCAGGACAAAAAAAGAACTGATTTGGTGGGTAGAGGTTATGGAATAGCTGTTTTAAGAGAAATGCAGTTTGAGTTAAGTCATGCATTAGTGACCCAAAGAGGTTATTTCAGCACTTCAGAATATAATTTCAGTGCAGTCATGAGCCCAGTTACTTATCTTTACAATTCTACATTACTGAAATGTTTTCTCTTTGTTTGTTTTGCTGTTTATTATTATTGTAAGAGGGGCTTTTCAGTCTTTTGGGGTTTGTCTGCTTTAAATACTGGGGGTTTTTTTCTTTTTAAAGTTTTGCGCACAGCGAGGCTGTTGACTGTGGTTAGCGGAGAGAAAATGAAACCAAAAGTAACATAATATGTGGAAGGCACTTCTACCCCCAGCCAAATTAACCTGAGCTGAACCGAAGGCAAATGTGACATTTAACCTTTCCTATTCTTGCCCAGGCTGTGCTGAGCTTGACCTCTGCCTGTTCTTTCCCATCGTCGTGGGCAGGGCACAGCTGGACACGTATTTACAGTACACGGGGATGGCTCGGGTTTCTCCTTTGGACTGAGGCAGTGCTTTGGCCTGGGAGGTGGCAGAGGGGTGAGGGATGGAGGGGAAGAAATCACAGCCTCTGCTGTGACAGGTCTGACATGAGATGTGGCCACTGTCTGGGTTTTGGGAGCTCTGAGCCTCAGGAGGTGGAATCTGTACCTGTCTGCACAGCAGCCTCTGCCTTTTATCTCCTTGACCTGACCGTGCGTGGAGGTTCTGCTGTGAGAGTCTGGCAGGAGTTTTGAGCCTCCCTGGAGGAGAAACAGCACCTTCGTGGAGTTTGTATGAGAAGAATGAAGTTTGAGAAAGGCTTTCTGCCTGTACTTCATCACTTCCTATTTAGTAAAATAGCAAAGTGAGAAATAGGTAGAAAAAGGTGCTGTACAAAGAACAGTTGTTCTTTAAGGACCAACATCACCAATGGATTCTATTGTCATCAGCATTCACCCTCCTTTTTATCAAGTGACAGAGAATTCAGTGGCATAAAATGAGTTCCTCAATCACTTAACGCACCTTAGAGCACCTATTCTTCAAGGAATAGGGTTGTTTCCCTGAGTAAAAGCTGCCTGAATTGTGTTGGAGTAATTCTGTGTAAATACAAAAGCAAAGGCATTTTGTGTGTTACCATGGCTTTATATCCCCCTCAGAAATAGTCAGAAAGATTTTGTTTCATAGTTTGAAAATGGAATTTTATGTCTTTGATTTGTCACTCCTGAATTTTCCTGCCAGATTTCGTTCTGCCTTTCTTAAAGGGCTTTCCAAGAGCTTCTCTTGCTCCAAGCAGGATCCCAACTTGGCTCTATATTTTGATGTACAACTCTGTGGGCTACTCTCCTCTGTCTGCACTGGGCACTTCAATAATTTCATTTTGAGTGTGAAGATTAAAATATCCCCATTGATTTTCAACTTTTATTTCCTAAAATTTACTTGGGATTGCACTGTTATCTTGTAGTGAACCTGCAGCTTTCTCAAAGTGCCCATGTTGGCATTTCTGCTCTGTCATTTATTTGCCCTCAGTAAAAGGCTCAGCCCTGAATGCTGAGGGTCAGAAACTTGTGTGTCTTTCATTGACTAAAAAAAGCCACAGGACACCTTACAGGGATGCCCAATTATCCTGTGTATTCCATGGAAACAACTCCTTCAAGCCCTCTGAACTGCCCTTTGCCAATTGCTGCATCTCTTGAATGTGCAGGGATCTTTGGTACTCACATACCAATTAAAATTCACTGAAAAAACTCAACACATGACCTTTAATGGGATGTGATTCAGCTCTACTATTTCAGGCATCTACTTTTAGGTGAGACAAAGTGGATCCTGAGCTTTGTTAAAGGCATTGAGCAGCTGCCACAAGGAGAGATCCAGACTAGGTGGTTAATTTGCAGTTTTCTGCATCAGTCAGGTGAATTCCATGTGATGCCCAGGAGCCGAGCAAGTATAACCACAAATCTACATCAGAGGGTGTCTGTACCTGAGTAAATCATGAATGGGAACTGCTCTGAGACTGCTGGGGGTTGTTTTACTCATGAATGAGAAAATCTGTTCTGGGCTGCTGCTTTACCTGCTTGGTTTCTTTCTGTTCATCCAGATAGTTCTCCACTGTGAATCCTCTGTGAACCTGCCCTTGTCTGTTCTGCTGGAAAAGTACTGCGAAGCTTTGTCAGCCCGCACCAATGTCACAGGTATTTATTCCTCTGTTTCTTGGTGGCTTCTTGTTACTGGAGGATCTGTTTTCAAAGTGTCCTTGCTCCAGGGAACATCTTTTCCAGCTGAGATAAACGTACTGGCTCTGGCCTTGGCTTTTCCTTGGTGACAATGTGCAGTGGTGTGGGAAGGAAAGAGAATTTGGGATTTTACACACCTGGGGAGAGCTTCAGGGGAGCTACTGACAGCCCTTTGTCATAGTTTAATCTCTTGTATTATCTATACTCACTGACTGATGTGATAGTTGAAGATTAGTGTAGTCGAAGTGTCTTGTCCATTTATCCAGAGCAGTTTTTACAGGCAGGACAATGCATTTGTCTCTTAGCTAAAATACACCAGCACAAAAATGATGCTGTGAGAGATGTGAAACTGGGCCCAGCTTTGTTTCTTTCAGAAGTGGGTGAAGCACTCTCAGAGCCACCCCTCTGCAGCATGGCATGGGGGCATGTGCTGCAATGAATGGTGCTTCTGGGGGAAAAATTAAATTTCTTCCCTTCCTCTTCACTTTTTTTTCCCCCCCTGGTGAATCTTTATGGAGGGAGGAGTTTAAAATATAATGTAGGTATTATCATTCAGCCAGTTCTCCAGCCCTGAGAAATGGCAAAGGAAATGAGGCTCAGGGAATTAAAAATCTCTCTTTGAAATATGTCGTGATGTTTTATTCTGACTTTATCAATTCCTTAAGGACAGTAAGGTGATCTAGATACCAGATTGAAGTGTGAAAGTTGTGGTGCCTTAACTGCCTCTCAATTTGCATATAAATGGGTGTGTTGACCTGTATTATGAATCTGGCCCAAGCTCTGCCCCTTGGTGCGGTTGTGTCCCAGGGAGCAGCTCTGCCTCGTGTAGCAGATTTGTTTATATCAATTTAATGACCATCTATTCCATTCCTTAGCCGGAAACAAAGGGAAAATAAATGAGGTTCTATATTTGGACCTTTTTTTTAGGTGTTCTTTGCCTTTTGCATGTGTTTGTAAATATTGTCTTAAAACTTGCCATTTATTCATGAAATGTTTTTCCTTGGGCAGAGCTTCTATTTTAGAAAAAAACACAGATTTCACGTCAGGCTGTCTTAGAAGTCAGCAAACAATTTATTTTTCAGTTGTTGACAAAATATAATTTTCTGGGCTGTTTATGTGATGCATGAGCACAGGGCATCTTCTCCAGTGGAGTGTGGCTGCTGGAACAGAATTTTAATGGGAAAAGGGAAGGGAGAAGCCACAGAAGCCTCTCTTCTATTCCACTCTCTTTGTGAGGTATCATTGATCAGAGGTAAAGCAATGCTCTGCAATTTATGGAAGTTGATTTTTTTCCTGTCCAACCTGCAGCTTTTTTTAGGACAAACTTTCCTATGATCCTTTAAAATCCTGTGAACCTGAACTGTGCTTTGAGAGTGGGTTTATACATGTAATAAACCCTAAATACTGTAAACCCCAAATCTGCTCCATGGTCAGCCTCAGGCATAAGCATGAGGTGAACTTTGGGAAATCCTAGAGACAAAAATTCATCTTTTTGCTTGGTATGGATCAATGTTCTTCTTTCAGTGTGGTGGATCATCAACAAGAACGTTGTGGCTCTCACCACGACATGTTGGTTTTGTGCTTCATGAAAACTGGATCTTCCAAACAGTCTGGACTGTTCAGCTGTGAGCCTTTCATTAAAAATGGAGGTCTGCAATAAAATTACCACCTCTTCATGGTCAGTAGAACTCTATTGGTACAGTTAAAGACCAAAGCATGATTTCATCCTAAATTCAAACCCAAAATGGAGCAGAAACTAAATGCTCATTCTCTATTGGGATCCAAGGTTAATGAGCTTCTGTAACTAAGTCTGCTTTAATATTTCAATGTCCAAAATGAGATGAGCTGTGATGCAACCCTCATTTTGAACCCTGATAATGACAAGGATGTGTCACACAGGGGCATTGGTGAGCTCCATTCAGCAGAGTGCATGGGGAGAGCCAGAGCACAGAGCCTGCAGTGTCTGAGTCTTTTCTCTGGCTCCTGTTCTTTGACACGGTGCAGATATCATATTTTAGAAGGGAAAAAAGAATCAAGAAAAGAAACCCAAGGACGGCCATATTGAACAATCTTTATTTAGCTGGGAGAGCAGTAAACATTAAGCTTTGTAATTCGTTATCTTCTCTGCTTCTTTTCCAGAAGATGCTGTTAATTAGTCCAATATGTTAATTTCCTCCTCTTATAATTACTAATTTCACCCCCCAAATATGTTCACACTAAGTATCCCAAACAGATGGCATAAAATGCTTTTGAGAATGTAATGCATGGGTAATTTCACAGAATGGCTGAGAAAATGGCATTGTAAATTCATTCTCAAGCAATTTGAACCAAGAAATACTTTTTCAGAGTTGGATAGCAGCATAACTCATTTTCTCTTTTGGGCCTTTTTTTCCTGGAAAAATCCCTGGATGGCACCTTCAGGATTGCTTGGATTCGGTTCCTGAGCTTGATGGTGTTGTCAGTGAGTGGTTTAGGTCATTATAGGATCACCATCAAAGCCGTTAGCAAAAGAATGTTCAGCATGAATTTGTAAAAGTGTGAGTTCTCAAAGTTCAGTGTCAAAGGTCCACTCTGCAACTTTTTACATGGATGAAACACAGGGGAAAATCGAGTTAGAATTGAGATAGAGTGGTTTACACAGAGATGACAAATGCAAAAGGATAAAAGGGCCCCTTCTGGTGAGTCACAAGGGTCAGAGTAGACTTCCCTTGCTTGTTAAACTCAGTACAGACCTTAGGCGCAGCTCAGTCCAATCTTAGTCCCAGACCTGGTCAGTGGTTTATATCTGAAGGGTTACACATGTAATTATTTAGCATCACCTAAAGCAGCACCATCTAACATATCCCAGCAAAGGTGATTTCATAGGATGTTGTAAAAACACCAATTCACCACAGATGGAGTTTTTACAGCTTCTGAACCAGCAGCAGTCTGAGGTTTGTTCGCAGTTTTTAGGTGGATCACGGGATTTTTAGCAGTTCCTAATCACTGACTAATTTAACGTTTACAGAGGTTGACAGAATTTATTACAACTCCAACAGTCAATCATAGAGCTGAGATGGCAACATTCATCCTACACTTTCTGTAGGCATCTCAATTTCCATCCTGGCCACAATCTGAGTAGGTAATCACTGGAATTTAGAAAAATTCCAGTAACAGTGGAAGGTAAAGAATGTTCCAAGGCTGTCAAGGGATGACTGAATGTTCCCATTGTCATTCACCACCCAACATGGTCTCTGCTCCCACCCTGAACACACAAAAGTCCTTGGTATGGAGTCAAGGGACACTTCACCACCAAACTCATTTCACAGGAATTCCTGGGATTGTAGAACAATCCAGAAGAGATCTGGGTAATGGGGGAAATGCACCACTCCAGATGGGGAGTGTCTTTGTGTTTGTGAACCTGAAGAAAAAAATTGTATTTAATTATTACTTTGCTTTCATATATAAGAAGAATTGGTTGAAATGGCAGAATTTATTTTTATGGGGGAACTCAGCTTAAGATGTTTCTGATGTTGTAATTTCCTGGTCTGGTTTGACTAGAATTACAGTGATATCCAGGATGAGCAGGTGGCTATAATTCTATGTATCTGTATGATAAAGGCACTGAGTTATATCTTGAATTTTTATAGGAACTTAGAAAGCAGAGGTCCTCAGTTCACACTGATATTCCCTGACTTATGGAATGTTTCAGCATTATTCCCTTCACATCCTTTGACTTCCCCATCTTGCGTGTTTCCACAACAGACTGCAAGTCTCAGCTGGCATCTGATCCTACTTAATTTTGATCTGCATGGAAATCTTTTGATTCCCCGATTTGTTCCATTGACACATTTGACCATACAATATTTAAGACCTTGTCAAAAGATGATTCATCTGAAAATAGAAATTTTTTGTCGAAAAAAAAAAACAAAAACCAGCATGTGGATGGCCAATGTTATTGTGCTGTATCAGTATACAAATTATTACATTCTCTGGTTTTCCTCTTTCTTCCCCTTCACTCAATTTGAAGGTTGCAGTTTGCATTTATGGTGTTTACGTGTATTCAGATAATCCAGTAAAGGAGAGGCAGTAAATCAAATGTCATGCATTTTATTTCAAGAAGTCCTGGATGCACTGAAAGAAAAAATGATTTGTTCCTCCTGGTGACTGGATCCTCTTGAGCTGGGGGCTGGTTTCTTGCCCTCATTTTGGTCACTTTGTAGTGAAAGGCTGTTGTCTCACAGAAATGGTGTAAACATCCTGATTCTGAGTGGTGCAGGATTCCACCTGTAAAAATTCAGGCTTACACTTCTCCTGTGTTGTTTCCTCGAGTCTCTGGGGAAGCTGTGGTTTAAGGAAAGTGTTGGTGGGTGTGAGAGGAATGTATCCAGGGATGGATCCCAGGGATGGATCCACAACCCATCAAAGATGCTGATCGAGTCACCAGGTCACCTGACATCACCTGGAGTTTGCCATCATTTTCCCAGTTGCTGGGACAGTGTTTTATTCTAGAGGCTCCTCCAGCACTTCCAGAAGCACAGAATTAGGAAGGAATGAATGGTGTTGTTCTTGGCTGGCTTGTTAGTTTTAAATAATCAATTTCAATCATTCTTGAATCAATCATTCTTGAATCAACAATCCTTTTAGTGGGTGAAAGCTTTATGACACACAAGCGCATCTGATAATTTGCTTTCCATCCCGAACTGCGAAGGTGAGCCCCTCTCTGCTCCAGGGGTTATTTATTTCTGTACATCACACTCTTCTGTTTCCTGGAAACAGAAGTTTGGCATCATTACATCCCTAAATATCCCTCCAGAGTGATGGTATGGCAGCAATTCTCTCTGCTTCCCTCCTGATTTTCCCAGCAGGCCGCATCAATGAGCAGTCCCATTCCCAACGAGACTTGGATGGGCTGTTTATTTTCACATATGCTTCCACTCCCTTTGGCGTCAGCCTGCTGCCTGCAGCTCCCCACGCTGCTCCTGCAGCTGCCTGGGGGACAGGGTCACATCCACAGCACCCAGGCACAAAGATCACCTCAGAAATCAATGTTTGCACCATCACCACTTGTGCTGGACGCCGGCGCCCTCCCCAGCACTTCCTATTTTCAGATGTTGCAACAGCACTGTTTAAATAGAGGTGATGATGTTGGTTTACTTTCCCGCTGCCCCAAATGACATACCAGGCAGTCTAGCTCTGCTTGCTCGTGCTGCCCAAAATAAATCTGACAGTGCTGGGTGTCGTTGGACAATTTGTATTAGTGCCCTTATAATTTAAAAATTTAAATGTAAAAAGTTGCATTTTTTCGAGTCTGGTATGGTTCCAAACCGAGGGTATGGAAATCCCTTGTGTATTAGGAAACTGTAGACAGACCAACAAGTTTTGTGGTCCACTAGAGAGGATGATTAGAGTAATAGAAAAATTTAATACAGCCAGAGTTGTGGGTTTGATCTCTGTATGGCCCATTCACTTAAGAGTTGGACTTGATAATCCTTGTGGATCCCTTCCAAATCAAATTATTCTGTGATTTGGGTTGGAAAAGGCCCTCAGGATCATCCAGTCCAACCATTAATACAACACTACCAGCTCCACCACCACACCATGTCCCTATGCACCCCATCTAATTTTTAGATTTGCTGTAGAAACCAAGTATTTATGAGGGGTTTGGGGTTTTATTTTTTGGGTAAATGATTTATGGATGAGATAGATAAACACATCTGAAGGTTTCCACATTTATCCTAGGTGTTCAGACGCTTCCAAATTTACAACAACAAATCTCTAAGCTGTGTGAAGGAGGCTGTAAAATGCTCAGCATGAAACACGTTTCAGTAAGAAGTTGCCCCAGTGTCCTGACCCAAAGGAAAAGTGTTTTTGCAGAACCTCAGTAGAGCACCAAAGGAAGGAATCTGCTCTTGGATTTTACATTATACAGGAATGTAAAGACCCTGGGAATAGACCACTGAGGTTTTTTTCGTATTTCAGAAGGGTGGCACACCTCAGTCCTGGCTCTGTCACTTCTGTCTGGTGCATTCCCAGCCGACCCTCAGTAGTGACTGTTACAGTGCCCCACTCCATCAGATACACCAAATCTCTGAATTTATACAGTTGGTACAATAAACACCATTTGCTGAAAGGGGTTTCTAAATTAGATCCCATTTTTTGCACACTTGACAGATAACCATACACTCTGTAGAACCCCTCATTTTGTCATGTTCCACAGGACAGATCGAGTGCCTTTTCTGTTCACACAGAATCATCTCAGTGTGCCTGCTCCTAAATGAAAACACCCTCTGTCCTTTCAATCAGCATTTCTCTCTGGGTTTAGGGGATGATGAGCCCTTCAAGGGTTAAAATAACACCTTGGCCAATCTAAGAGTAAACCCACCAGAGTGGTACTACAAATGGCACTGTTCTGAAGGATGGGTGGTTGAGAGGATGTCCAACATCTGCAGTGCCAATAGGAAAGGAGAGAGATTGGGTGGAATAGGCAATTGTTGTTGTTTCTGATCTCAGTTAAGTGCCCATGAACCCATGACTGAGTTGACTCTCCAGGTTAGAAATGAGCCTCTAGATGTGCTCTTGACATGCAGTCGTGTGTTGTATTCCTCTGGGGAATGGTTTTCCCCAGACGCCTGTAACATGTTACCAGATAGTTTGACCTTTCCTTCCCCTTTGACCTAATTGGCTGAGTTCCAGTTATCTTTCCCTGGCAGGGGTGAAAAGTCCCTGCTCTTCCTGGTTTGCTCTCTTCCCTCTTCCCTCTTCCCTCTCTTCCCTCTTCCCTCTTACCTCTCTTACCTCTTACCTTCTACCCTCTCTTGCCCCCTGGGTTTCCCTGGGAGAATAAACATCTTGAAACATCCTAGGGTAAGAGCCTCTTTTGATCCTTTATCCTATTCCTATTACACTACCCTTAAAGCCTCTCAAGGAACTGAGCTAGCAAAGGAACCCCCGTGGGAGGCTGGACAGGGTCCGTGTTAATAGTCGTGGTCTCACCTTTTCTCCCTGGATTTTGTTTCCTTGGACTTCGTCTCCTTTGGACAAAGTGGATGTTTCTGTGCTTCTTTTGGTGGGGCGTCCTGAGCCACGCTCAGAGCCAGGTTCACCACAAGGGCAGACCAAGGTGAGGCTGAGCTCCATCCATTTCCCTGTGAGGGTAATAGGCCTCTGTGTATGAAATTGTGCCTGCCAGTGCTGCCTTCCTTCACTTGCAACGACTGACAACAAAAAAAGACGGTGACCTTCCACCATCTATTCTTGGTGTGTTCAAGATGTGCCCAAAGCTGTTTGAGAACCCAGCAGTGGCTGCTTTGAGGAAGAGAAAGTGAAAGGATGCTTCATACCTGCTGGTGCTGTTCTGGCTTATCCTGGACTAGAATTTGAACACAGAAAATGGATCAGAGATCCAGCTTGAAGAAATCACTTGCAGTAAAGTTGGAGCGGGCAGCTCCTTGTTTAACTCTGAGTTGCATCACTTGGTTGAACTTTGATGAATAAACTCTGTTATGCAGAGAATGAATTTGCCTTGGCCTTCAACCCTGAGATGAGAACATCTTACTGTATAGTCAATATAGACTATACATCTTATTGTATAGTTTATGTTCTATAGAACATATAGAACAACAGAATTGTCTAAGACTTTTAAAATCACTCAGTCCAGCACTGCCCAGTCCACCACTAAACCCTGTCCCCAGGTGCCACGTCTCCACCTTTTAAATACCTGCAGGCTGGTGACTCAGCCACTTCCTTGGGCAGCCCATTGTCCCATGTACACCAAAACAGTGAAGCACTAAAGCTTGTCAAAATGCAAAGCAACCTGTAAAGCTCCAGCTCTACATTGCTCAACTCTATTATTCCATTACCAAATAAGAACGATAAGGGTTGGGGTTTTTTTCCCCTCCAGGCATTCATCTTGCTCGTTAAACTGTCAGAGGGTGGACACTGGCTGTATAAGAAGGAGATAATGGAAAATGTTAACATGGTTTATGTAAGCCACTCGGGCTTGAACTGTTCAACACTTCACCCTCTGTGCATCTTTATTTGTAGCAGATGCATTCTCTTTGTCGTGCTACTGCTGTGCATAAATGGTCAGACAAAAGGATGGTTTATGGAGGCAGATATTTCAAGTTGCACACAGCAGGAGCTAAGAGGTGGCACAGATGAGAAACAGATTGCCAAGGGTATAACGTGCTGGGTGGTGTCTCAGCTCTGCTGATGTGGAACAGGAGTCTGATTTCAAGGCTCCTTCTTTACCCTCTGGACTCTCCACCTTGTGCAGATATCCCTGGGGCATCAGGCCAAGCATTGGGAAGCTGAATTCTTGCCTGCCATCACTGTGAAATACACGGGGGGTTATTACCTCTTGGGTTTGGTTTCTCACCCGAGATTCAGGTTGTTAAAAGTCCTTGGCCCTCTAAAAGCCCTGAGCCGCGTCGCAAGAAAAAAAGCAGAGTCTTCAAGGCCTTGTTTTCATGTTTCTTGTGTTGTTTATTATTTGATATCTCAGAGTTTTCTCCGCTCCCAGCCGAGGTCCGGACAGTGGCTGGGACACGAGGCCACTGCCTGCCCGTGGGGCGTTGCTTTGCTCTTATACAGAGAGTTCCGTGTCCACTATTTACAATTTTGTGCCAATGTGCAGCACCTGTACTAGAAGGGTCATTTCTACCCTGACCCAATCCCCTCAAACTACTTTGTGTCATCACCACATCAGAAGATGGAGGACGAGGAAGAAGGAGAGGGACTTAGGGCAACACCCTAAATCCTCCATCTTGTCCCCCATTTACCTCTATTCTAAGAACCCCAAAACTACAAACTTTTTCATCCCGTGCTGTGCTAAACTACTATTTTTACACCTTTGAGGTTTGTAATTCCTCTCTCAGTGTTGGAAGCCTCTCCCATGGACTAAAATCAAACCCAGTGTCTTCCTGGGCTCTGTGCCAAGGTCTCCAACCCCCCTGGACCAGCTCCACACCCCCTGTTCAGGGTTCAAACTCCCTCTCTCGGGTCCCAGGTCATCCAAAGGGATGCCCTGGACTCCGATAATTACCATGCCAGAGAAACCTGGTCCTGTGCAGGAAATCCTCTGGGATGAACATGGGAGCTGGGAGAGTGTTCATTTTTCTTCTGTCTCTGTGTTGTTCCCTAAATATCCACTGCTGGAGACTGGAAGATGTAGTAGGTAGACCCTCAGGCAGAACCAACAGGGCTGCTCTGGTATTTTTAAACAAGCCTGGGTTTTTTTTATTTATTGAGTTTATAGGCAGCCTCAGGCCTGCTCAGCTGTAGATGCCTACTTTGCAATATCCAGAGTTACAGGAAATTAATCATTCCCCTAAGAACCTGCTCTTTCTTTGAAAGTATCCCTGAGGTAATTCCACAGCAGGTGGGAGACTATAACTCGCTGCCTTCTGTGTAAATAAAGGAGAAAGAGTTAATATCAGAGGTGAGATGTATTTGCAATTTTGTTGTTAATCTGTTCAAGGAGAGTGCTGGTCCCTGTGAAGGTAGGTGTGAAATCCTCAGATGAATCCTCAGTGTGGAGCCACACCTCAGTGGGCATCAGCTCTTTGAAATTTGTATCAGCTAAACACAAAATTTCTGTCTAAGAAAAGATCAGCAGCTTCTTATCTGAGCAATTTGTTGAGGGTTGTTAAATATACCTATACCTATATATGTAAAAATAAACACATATAAATATATATCAATACCTGATCATTTTATAAGTCAAATTCATAGTGCTGAAACTGTCCTTCCACTGGGTCAACTTCCCAATTCCAGGATTTAGGAGTATCATCGGTATTTTTTGCCGTCTTCTCTCCAGAAATATGTGTCTCTTCTCTTGTTGGAGTTAATTTAAAACTTTGCACAGCTCTCCATTTTCTTCATGGATAAATAAACTCAATTTACACATTTATTTATGCAGGATGCTCACCAATTTTTTTTTTCCCTGTTACTCCTAGAGGTTTTAAAAGTCTTGATTTTCAGAGGAGGGAAATGCTATTTTAATGTCACCTAAAGTGCTTGTCACTTCTGCTTGGGTGAGTGCCCAGTTCACTCAGATGTGGCTGGTGTTCTGTCACATTGTTTTGATGGATTACTGGTCTTCTTTTATTTAATTTCTTACAAAACGTTCTCAGATCCAAATGTAAAATTCTTATTCGCAGAAAAAACCCAGGTTTTTTTAGGTTGCTGTAAAATAGCTTGTGCTGCAAATCACTGAGATAAGTGATACATAAATTCACCCAGTAGATGTACCTTTTTAAAAAAGCAATTATGTTTTACATGATGACAATGAAAATTAATGTAGCCATACATGTTATTAAATTTTTGGCTGTTATTTCCCCTACCTGGAGGATAAGATTTTATGACCATTTTCAGCAGGGAGACAGAGAGCTCAGGGGCAGCAGTTGACACACGCACAGTAAAAATGGTTATGTCTTCTATTTTTCTGTTAAAATCATCAGGATTTCATCGACACCCACAAGAGAATGAAATAAACGTGTCTGTCTGGGGAAAACACACAGTAAAGGAAAAAAAACCTATGCAGCATTACATGGTCTCTGTTACCTTGTTTTTCTGCAGTCCCGTAGTCCACAGATGGAACAAGCAAAGAATACTCGATTTTTGATCTGCATTGCAGATTTCAGAGCACTTTGTAACTCTTTATCTCATTCCAGGAGGCCTGACTGCGGTGCATTATTTTAAGTCCACAATTTTGCAGTTACTTCTTGCTTCCAGTGTTACAATAAACAGAAATACTTTGTTCTGGTTAACTTTGTGTAGTTTAAAACTTAAAAAAAAAAACCTCGTAGCAAAAGCAGAATGCATGGAAGCTGAGGGGTGGATATTTTTACCTCTGTTCTATGTATGGTGAAAGACGACAGATGAAATTATTTGCCAAGAATTCAAAGCCAGTCACCAGAGGAATATCAGAACTTGAGGCATTCTTGCTCTGCAGGCTGCCTGCAGTACTTGCTTGGGACTGAACCCAGAGCAATTAAAAGCAAGCAGCTGACATTTTTGCATTGCAAAAGTTTTAAATATTCTGTGGTAGCCTGGCAAGCCCACGCACAACCTGAGAGCTTCCTAATTGATTGGTGCAACTGCTCTTGCTTTTAGCTGCATCTCTCAAGTGTTGATATCTTCATTTGATCTTCCCTCAGAAATGCTGACAGCCCCAAAGGTGAAGCTCATAGTTAGAATCCATGCTGAAAGAATGGATTCCATTTGAATCTTTGGTGGCTGGTGGGAAGTTCCAGGGGACAGAAGTAATGGCTCTGGAGATGGGAGTGCTGAGGTGTTCACAGTGAATAATGCAGTGACTGCTGGAAGCTCCAGTAAGGGCAGTGGAGATAACTCGTCCAACATCCCAGCATTAGCTGGATCTGGGTTTGAAATTCCTGTGTCTCTGCCCCATGCTCTAACAACCACTCTCTTCCTGTATGAAATGTGCTGCTTACATATTTTGATGTGGAGAAAATAAGAGATAAATGTTATGACAGTGGTTGGTGTGTTCTGTGCTGCAGAAACACCTTTATGCCCTACACAAGGTGGCATTTAAAAGGTTTTATGGAGCATGGGGAAGGCCATCAGCATTATAGAAACATCTGTCCTCTATCTGTGCCATGATACAGCTGGTTATTTATATGGAAATGTTAATGGTGGATGCTGTGGGTGTGTTCATGGGGTAAATATATTTGTTTCATTAATTAATTGGCAAGGTGGGCAGGGCTGTCATGGGAGAGAATAAGGATGTGAGCAAGGCGAAAGTCTTACCTGATCCTGTCCAGCCTTTTTGTGATCTGAGCAGTGGCTGCAAAGTCTCAAACACGTGATCAAACCTGCCAAGGAAAACTGGAACACAGTCCAAGTGAGTTAAAGAAAGCTCTCGAGTCACTTGGGTCCTGGCAGACCCCACTGGAGTGTTGCAGAATATTCTGGCACAAAGCCTAGCAGGGGGTCAACTGTGGGATTTGCCTCCAAGAGAATTTGCCCAAGCACCTCAGCACACGAAGTTACAGGGTTTCAGGTGTGACAGGAGTGGTGCTAACCTTGTTACCATGACAGCCTTTGGTCTATCCAGCACTTCTCTTCCTGGAAACTCTCAGGGTGTCCATGAATAAGCAGCAGAAGTGCTGCATTCCAGAGCTCTTTGATTATTCCTCCTCGTGTCAGTGCAGTCTGAGTCAGTGTTTTCCTTCACCTTGTAGACCCTGTTCCTGAGACAGTAAAGATTCAGTTCTCATTTGGAAATGTCACTGGGTGGGGAGGGGCTGAGCAGTTGGGGCACAGCTGAGTGTGTGTCTTTCCCCTTTTCTCCAGATCTTTCCTGTGCTCTCTTTCCTCTTCCTTCCTGCTCCTTCACAAATTCCTGACGTGTGAGACGTCCATCTCTCACTCCATCTTCCTCTTTGGACCCTCAGGTCCTCCTCTACCTCTTGTTGCAGATTTCTCAGTGTCCCCACCACTCCTTACTCATCTTCCAGAGCCTGCTGGCCTGTTGGGAAGATGAGGGTGGTGGAGATGAAGTGGTGCAGGACCTAGAGCTGGACTTTGCTCTGAAGATCAGGGGCTGGATGGGACTTTTTAGGTTTTTCTTCTCCTGCTGCCCTTTCTGCACAAGTTCAGTGGTTTAAGGCTGAATGGAGAAGCAGCTGCCACGGGATATTCCAAGAAAAAGTTTCTTTCAGTTCCCCTAATGTACTGAGGGATTCCCAAGGAGTAATACAATTACAGCCAGAGTGTTTACTGTTCCTTTCTGTTCAGGAATTTCCATCATGATGGCAATTATGCAAAATTTCCCATAGGTAAAAATTTTCCATAAACAAAAAACAAACTTTAAAAAAAAATCTACTTAAAAGATTATTACCTCTAGTCGTTAGTCATTGCCTAAGTGAGAGTAAACCAGTTTTTACCTTTAGGAAATTCCAAATCATGCTGATTTAGGAATGTGTTTCATTTTCAACAATTACTGTTAAGAGATTTTAAAAAAAACAAAAATCTTGATTTCCGTAAGTGTAAATGTTTTCCTTTACCAGGGGAAAAATTTTTACAAGCTTGGAAAAACATTTACTTAAATTATATTAAATCCAGAAAGGAAAAAAATGTCCTAAAAATCAATTTCTTCCTGTTGTATCTAATCAGAAAATGATTAGAAAATTATTAGAAAGTTAGAGGCTTGTCTGAGTAAATTCAGAGATTTCACACTTTAAAATAATGAAGATAAAACTCACTCTCCACTGTGGATGCCTAAAATTAGGAGAGAATAATTCTATTTCTTTTTTTTGTCGTCATCTTCTCTGCTTACATTCATTTTTGTGCAATTAAGGTATCGTCAGCATTTCACAGCCCTTGGCTTGCATTATTATGTGTTTCTCCAATAAACTGAATAGTAAATATCCGAAGAAATTGCAGTTCTGAACAACAGGGGTTCAATTAGGGAAAGCAGCGAGTTCATTTTGAAGAATGATCCCAGAATTATTGGAATCATTTGTGTGGAAAGGACCTTCACAATCATCAAACCCAGCCATAAATCCAGCACGGCCAAGCCCAGCAGTCAACCGTGTCCCCAAGTGCCACATCCACACAGTGACTCCACCACTTCCCTGGGCAGCCTGCCTCGATGCTTGCAGCCCTTTTGATGAGGAAATTTTTTTTCCTAATATCCAATCTAAACCTCCCCTGGTGCAGCTGGAGGCCGTTTCCTCTTGTCCTATCACTTGCTGCTTGGCATATAACATTTATTTTCCATTGCTGTGGGCTTCTGCTTCCACAATTTGTGTGCCACTGAAGACCATTTTTGGTGGTTCATAATGAAGGAATGCACTTTAATGCTGAAAAGACACCATTTTTTTTGTGTCATCAGCACACTTTGGTGTAGACTGTGCATTTCAGAAACACAAAGGAAGAGGCTGTTCAGCTTTCTGGCTCCTTCGAACCGGAATGGTTGTTAAAGTGCAGGCAGAATTCTTTGAAAACCTTTCAAAAACCATTTTGTCAGTCGTGAGAGGGGCAGTTTCAGTCAGGTGATAAAGCCGAGGAGGGCTGGGCTGGAGTGTTGCTGCAGCTGGGAGGCCACATCATGTCCAAAGGAAAGGGAACGGCTGGTAGACAATGGAACAAGGATAAAAAATGTGCAGAGTCTGTTTCTGGCCTGTTCATGCTTCAATCTCAATATTTTGTCTCCCTGGAGAGGGCCAAGTCACCCAAGTGTTTGCCTACCTCTGAACCACCGGCCTTGGCTGATTCACAGTCAGAAAGAGGCGTCTCCAGAGGGATGGCTCCTGTTAGGAGCAAATCACAGGATAAAATTGATTGATTCATGAAGGCATTTGTATTCCTTGCTGAAAGGTTAGCAGCTCTTCTTGGAAACCTTCATTTTCTATGCCTGCTTCTTTGCAAGTCCGTGTAAACTCTGCGTTTATAGATTCCCAGCTGCTTTCTATTTTAATAGTTTTTTCCTTTGTTTTTACTGTTTCATCCCATTAATAAAAGCTTTTAGGAGACCAATGAGTTCTCGTTTTCTGCAGTTCTAATCTCAGAGATGGAAACTCCAAATCTGTCTCGTGGTTATAAATCATACTTTAATTGTTAGGAGTCATTTTCTCATTAGGATAGGATCTAGAAGCTTAAACCAGATCAGCATGTCTCTTGGGATAAACACTGCAGATTTCAACATAATCAGAATGGAGGAGATTTTTATCCTTTAAACAGTAAGAGTTTGTTGTTGCTTGTTTGACTCCTTCCTTGCCTTTGTATTTATTCTGGAAAGGATGTGCTTCAATGAGATTTTTCTTCTCTTAACTGCTGCTCTTAAAATTACATCAGTCCCAAACTGGTGGGCTGTATTAACAGTACAAATCTAAATGCTGAAAAATTAAAATCTCTTTGCTATGCAAATGGAAGATACTCAGCAGAAAAATCCCCCAGATCAGCACTTTACAGTAGCTGGGTATTTTCTGAGTGCTTTGTAGGAACCTGGAGATGTTGAGTTCTTGGCCCTGAGCAGTTAACTCCTACTGGGTGCAGAAAATGAGGCAAAATGGGTTGGTTTAGTGCTGTTGTTCAGCTGGTTGGTTGTTAGAGCCTCCCACATGCTTCAGCACAGACCATGGATTTGTGAAGTCAGCAGGTGCAGTTATAGGATACAGCTCATTGTTTCTAATTATTTCTTCACTTTCCTCTTAGTTGGTTGGTAAAAACAAATTGTAGAATCATAGAATGGTTTGGGTTAATTGTAGAGTCATAGAATGGTTTGGGTTGGAAGGGGTCTTAAAGACAATTTATTTCTCCCCCTGCCATGGGCAGGGACACCTTCCATTATCCCACGTTGCTCCAAACCCTGTCCAGCCTGGCCTTTGACACTTCCAGGGATCCAGGGGCAGCCACAGCTTCTCTGGGAACCTGTCCCAGGGTCTGACCACCCTCACAGGGAAGGATTTCTTCCTGATATCCAATGTAAACTTCCTCTCTGGCAGTGGGAAGCCATTCCTACTTGTCCTGCCACTCCAGGCCCTTGCAAGAGTCTCTTTTCATCTTTTTTGTTGGCTCCTTCAGGTACTGAAAGGCCACAGTTGGGTCACCCTGAAGCTTCTCCTTTCCAGGCTGAACAATCCCAATTTTCCCAGCCTTTCCTCAGTGCTGAGCTGCTCCATCCCTCTGATCATCCTGTGCCTCCTCTGCACTCACTCCCAACATCTCCCTGTCCTTCCTGTGCTGGGCACCCCAAGCTGGATACAGGACATCGTGGTTCTGAGCAGGATTCCTGCGTAGCCAAAATAAAATCATCACAGAAAATTGTAGAAAAAGCAAAAGCCAAAGCAAAGCCTCAGTGGAGGCGTTCAACCCTGCACAAAGTTGAGGCTGTTTTTACAGGAAAGATCTTCCAGGCCTGATTCCAGTTTTATTTTCCCTCCAGATGGAATTCCTGTCCCTCAGTTCAGACTCTTACAGCACAGACGTGTCCCAGGGAGCAGGTCAGCCCAAAGTTGTCTTTATTGTTAATGGTGAGAAAGAGACACCTTTAGAAGACAATTTATCTGATCCAATTTAAGTGTCTCCTTTGTGGTGGCAAAAATCATCCCAGAGAGTCCAGTGACTTCACAGACTGGATCCCTCTTGACTTTTAGAGGGGACCTGGAGAGTTCTGTGCCCTGACAGCTCCTCTGCAGACCATAAACTGAGACAAATGATCCCAGCCACATCAGCTGCAGCACGGAGGAGTGCTGGCAGGAGCAGTGCCCATCTATCACATTTTTATGGACTGCTTAGTTTATATTTTCTGCAGGTTTTGCCTCCAGCAAAGACTTTTAAGGAACATAATCCATAAAAACCAGTATAATTCTGCTGAAGAGGGGTGGTGTTTTCTTCTAAAAACCATAAATTGCTTATTCTTATATAAGAAGTTTCTTATAAGGAGATGATGATTTTTTTTATTTGAGGAGGGTAAATTGGGCTGTTCGTTCATCTCCATAAAATAATCAATTATTTTAGATGAAGCCATGGCTTTCTTGGGGTGGGGGAACACTCAGCTATTGATTCCTGTGGAAAGTGGAATTTTAATGTTAAACTCACAGGACTGTATTGGAGAAATAACCTTTGCTCATAATCACAAAATGGATTGCAAGGGACTTTAAAGTTCATCCAATGCCACAATAATAATAATAATAATAAATCAAAATACCTAAAATAAAAAATAGAGGCGGAGAAAGAATTCAGTTTTAAAAAGTTAAATATGCATAATGTAGGCAGCCACAGTTAAGTTAGACACCTCAGACTCCACTTTTAGGAGATTGCAAGTGTTGGAAAAGGTCTCCAACAGGTCCAACCTGGCCTTGAACACTTACCAACATGTAAAAATCAAGGATCCCAAGCATTTATTTCATTTGAGAAGCTGCAGATTTCAAAAAAAAATTAGGAAACTGATGTAAATTCTTGCTCAAAATGTTACACCTTTGTTCTTCTTGACATTTTCTGTCACCTAAAGCTAAAAATCCAGTGCAAATCAGACTAAATAATTAAGGTGTAGTTTAAATGACCCCTAGGATGTTTCAGCCTAACTCTGGCTAATTTTATATTCAAAAACAGAAGCAGAGTCACAGAAGCCAAGAAAATCCATTTGTCCATTATCAGTGGTATTTTTTTCTATCTCTGTTAGACTGTCTCAAAGGATTTGGAATAAAATGACCACAGCCAGGGCTCTTTATTTAAAACTGCTTCTAATCCATGGAAAATGAAGCATTTTCTGCCCTGCCTGATGGGCTGATGGGTTTGTATCTCACTTAGAATTAAAAATACTCAAGGTAACTCAGAGAAGCTGTACCAAGATAATAGCAAAATCCACATCCCTCCCTGGCTGTGGGGACAAAATGGATTTTGATTCAGGATATACCCAATAGTTTGGGTGAGCAGTGAGTGACAGAGGTGCAGGGCAAAATTCATCCCAATTTGTTATTCTTGAGTGATCAAAACCGCTTGTCTTTTATTCTGGTACTCGATATGGCCTTAAGACAAAATAGAAAAAAAAATTGCTCTGTTTCCACAAAACAATTTAGGTTTAACTAACTCAGCCCTTTTGATCTAAAAGAAGCGGGGGAAAATGAACCTGTCAGAAATTTTCATTTGGCAATAGTCTGCAGGTACTCAGAGCTGTGTGGGCAGAACATCCCTCTTCTCACAGGGGAATGGAAAACCTCACACAGTCTCCTCTTTCCACAGGAGCAGCACTAATATGAAAGGGATGAGATGATTGATCCATCAAAAAAGCAAATTGAACCAGCCCGGGAAATTGGTCTTGGGGTGGGAAATAAGTTGGAAATGAGCTGGCAGAGGGCTGAAATCACACTTAGTTGAAAAAGGAATTGAGTTGTGCAGTGATTTCAGGGTGAAACGAGGCGGCGTGAGGAGGAATGGGTGATGAAGGCAAACACTGCTGGCCATCTTAAACCCATAATATCTTGTGCAATTCATAAACTTGTGTGGAAAGGGAAGTTTTCCTTTCAGGGAAATTCATCTCTTACTGTAGCAACGCTTTTTGCTGCCAAAGGCAGGACAGTAAAATGCATCTTTTTCCACATGAACCAGTGAACTCTTCCTGTGTTGACAGCTGCTGATTTTGAATTCAGGTAACTACAAGCAGGTTTTCTTTTGCAGGGTTTCTATCCTCAATCAGACGTTTCCTTTGCAGTAATGAAGAATTAGGAGAGCCCTCCAGTGGCCGAGGGAAAGGGATGAGCTCTGGCAGAGAGCCAGACCAGCCTAAAAACCAGGGGCAGAAATATCTGCTGCATATTTCAGAGGTAGGAACTTTCCAGCCCTGTTAGGGATGGCTTATACCCCTCTTACATTAGTCCTTTGGTCCAGAGGAATTCCACAGCACCTGAAAAACTCTGTGAGTGGAATCACAGGTGTGTATTCCTTTGTTATTTCTGTCTAAAATAGAGCTATTTGCGTGAAGGGGATAAACCTTAGGGATAAACTGATAGCTTTTATACTTAACAACTTTACAGGAATTAAAATAAAAAGAACCTGGTCCTCACAAAGGTAATTCTTAGTATTCAGAATGCACTAACTGCCAAAAAAATCTCTTCGAAAGAAAATTAAAAATTATTATTTCTTCATTTTGTAGCCCCCAGAGGTAAAGTTGTGATGACCAGCCTGAAACATTGCTGTAAATGATGATTCTGATGATCTTACCAACAGAAGAAGGGAAGAAATGCTGGAAAATAATCCTTTTTCCAGGCATCAATCACAGATTTTGACATCTGCTTATGATAACTGAAAGTTTGCAACATTATGGATGGCCACTCTGAGGGGTAGTGGG
This sequence comes from Cyanoderma ruficeps, assembly GCA_008694505.1. Taxonomy (NCBI): domain Eukaryota; kingdom Metazoa; phylum Chordata; class Aves; order Passeriformes; family Timaliidae; genus Cyanoderma; species Cyanoderma ruficeps. The sequence goes on from VZDJ01000046.1 coordinate 2,341,638, forward strand.
AGATTTTGGAAGGTTAACAAGGAGATTTGATGAGTCCAGAAGAGAAGCATCATTTTGCTTAGCAATAAAATGTTGTTATCTTGCCTTTGCAATTGAGTGTGAGAGCGTGTGAGTGACACAATGTTTCATCAGAATGTTACGTGATTTCCCCAAACTCATTCTTTAATATTCATTGGGGCGAGACGTGCGGTTTTCCAAATAAAAACCACATTAACACATCCTGGGGAAAGAAACCCAGCTGTGCTGTCAAGCAGATTGGGATTGCCACACTTCCCAGGATTAATTTGTTGCTGCACCTGTTATTAAAATCTCTAGCCCATTATCAGCTCCTGGATGACATTTACCCATGTTTTACATCTGTGCTGAAATAAATCTGTTTCAATGTTGGTGCTTATTTCAGTTTTCGGCTGTTCTGCTTTGAATTCTTGTGGCTTTTGTAAAAAATCCACTATAACCAGTGCTGATGGAACCAGTTATACATTGAGATCTGCATATCCAAAGTCTTGATAAGAACAGGAAAAAACCTTGGGTTTTGAGGCTTTCAGCTGTTTTCCAAGGTTTTATACTTAGTGTGAAAGTTCTTGGCCATAAAGTGGACACAGACAGTTTACAGGTGGCTCAAAATGTATGATTTAAAAAAACAGGATTCTGTAAGTTTTATACAAGACCATTAAAATTCAAATAAAAACATAGTATTTAAACAAATATGTGTACATTTCAAAGCAGCATAAAGTCCTAGTGTTCAATTTCTTTCTGACAAATAAATAAAACTCCAATACCCATCTCAGACATGTGATGAGTTTGCAGGTGAGAGCTATTTCTAAAGTACAAACGTACCTTGGGGTGAGTAACATCCTACTGAGGGTTGTAAATTTGAAGAAAGGTATTTGTCTCCAAATTAAATGAATCATCATTCTCTGAAAGTGTCCATTTCCCTGGAGACTGTTAGAGAACCTGATTTAGTCTAGACACCCAAATTTTAGGTGGCTGGAATTAGGTGAGATGAATCCTTCTGCCTCTCTGGACCTCTCGAATACCCTAAACCATGCAAGACGTGAAGTACCCTGAGCTGCAGAATCAGAAATACTGGCCCTGGTGGTAAAAACATCAAGGGGTAGTGAGCCAAGCTAGGGAGGAGAGCTGGAGAGGGATTTTTTTATCCCTGGAGGTATCCAAAATTATGTGAGGTCACTGATTCCAGGCATAGGCACAAGCTCTTGCAACAGAATTAATGTTCTGACATCCTCTCTGTTCTTCTGGGGCTGCAAATGTGTGCAGTAGCAGTTTGAAAATCACAGATCAGGCAATTACTACCATCTTTTTTCTCAGTTATCATGGCCATAATAATATTATGATAATCCATTTTCATGCCTAATCATTCCGGCTGGTGTCTGGTGTGACTGGATCCTCCTCACTGTCTGGTGAAAACGATGTGTTTGAGAGCCACTGCCTCAATTCTCAAAGTCAGTATTCTGCTCATGATTCCTGCCACTTCATTTCCAGGCGTTTTCTCTGGTGTTTGCTGAGCAGTGGCTGCCAGAGAGATGCAAATGTCTTATACAGTGTTTGTGTTGTATTGATTTCCTCTGGTAAATAATTCCATTAAATCTGGAATCTCAAAACATAACGCTGCTGGCATTGTGATGGTCCTGTCCTAATAGGACATTTTTCTTCTCATATTTATTCCTGGTGTGTTTAATTTCAAGTATTTTTGTTTGCTCTCCCATGAAATGATAGGGCCAAAGTTATGGGATCGCAACTGCCAAACACTCCAGGGAGATGAGGTGGGCCAGTGGGGAAGAGCTCAGCAAACAATTTGATTTTTGTTCAGGGCATCTGGAATGGGATTAATCTGATTAATGCAGACATTTGCATCAATCCAAGTTGGTTCCTCTTAAAGAGAGCAAAGATCTACTCAGGGTATTGGTTAGAGCTGAAGACAAAATCAATCTCATCAGGTGAGTCTCATGGCAAAAGTTCTTACTTTTTTCTTTTGGTTGCACACCTCAGTTAATTGGCATCTCTGGAATTTGCACTGAGGACACCGTAAGAGATGTGTCCAAAATTTGTATCCCTTCTGAGATGTGTTCTAAACACAACACTTCAGCCAAGGGGAGAAAATTGTCAGGAAAACTTCAGTTGCTCTACAAAGCTACTGCTTGTGCTACTCTTTGTGTTTTAGGAGGTTTCCCACATTTATGAACGATTTAAATTAGTTAACCCAAGGAGTAAAAATCCGCTACATAGAGTAAAGCTTAAGTAATAACAGTGAAAGACTCCCTGTGACAGGCTGCTGATGGGATTCTTCCCTTTTATGACAGGCCCGCGTTTTGCCCAGTCTGATATCCATGAGTGTCCCAGGACAGTTGAGATGCCTGAGGACAAAATGTTTGTCCTGTGGCTGCTGCTTCAGAAGGAGTGGATCTTCCCAAAGTCCTGAGTTTCTCTGCCAGCCTCATGTGGCTATTCCAGATGTGCTGGGGTACCTCAGATCTTGCAAGGTCACACGCTTTTGGGCAGTGGAATCAGAGTCTAGATCCTGCTTTTCCATAAGTGGCAGCTTTGATAACTCATGGAAAGCAGTCAGAGCAATCTTCAGAGCTGGTAACTCTGCAGTGTTTCAATCTGTTACAAGTCCTCGATTTGCCACTTGGTTTGGGCCCAAAGGGCTACAGAAGCCACTAGCCCAGGGTCCCAAGGCCAGACTGATAGTGCTTCTCAAAGAAAACCCAAGCAAAAAGGAGTAGGATGGTTTAAAACTGGGAGTCAGGACATTGTAGCTGCCATGTGTGCTAGGCCATGAAGGCAGGGCTGTCTCGGTTTGGATAGACAGGTGTCTGCCAAGGAATGCAGGAGCCTCCCTTGAAATGGAAAATATGAATCCCCTTCCTCCAAATTATAATTTTGAAATTAATAGGCTCTCAGGCAAAGATATGGGAGTAGGAATAACAGTTCTTTACCAGGAAAATTAAACTAAAAAACAAAACAAAACAAAAAAAAGCAGTAGTACAAAAAGAACACTGACAGTCAGAATACAACCTGACACCCTATTGGTCAGGGTGTTGGTAGCAGTCCAGTAAAATGGCTGCAGTTCTCCTGGAGTGACAGATGTGGTTCTGTTGGAGATGATCCTGTAGAAGGGTCCAGTGGTGCTGAGATGGGTCTGGTCTCCCTCTGGGAATCCAGTGCAAACAGGCTGTGCTGGTGTTCTGAATCTCAGATTTTTATCCAGGAAGGAGTTCTTGGCTCCTCCCCCTGGGTGGAGCATCTCCCAATGGGATGATGGAATTGTATCAGCCCTGCAGTGAGCCTGGATGGCCCATGAACAGCAGATGTCCCCTGGAGGGAGGATGGGTCCTGGCAGAGATAAAGAACACTGCCCCAGCTGGTTTAACAGCTGGTAATAGAGTACATACCTCTGGTTACATCTTGCATTGCAGCCTAAGACAAGAGCCCAGACACCAGAGGATTAATTCTCTTACTTCTGTTAAAGTTGCTTAGGAAGCCATATTGATTAGATCCTGGCAATTTGGAGCAGGATGGTCTTTTTGGTGCATCTGATTTGGGTCATTTTTAGAGCAGCATGATCATGTGTCATTTCTCTCTCTTTGTGCTTTCTGAGCTACATGATGGTTCAAAATCAGGCACCGTGCAGTGCCTGTTGAGTTCCCAGAGGAAATGAGGGATTGACTTCTGAGCATTTTGGTGTCTTTTATTTCTGTTCATCCTCCCAGCTTATAATGCATGGAAAGATTGCTCTGATCTTCCCAGCATGCACTGAAAGGCAGCACAACAAAGCGGAGTGGGAGGCAGGGAGAGCAAAAGTTTGGCATATCCTGAATTAAGCTACAAGGAATTTTGTGGCTGATGTGTTGTGAGGAGAGCAGGACAAGACCCCCAAATCTTTTCATCCTTTTTGGCAGTGGTCCCATTGTAACATAACAGAAAGAGTGGGACTAATGACACACATCCTCATGGTCATCATTCGTTCAGATGGGACTTAAACCTCCCTTTTATTTTTGCTATTATTTTTATGTTTATGCTGTAAACAGAGCACCAGGTCATTGCCAGGCATAAATAAATATATCACATGGGTTCCTTTGTGTTCTTGTGTGTCTGTGAAGCGCTGACTCTGAGCTTGACCGTGTATAAAATCAGAGTTATTCTGGAATGTTGCTGTGCTCTTATGTGCAGTAGATGATGTTCTGCACATTCATCCAAAACACCTCACTTCAAGAAAATCAGCTCTGGCAGTTCATTAGTGTGTCAAGGTTGGTTCTTTTGTGTGTTTTTTGTTCTTGTAATCTCCCTGCAGTGTCTCATCATTTGTCTCATGTAACATGATTCACTCACACAGGTTTTATAGCTGTAGAGAATGACAAGTGTATTAATATGCCAAAAGAAATATATTGATATTATATTGAAATATATTGATTTGACAGCATAAATAATAAATGGCTACAAGCCATTTATTACTTATGCTGTTGGATCTTTTTACACTCCCAGTAAATATTTTCTAGCATCAATGAAGCTGCAAAGATTCATCACCGCAGGCCTGCATTTATTAATTTTATCATTGCTCAGTGGAGTCATACCTCATTTCTAGCAATAAAGGATGTCTCCTGTTTCTAACAAATGAGTTGATCAGCTGAAACGAAGATCTCTATGTATCTGTGTCTAATCTTCCTCTTCACATGCAATTTGCAACTCTGAACTTTCAATGTAAGTCTCAAGTAGGTGCAGAAAGGACCAGATTTTGATTAAAAGTGTAGCCCTCAGTTTGAGAAGGGGTTTTCTTTAGCAGCCTACTCCTGTAGCAGAGTGGAATTCGTTGTGAGGAGCCATGGTGTGGGGTGGCAGAGAAGTCAGCCATGTGGGACATATCCACAGTCATTCTAGAACTGTCCGTGGAGACCTTTAAGCTGTCCTCGATCTCTTGCTGCTTGAATTACCTTGCTGCCTGTGGTCTGAATGTGCTCCCACTCTGAAAATTGCATTTACACACCTGGAATGGGAAGGTAAATATTCTACCAGATCACAGTCATGTTGTCACTGCATTTGAGAAGTGCAGTCAGAGGCATTTTGCAGTGCAGCTTGAGAAGGAGGGACTTGAGATTTGTGGCCCAGAAGCCACTTTGGTAAATTTGTACCTTCCTCAAAGTCCTGCATTCTTTACCAAGCTGAATAATCCCCGTAACTTGAAAGTTTGATGCTGGAAGGTCATTGCAGTAACAAAGGATTACTGGGGGACACTTTTCAGAGAGGAAAAGGAGATGAGAAAAAGCTTACTGTGCCATTTGAAACCCTGCAGCCTCATGTTTAGAACTAACAGCTCCGTGACTGAGTTAACAGACCAGTTTATCCTTTAGATGAAGAGTCTGGATGTGGATATGCACACCTGGGTTAGGAGAAGGAGAGCTGAAGAGCCAACACTGGGACTGTGACTTGGTGTGATACTTCCACAGTGATGAGGTAAAACTCCTGAAAGCCAAATGGCACTGAGATACAGAGGACTTTGGTGTCACCAGATTGATGATGATGTGCATTTCCTGCCCCTGAGCCTTGATAACAAAGCAGAACAGAGGGTGACTGCTGTGCCTGGGGAGCAGGAGCTCTTCACATTGACAGATAGAGAAGGTGAGTGATAAAGCTGTCACTGCAGTGGGAGGCTGAATGCAGTGGCTTTTCCTTCTCTGAACAAGGGAAATGAGAACTTGTGGGGTTTTTTTTTTTCCTTTTTGCTTTTTTTCCCTCCCCACAATAATCATCCTGGGTCTTGAAATACACTGGGATTTCTTGATTTTGTGTCGATTGAGTGTCTGAGGAGAAGTCAGGTGGTTCTGGAGCTCCTTCCACCCCCTCCAAACACTTACAGTGGCTGCCTGAGTCTGCATAGAGCTGAGTGTTGGTGTTGCTGGATAATCACAGCTCATCCCACTGTTAGTGGGGCAAACTAAAAGCTGTGCTCTGGCTAATTCCATCAGCTGTGGCTTGGAGTGGGTTGTAGATGAAGAAAGCAGCTGTGTAACAGTGGTGTGAGGGCTGACATGAAGAGGTTTCCATTGCCATTTATGACCAGAGCTCGTTCCTTTCCCAGAAGAACTGTAGGTGACCTTTTAGTAAGTCCTCTTTGAAGGGTCTTACTGAGCTCTGGATGTGTGGACAGGTTTATTTGTCTGTCTTGTTCTCTTCCAGAACCTTGCACATGCACCCAAACCAACCAGTGAGTAGCAGCACACAGGATTGAGCCCATTTTGAAGCTGGAAAAGGTTTTATGCCTGCCAGGAACCAAATCCCAGCTTTCTTGGGGTGCTGAGGAATTTCTAAGGCAGATCTCTGCTGCCTGGTGAGGTCTGATTTGTGTTGTGTGCACCACGACATCGGCAGAGAGGCAGCAGTGTCAGCAGCTGCAGGATTCCTGTCAATCTTACATAAAATTGAATTTGCTTCTTGCATAAAGAACAACATTTTCACATCAAAATGAGTCCAACTGAGAGAGTCAGGATTTCACTAGACCCAGTCAGAGGGAAACTTTGATGAAATGGTTAATTTTACCCAGGGATAGCTGCAAAAGTAGTTTTTCATCAAGAGGTTACAGTAGAACTGGGATTATTAAAGAATGATTCTGTTTTGTGGACTGAGGAAGAATAAATTATTTTCTTCATTCAGACTTAATCCTCAACATTCATCTCCTCTATATTTATTTTTGCAGTGGGTTTTTATTATTATTATTATTAAATATATGGAACACAACAGGATTGTACGACACGTGCTGCTTCTGATTTTCTAACGTTGGAACTGAAAAGATGGAAATAAGTTGAGATTGAAGATTTTCTAGCTTTTCTCACTGAAATGAAGAAATCATTCTCCTGATCCTGAAAAAATATTTAGTTTAATTCAGGGCTATTGTTTCAGGTGTTAACCACTATAAAGAGCAGAACTGAAATGAAATCCAGCTTAGTGTTCAACTCTGTAATATTTGAACCATTTGAAAAATCTTGTAGAGTTTATGCTGGAAAACACAGGGCAGCATTTAGGAACGTGAAACATTTACCAAATTTAAAAGTAGTTACATTTTTTTTGAAACTGTCATTCTTTTTTTGTAATTTATTAAGTGATGCATTCCTCAAAAAATTCAGGAAACTCCAGTGCCCAAAGCCTCCAACCAGGATTTTGATTCCAGTTTGCTGAACAAACAATGTGAAAAAATAGAAAGGGCAGACAGTAGGTGAGAAATGAAGACTTTTGGCCAGGCTATGTGATTTTTCTCCTGCAGAGAGGCAGCAGAGGCAGAAAAAAAAATAATATTACAACATCCTGGACCAGTGTCCTGCTGACTGCTCAGTCCTGCCTGTGTGGGAGAGGCCACTGGGCACCTTCAGACGCTGTCCTGGGAGAAGGTCTCAAAACCACCCCTGAGAGGCTCAGCTTGAGGAACACAAAGGAATTTGATGAGCTCAACTGCACTGTCAGGAAGGAGAAAAAGGGGGTTTAGAGCACCCTTAATCCCTCACTCTTGAAAGTTCAAGAAAAAGGGTTTTCTCCTCAGAGACAACCAGTAGGTTGATGGTGGTCATGTTACATGAGTGGTGCTAAAATAAATTTCTCTCCTGCTTTTTGGGTTTAGAGGTGCCTGGGACAAAGAGATCTGTTGGTGTTGACAAGGGTTAATTTATTGCAATTGAGATTTCTCCAGAAGGGCTGAAGTTTTGGGAACATTCACTTGGGAAGGAGATCAAGGCTCCAGAGAGAGAAGCAGAGACATGCATTTGCTTGCCTCAGAATATCACAGTGTCTGGAGAGTTAGTACACTTGTTATTCTCGTGGGTTTTTATGTATTTCAAATAAAAATACTTATCCCAAAACCACAGTGGCACTCCTCCTTCCCCTCTCTCCATTGCAATCTGAAAATGTTAGAAAATCTTCAGATTCCCAGATGGCAAAATAACATCCTGGCTAGTTCTCTCCTCAGTGCATGTTGTTAATTTATTTGTTGTTCTAACCCACTTATTTTTTCTTTTTCTTCTCTTTGGATGTCACAATTCTTTTGGTCCTCCAAAAGTAAAGAATAAAGCCCTTCAGTCTTAAATACGAATAAAAGGAAAGCCCAGGCCTTTGTAGGGTGGGTACAAATGTTATAGGAAATCCTGTACCACTGCTTTGAGCTCAGTGTAAGCACTTTGTCCGATCTAAAGCTGTGAACAGACCGTAAATATTTAATTTGGGGATCCATTTCTTTCTGTCAAATCATCTTTGCTGTCCTTGCCTTGTGTTTCTGCATTCCTCTCTGCCACTTCCATGTCTACTGATCTTACTGTCTACTCCCTTACTCAAATCACTTTTCTGTTTGCTTCCCAAAATCCTTCTGCATCTGTGATCGTAAATGATCCTCCTTAGCAACACTTGTGTTGAGGGATTTCCTCGTAGCCTGGTGTAGCCAGTCAGAAAGGCTGGTCAGGTCTGAGCTGCTCTCCTGCATGTCCCAGAGTGCAGACCTTCACCTACGTCCCACTCTGCCGAGCTTTGATTTCCCAAAGATAACCAACCTTCTGGGCAGCTCCTTCCAAACTCCTCCTCCTTCCCCTTCACCAGACCCTTCTCATCCTGCCCCACGCTGACCTCGGTTTGTCAAGCCCTTTACTCTTTCCTCTCTCCCTGCACCAAGGTTTTCTTGTTTAGAGGCTCTTCCTCTTGCTCCTGGTCAGCCTGGGTGCTCATTCTTTCTGGAAACCTTGTTCTCTCCTACCAGTGGCAAATGAGAGGGGCATTTCTTTTCTTCCTTGTCTCCTGAATGATCCATCCTTTGCTTCAGAGCTCTCCTTGCCTTGCCCTGCTCTCTGCTCCACTCCATCCCATCCGTGTCAGTGGCTGAAAGATGTGTTCCCTCGGTGCCTTCTCCCAGGTTGGGTTCCCAACCCTTCCCTGCTCTCCCCACTCTGCCTCCTCTGTGGGTAATTAGTCCAGATTTTTTTATTCCAGACCAGGCTGGACGGGGCTTGAAGCAGCCCGGTTTATTGGAAGGTGTCGTTGCCCATGGCAGGGTATTGGAATGAGATGACCTCTGACATCTCTTCCAGCCCAGACTTCCTGTGATTCTGTGATTACTCCAGATTCCTTTATTCCAACTCCTCTCTTCTATCAGACCATCTCCTTCATCCCTGCTTTTATTATTTCTCTTCTTTCTCAAGGCCTGCACAACATCCAGCACTGCAGCTCCTGAACTGGGTCCCTCCTTCCCCGCCCTGTCCCAGCATCCCTGCTCATCCTCAGTTCCACGCAGCAAACGCAGGAATTGCTTTGCTCCACAAAAAAAAACCCGAGGAGTTCTACTCCTCTGATGGCTTTTCCTGTTCCCCCTGGCTTTAATTTGCAGCGAGTCTTTTTGCAAAAGTGCTCATCCCTGGAGCTGACAATAAAACTGCCTTCTATGTGTCAGAGAGAGGGAGGGAGAGGCAGGAGGAGAGGGAGGGGAGATGCAGCAGCAGCACAGCGATCTGGCAAAGTGAGGCGGCATCTGGGAGCTGCGAGCCCAGGGACACCGAGGAGACGTGAGCCCCTCACCCCGGGCTCAGCCCGATCCCATTGGCTCCCGAGCCGCTGGATTTAAAGGGAAGAAGAGCTCGGAGGGCTGAACTGCACAGGCAGACGCAGACTCTCAGCCAAGTTGTCAGCGCGCTGCGAGCAGGAGAGGCTCGCACACACCAGACTGCGGGGTGCCCGCAGCTTGATGCTCCTTTGGCTCCAGAAAGGGAAAAAAGAAGAGGGGACCAAAAGCCAAAAAACAGCCAGAAAGGGGTGAAGGAGCGTGATCCAGTCCAGCAATCCCAGAGGGAATAATGGATGTGACCATCTCTCAGTTCATCTTAGAAGAATTTGATGTGAACTGCAGCCTCCTGGATCGTTTACACGAGACTTTTTTAGAGAGTTCCTCTATCCCTTTCCTGGGCTTTGATGGTAGGAATTGTTACCTGGTGCAGAGCTCGGGAAAAGCTTTAGAAGCGCTGAGATTCGGTTTGTTTTGTGATGCAAAGTGTGTGGCTTTTGTGCTTTCTCAACTGCTTCTTCTTCCCTTGCTGTTTCTTTCCCCCCAGGTCCGTACTGCAATGCCACCACGGACCAGATCGGGACCTGCTGGCCCAGAACCTCGGCGGGGGAACTCGTGGAGAGACCCTGCCCAGAGTTCTTCAATGGGATCAAATACAACACCACGAGTAAGTACAAACTCCTTTCTTCTCTCGCAGATCTCGTGTTCAGAAGGCGCCTGGGGACACCCAAAATATATTTCCATTAAGGAAAAAATATCATCATAAAAGATTTTTTTTTTTTTTTTTTTTGCTTGGGAATCAACATTCGCTCCACATTCCAGCCTGTATTTTCAAAATTCTTGTCTGGAATGATGCAGATTTCTCAAAAGCCCAGACTTGTAGACACTGTTTCCTCTTTGCTGAAGTACAGTTAGGGAGATCCGGGCAGAAAATCTCCTCTGCAGTCTGAGGAGGATTTGTTGTGCTTGGTGTGTTTGTGCATGTGTAGCTACGTACGGCTCAGTGTGTTTGTAGCAGTGCTTCAGCCACCTGGATAATTACACAACCTTTGGCTCTTGAAATATTTAGTGCTGACACCTAAGAACTGTATTTTGGAAGGACAGTCCCTTTTCCAGGCTGGCTGTGTGAGCAGGGGTTCAAACCGTGCTGGGAGTTGTGTCTAACAAACAGAAAGGAGGCTGAGGGCTGGAATCTGTTTTAGCAACTTCATCAGGGGCTGGCTGCTGGAGCTGGAGCTGCATCAGCTCTGCACAGGAGACAGGAGAGGAAATTAGGAGGCAAATCATATTCAAAGCAAGGGAGAATGGGGGCTCCTTAGAAATCTCCTGGATGCATTATTCTTCGAAGTAAACAATCATGATGACTCACTGCAAATTTATTATTCAGGCTGTGGGACCCAGGCACTCATTTCCTTTTGCTTATCTGTCAATACCCTTTGGACCTTTCATTAAGAGTTTTTAAACATATTAATTCCAAATGCATGCACCCACTTGTTTGTCATGCATTTTTTCACTGTGGTTTTGACTGTAGGGATAATTTCATTCCATGTTTCACTCTGAACTATTTCTTGGGTGTTGGTGATCTCATTTGCAGGTAGTGTTAATTTTGTGGGGCCAGCATTCTCCTTAAGTCCCGTAAAAGAGTGACCCTGACATTTTAAATCTTATTTTTAAACTTGTAGAAAGTGAATTTATTCTTTCCCCAGTTCTAGGTGTCATGGTCAGATAATTGGCCAAAAGTTCAGTGTGTCGGGTCTGTGAAACAAAGTCCCCTGCCAGATTTGTTCTTAGGGATGAGCTTCTGTCACCCCAGATGTTGAGCAGAGTAAAAGTTTCCCTCAGAGAACTGCAAAATCATCCTAAAGCCCTCTAATCTCAATAGGAGGGAACCTGGAATGGGCTGGGGGATGCTGGCTTTGCTTACAGCAGGTAGTTCACTACTTGGACAAGTCTCTGTTGAAACCAGAAGAAAATTTCTGAGAATTAAGGGCAGTGCAGAGCACAGTGGAAAGAATTTAAATGTTTTTCCTGTGTGTGGAAGAAAAAAAAAAAACATTAAACACCCTAGTTTGGTTTTTGTAAACTCTGTTGATGCTTTCACTAGTTCATCAGTGACCTGTTTTAAAGTTCTTCCCTGCTCCTCTCCCTCTCAGTGGCGGCTGATGCTTGTATTGCAGTGCTAATAAGTTTTCTCTGCTTTTAAAACAATGGCACGTTAATTAAATTAACGACTGATGGAAATATGTTACTGAAATGCCGAAGCACTATTTTCTGAGGAAATGGATGTTTTTCTCCTTTCAGCATAAAATGTGAGCAGCTGCCTCCAGTTGATTTTAGACACTTCCATGTGTGTCATTCCTCCAAGTTGTAGTGCAGAAAACAGAGGGAAGGATTATATCAAAATTTGGTCAACTTTTGGAATCAGTAGCTCCTTGGGAAATAGCAGTTAAGTGATTAAAGCTTGGGAGAGCTGTAGGACAGCAGGTTAAGGTTTGAATACACAGGTGCAATCTCTTTTGGCATTTCAGAAATGTAATTACTGCATGCAGAGCACGTCCAGGATTTGGGAAAACCAAATACTGACACATCCTGACCACTTGCATGATTTCAGCAAGTTGGTTTGTGGGCTGCCTCATTTGTGATCAGGCTCATTGTGCTGAAAACCTCACCTGTGTTCCCCGTGCAGATGATAAAATGAGCACAGACAACTGATTAAAGAATGGGAAATGGATCTTGCAAATCTCAGAGGTGAATAATACAGCTCAGAATGAAGGTCTGGTAGGAAATGGCTTGAATCAATGTAAGATTTCTGCCTAGGACATGTAGTTCTATTTTGTTTTGCATTTTGATGAGGCAGAGGGAGAAATTATGGTTTTTATATTATACTGGGGGGTTTTTTTGAGAGAGAGCAAAATCAGAACAATTTCAAAAAAACATCTTGCATTGCCTTTCTTCTACTCAGAGCATATCCAACTCTAGGTTGTAACTCAGCATTTATTATATTATCAGGTATCCCATGTTCATGAGCTGCCACCTTTTAGGGACTACAGCTTTTCTTTGCATTGATTTTGTCCATCTGTGAGTATCTCTTGTAAATCTGTGAGCTTATTTTGTATATCTGTGTGAGTATATTTCTCATTTGAAAAAATTCTGGATCAGTTTCAGTGATTTCTTTTTCAGTTTTAGAAATCAGGCTCTCAAAGATTCCAATTTCCCACCAATTTCCTAAAAGCAGCTGATCATCTGGAGGGAACGAACCCAGCAGCATTCCCTGTCAGGGAAAGCTTTTGCATTGTACACACTGGAAAATCCAGGCTGGGAAAGTGCCCAAAGTGTATGAAAAGCTTATGAAAAACTCAGAGAAGCACAAGACACTGATCCATGGCCAAGTTTTGGTACTCGTGAGGTTATTTCTGCACCTCACCGTAGTCTCTGTGCATGTAGGGGATGGAATTCAAGACCAAAACAGACAGGTAGGTTCCTCCACAGATCAGCTCATCAGAGGCTTTGGATGCACCTCCCCTGCTTTGTGTCCATCCTGTCACCTCTCAGGCTTTGATGTTCACTCTGACTCAGATGGGGGAATGCTATCAAACCCTGCCAATGCCAGCAAATTCAATGAAAAAGCATTTGAGGAGGAAAAAAAACCCGTAAGAGAAAGAACTTGGGCTTAAAAAACTCCCCTCCTGTTTGCCACACTAGAATAAACTGTTTGCATAAAATATTTCCATCCTAACTGCAAGAAATTCCCGTGGTGATTCTGTGCCTGGGTCTGTGTTTCTCTGTGTCTCCTGGGAGCTGCTGAGTGACTCAGATAAGTTTCAGCTGCATTCGTAAAACAAAGTCTGTCAGTCTGTGAGGATTTTTTATCCCTGACATTCTGTTATTTCGGTGATGTGTTGGGGGTCTTTTTCTCCCTCTTTGTTTGGGAAATAAAGTCGCGTTGACAGATCACACTCTGTTACCCTGCGGTGTGATTTGTGAATATGGGCAAAATGCCCTTTGACCAAGGAGCTGAAAATTAATGCCATCCACTTACAACCTTGCAATTTTTGTACCAAAGCTTACGTATTATTCTCAAAGTGGGGAGAAAAAAAATTAAAAGAAACAGGCAAAAAATAAAAGTCTGTGTTGGTGCAGTGTGTGACTGCACTTGTCTCTGCTCAGGTTCTATATTTAGCGAGAAATGACAATGTCGTTGCTGCCCTCTAGATGTGTTTATGCTTTGACAGTGTGAAGCTTTTAGTCTTGTTTTAGGAAACAGATTAATTCACTTATTAGGATATCCTGAAGCTTGATTAATTCAGCAAATGGCCTGTAATGAGTCTGGTTTTGCTGCTTGCTGAAAAACAGCCGTTCAAGCATGTACTTAGAGCGTGTTACAGGCTAAAGCGTGCCTACATTAACACTTCCCCTACAGATTTCCCTGTGCAAGGGGAAAATCCAGGATTAAATGTTCATCTGATGGACAAAAAGTGTTGACTTTTGTAGCCTCAACTGATTTGAGTTTGTCTCAGACGTCTGGTGTGGCAGGGGGGTGTTCTGTGGTGACACCCGTCCATCACGGGCTGCTCGCTTTGCTCTGCAGGAGCTGGAAGGTCTTTCAGATTAAAACCCACAAATCTAGGTATTTCCAAGTAATATCAGCAGCTAATTTAAGTATTTAAGCTCTAATGCTAATGTCAGTGGAGCTCTAATTGACAGAAGGAGCGAAGCCTAGGGAGTTACTGAGCTCAGCCTAAATGAAGAGCTCAGCTCAGCAGCCCCTGCAGAAGTGAAGGTGCTGTTGCATCGGGGGTATTTTGTTCCTGTTTCAGAGGGCCCAGCCTTGTTGTAGCTTTGTGTTTAATCTCCCAGGCCACACAGGTGTTGCAGATGCTCAGTGACAAATGATCCAGTGCCCATGTTCAGGCAGCTGAATTCATCCTTGGGCATGTGTTGTGCTGGTCTGTTCCCACACCCGAGGATTGAGATCAAACTGCTTTTGTGATGGACGGGAACAAAAGGTCTCTGTAGCTCCAACTCCTGCCTGCAAACCCCCCTCTCTCTCTCTCAGTGCGGGGAAGCTCTTTGACTGAAACAGCCACTTCACAGGAGTGGTTTGGATATCACAAAAAGCATCCTCTTCACTTTCTCCAGGGACTGTGCAGCTGAAAACAGGCACATAATCCCTGCTAACCTTGCCCTCATGGGGACTTGGTTCCTCCTTGTTCTGAGGGGGTGTGCAGCACCTTTTCCTTGGCCCTACAACCATCTGCCTGGTGAGAAAGCTTTGGAGAGGGTTGGTGGCTTAGCAACGGGGCTGTTGTTTATGTCATGGGCACAGGGGAAGGAGCCCCTGGCACACAGATCACACCTGTACCTGTTGTCAGCAGGGCTTGCTCCACACTGAGAGAAAAATTCCTGCACTTCATGGTTGTCTCATCTTGAGCACAGAGAAATAATCTTTTGTGTGCTGAGGGAAGGGTGAAGAAGTGAATTAATAGCTCTTCTGGTTGGCATTTCCCTTCTTTAGAAAAGGTTTAAAGAGATGATTCAATTTTTAAAAGAGCTAATTTTCGTGGATTAAATCCCCGTTCTTTTATGGAGATCCAACCTTTGCTGCTTTTCCTTCTGATTAATTGTTGTTCAAAGTTCTGGAGATGTGGCTCCAGCCTGCATATAAAACATGAGCCTTGCTAGGAAATCGTTGTTCGTATTTTGTGGACAAGCTCTGTCCTGATAATTACAGCAATGTGCACTTTTATAAGTGGCTGGCCCAGAGGCTCAATTAACATTTTCACTTGTGTTTTATCTCATGTATTTTAGTGTCTTGACCAATTCTGTTGATCACATTCACATGACTTACTTGTTCCCCAGAGGTTTTTCTGGCTTGATTTCTAAAGGCCACATTTTTGAAAGCAAAGTCCTGCTGTAAATGACAGAGACCCCTGAAGTTCTGGTGGCTTTTCATCATTATTGGAGAGAAATAAAATGCCCATCATGGGCATGCATGTGTGTTTCCAGACTCAAAAAATTTACTATAAAACCCTAAAGCTACTCTCACCTCATCTATCTTCTCTAACCTTGTTAGATGTCCAGGAGCCTTTTATCCCACTGTTTAATGACAGGGGATTTGGGAAAAAAAAAAGAAATGTTTTGTAGCCAATTTTAGTTATGAAGTCACTAGAAAAATACTTTTTTTATTGTTGTTAAAAAAAGTCTGCAGCCTTGCAGTAGCCATTTATCAGCCATCCTGGGGGGTAAAACACAGTATTTTCAGCTAGGAAGTCAAGAGTACATGAAAGTTAAAGGAAGGAGACTGATGAGAAATGAAACAAACTGGACCGTGGAAAAAAAAAAAGTCCAGAATTGGAATTCTGGGGGAGGAAATAAAACATCATTTTTAAGCTCGTAAAGGTTCTCTCTGAGGAGATCAAATCTGTAGCTGATTAGGTCAGCTTGTCTCCAATAGCTCTGTGTCCAGACGAAGATTTCAACCATTTTTGTTCATTTTCTCTTGCTGGTTTTGCAAGAGAAACACAAATACACACATCTTCTGCAAATACAGTGGGAGGCTCTGGATTTCAGTCATGCACAGATGGGAGAGGCTTCACTTGTTTCCCCCAAGTTTTTCTTCTTTTTTTTTCTTTCCTTTGCAAAGCGTAATTCGTGGTACGAGATGGCTTTGATTTTGCAGTCTGGAGGAAAAGTGTTGGAAAAAATATTTACCAGGAGGAATGAGAAGAATTCATTTTTCTTGCTCCCTCTACTATCATCATGTAAAACATGTGATTTCTTCATTGAGCCCAGGACACAAGTTAATTGCATGTAGTAAAATAAGGAGATTGTTAATGTTACTTCAGACAACATTCAAGGACCTTTTCTCCAGCCAACTAAACATGGATTTGTACTTCGGTTCTTTGCTAATTAGCAAGATGAGATGTTTTGAGTTATGAGATGACTTTGCTGTGGTCCTGTTGTACCTTTGGTACTGGTTTGGGTTCTCTTCAGTTTAGGCTTGGCTTTTGGGGCAAAATTCACCCAAACTTTACCAAAACTGGAACTGCAGCTGCAATTCTGCAGCAAAGTCAGTCAGACCTGAGCAGTGGCACATCTTGGAGAGGGCTCTTAACCCTGGGCCTTCGGGAGGGTCAGCAAACAAAGGGTTGCCCACATTATTTTGGAGGTTTCTTTGTGATTCTTTCTTTCCCTAAGGCCGTTGCCCCATCAGTCTCTCTGGAACTTGCTGTTGTCTAAGCTGGCAGTGACTTCCAGCTGGCAAGCAGATGGACTGAAGTCCATTTATTTCCACAAGTTTGGAATTAGATGATAGTTGCAAAATTGTTTGCTTCTGGAGCACAGGGACAAAGAGGGAATGGCTCAGGAGCAGATGGGGAAGGGAAAGATTGAATATATATTACAAACCTTCATATCACTATATCAAAATGAGAGGAAAAATCCCGCCCAGCTGCATCCACTGTGGACACTCTGTTGTGGATTAGGATTTTTGGTTTTGTTGTGACCCGTTTTCCATCCAGACGAGCTGTGGGAGTCTGAGGTGGAGCCGGGAAGTGCAATGGGGCTGTTCTCGCCAGTCGCTGAACACCTGAGACTCTCTGTGGCTCGGCGGCTTCCAGCCCCTGTTTGCTGTCACAAAAGCCGGGGCACGGTGTCACTGAGGCCACGGTCACCCGCCATTCCGCCTGCCAGCCACAGGGTGTCACTTAGAGTGCAGGTAAAGCCGGTGTCCCCCGGCCCGGCGGCTGCTCCGCGTCACCTGCGGGACGGATGGCGGCTGCAGGGTGACCCTGGGCCGGGGCTGCTCTGGGACAGAGCTGTTCCCCATCCTGCTGCACGGCCAAAGAGCCTCACTGAGGCGAAACAGGGACAAGGACACACTGGGGAAGGACGTGTCCCCTCTCCTGTGGGGTGGGTGGTGCCTCTTTCACCAGGGCTGCTCTGAAAAGCTGAGGGCAGGGCCGTGCTGAGCTTTGTGCCCAGGCAGGTGTGTTGTGGTAGAGGATGAGCAGCCGTGCAAAGCACGGTGCAGCCATTCTGGGGTGAAATAAATCTACCAGAGGAGCCTGGGCAGGCAACAAGAAGCTGCCCTTGGATGATACAGGGATTTTTGGTGGCTGGACACACCATGTTCATGACTCCACTGCTGCCCTTTGCATCAGTCTGATGTCTCCTGCCTTAGCGCTGTCCCTTGGAAGGGACTGTTGGATTTTCCCTGACAGATGCTCCAGGTGCTCCCACTTAACAGAAATAACTCATGGATGTGTTAACAATGGAGCAGCAGCACCTCAGCTGTGACCTGCCTGTTGCTGGTGTTCTGCAGAACAGTTAAATCAATAAATTAGTCAGATTTAGGTTCTTTAGGTTTCCCTCTGTGCTCTGCCATGACAGAGAAGTATCTTTGCTGTTCATATAATGGTGAATCTTTGCAATTTCTGTGGCTTGGAAGAATATAATTCAGGCTGTATCGTTGCCCAAATAAAATTCTCAGGCTCCAACAGTCCTTCAAGGCTTTGCCCAAGGTTTGCTGTCCTGGGAAAGGGAACCTCCTGCTCAGTTTTGGACCCCAATATCCAGACTTGACACCCAGATTAGAACAGCCATTCTTAGCAGCTTGAGAAGTCAATGAGAAATGAGGTTTCCCATGGAAATTGAAGGGGAATGGATTTTTAGTAGATATTTTCTTTCTTTTTTTTTTTTTAGTGTGGTTTTCATTCCCCTCAGATGTTATTCTTGGAGTTCATAATTGGTAGCTCTTGGGACAAATTCATAAAATCAATAAAACTTGGATTGCTTTATGCTGACTTCTTTCTCTGCTGTGCTGGGAATAACAGAGGGCCACATACTGCTCCATGTGAGACTTGTGCTGGGAGAAGCAATACTTTGAAGCAAATTATAGGAGTAGAAACCCAGTATTTAAAAAAAAAAACCCTCAAGTCTCATGGAGAGTTATCCCTGGGAAAACAGAAGAAGGAAGAGCCTTTCCCAGTTGGGTTGTATTGTCCCAAACCCCTGGTGGTTGGAAAGCCCTGACCATGCTGTGACAGAGGAATTAATTCAGAGGAGCTGCATCCTCCTCAATCAGCCAGGGAGCAAAAGAGCTTTGGAAAACAGAAAATGTGTTGTGGAAATGACACAAACACAGAAAATAGGAAATTACTTTGCTAATGCATCATCACCATTTTAACTAAACTTACATGTGACTTCCCTGGGATTCTTTTTTCTCATTTCTAAGAATTTTCATCTAACTTAGGAATTGCTGAATTATGCCAGCAATCCCTGAAACCATCAGCATTTGTGTATTTCAAAGTACATCATTAGTCAAGACTTGTTGCAGGATCTCCAGGCTCCACACTGATTCCTGCCCTGCAACTGGAGCAGCTGATGCAGAGTTTGGAAGCAAAAAGATTTCAAAGGTTGTTGTTTCTGGACTGACCTTAATACACTTGAACTGATCTCTGTGTGGGAACCA
This sequence comes from Cyanoderma ruficeps, assembly GCA_008694505.1. Taxonomy (NCBI): domain Eukaryota; kingdom Metazoa; phylum Chordata; class Aves; order Passeriformes; family Timaliidae; genus Cyanoderma; species Cyanoderma ruficeps. The sequence goes on from VZDJ01000046.1 coordinate 2,360,654, forward strand.
GTGTGGAAAATGGGAGTTTGGGTGCTGGAAATGGATTTCTAGGATTCAAAAGGAGGGGACACCCTATTCCTTTGCAGGCCAGCAGAGTGAAAGGAGATAAAGGGGAAAGTGAGAGGTTTCCCAGTGTTGGCCTTCCACAGAGAAAGCTCCTCACAGGTTCCTTCCTAGTGGGAGTTCTTCCTGTTCCAGGAGCTCTGGGGGAGAGAGAAAAATCTGGAAAGCCCTTTTGGGAAGTCCTTTTTCATCAAGGGCTTGTTTTTGTTTTCAGGATGGGGATGGTGGTATCTTGGGTGGGATTGCAGGGATTTGGGCAGGGGAGCACCTGTCTGGGTGAGTGGGACTGTGTGGGGACAGTGAGCCCATCACCAGCTAACAAGGCCTTTGTGGAGGGAGCCCCTTTCATTCTTCATTGAGAATACTTTGTATTTAAGACAGACAGGATCCCATAGGGCGACATTTTGTTTAATTTTGGCAATTTAATCCAAACTTCTGGATTTCCCATCCCACATAATTATCATGTATAAACTCACTCACTTGTCCCTATGTCATTAATTACCAAATTAATGTCCAAAGATGCACCAGAGCTGCCTGTAACTCTGGAAGTCTCCTTAGCACCCCAAAAATCAGAAGGCTTTTGTTTGGTGTGAAAGTGAGGGAACAAATCCCCACTTGGGTCTGCTTTCTGTTTCCAAGCCTGTCTCAAAAGGGGCAGGGATAAATCCAAGGGCAGTTGTGGTGATTCACTGCATCTCCCTGTTCCGGGGAGTGGCTGTAGCAGCAGGAATTTTGGGTTTTGCTGCTTCTTACTCCTTTTTGGGGAGAACTAAAGGATCCCCACAAAGATCTTTTCACACAGTTAAGTCAGCCTTGTCCACCTACAAACCCATTCTCAGTCTGGATTTCTTTTTTTCGCCTTAATCTGTTTTTAATCCCTTCATCTCTCCTGTGTTCACAGCATGTTTTTCATGGGAAAAAAATCCAGCAACAGTAATGAGAGCAGTTTTATTCTCCATGAGCATTTTGCTTTATTCCTTCAGTGAATGCTGAGGGGTTCAGAAGGATCTCTGAGCTGACCCAGTGAGGTGAGTGTGTCAGAAGAGCACAGACATCACAGCAGTGTGATTCAGTTTATCCTGGGAATATGTAAAATGCTCTTCTGAAACTAGAAATACACTAATCAATAGTTGGATTTTTCAGCAAACCAGGTGCAAAGTCTTTCCTAGGGATTCCTGTTTTACAGATTCTCTGTTAGATCTCAGCTGCAAATCTCTGGCTGAGTTCCTGGGATTACAGATGAGCACCTGACCACACTCCCTGCAATTACAGGGCTTTGGGAGAATCTGGGGAGTTATTTTTTCATCACTTCTTTCAGTGGTCGGATACCTGCCTGTCTCCTGACTGACTTCAGTGCATTATCTCTCCCAGGCTCTTTATCCAATCCCATTCTCATTTTCCCAGTCCCTGGGCAGGCACAGAAAGAGGCATGAATGGGGTAGATGTGAATGAGTCACCGCTGCTCTGGGACCAGGTGAAAATCGACTGTGTGTGCACTCAGCTTCTGGTGCACCTGAGCTAAAATTCCCCTCCTGAAATCTCGGGGAAAGAAATTGATTTCTCAGTGGTAGCTCAGTTATGTGTGTGTGAGTCTTTAGGTTCATGAGTAGCTTCGAAAAATTTCACTGGGATTTCATCGTGTCCTTCTTGAGACAGAGCACTTCTAGGAATTTCGAACATGGAGCTGAAGAAGCTCTGGCTTTGCTTGGTGAAAATAAGCCTGCTGTGGCAATAGGACGTTGCAAGTTGAACTCTGCTGCTCCTTCTAACCAGGCATTTCTGTGATTCTGTGATTACCCACAGATCTCAGATGGATCCTTTGGTGGCCTCTCTCACCAACTGTTTTTCATGGACACCTGAACTTAGTGATGGTGACTTAGTTATGGTGTTTTTTATATGAAGAACTTGTGTTACCAGGTGTGCATCAGAGTGAGAGTGGTCTCAGGCTCTTGTTTTGATTCCATTTACCTATTGATGTATAATATGTGAATTTCCTGCCCCATTAAAGTGGTTTAGTTCATCCTTTGCTTGCTTATATGGGAATCGAGTGATACTCATGGGGCACTGATGTTTATCTAGTTGCCACTGTTACCTCAGTGAAAATCAGCTGGAAAAGACAGGGCTAATTGCTTTGATTTAATCCTGAAAGGTCAGTGACTCAGTGATGGCTCATTCATGGAGGTTATCTGCTGGAGGTAGAAGGACTGGGTAAAAATAGCTTCATTGGGATGAACTGTAAGTGCTGGAAATTCAGAATCATACCATCAAAGAATGGTTTGAGTTGAAAGGGGCCTTAAAGATCACCTAGATGTGACACCTCTGCCATGAAAGGCATGGGGCAAACCTATGGGAAGCATGCAGAAAGCATTTGTGGGGAAGGACTGCAGTGCCTCACTGCCAGCTGTGGCACAGCAGGCAAAAATCTGAGTTGCCATCCCAAAGAGCAGCAGGTGAGAGAAGGGAATTGAGGGTTAAACACCAGATGTAAAGAGTAAGGATGATACTGTCCCACATCCAAGGCAGGCAGCAGAGGATAACAGACAGAGTTCTTGGCTGCAGGGCCACCAGAGCCTCTGAGCAAACTAAAATTTAACAGAAGGAAATGTCAGACCCAAAGTATTTGTCTTGTAAATGAAAAGGGGACGTGCAGCTTGATTTTTAGCGTGTTCAGCCTAAGTACCTTCTCCCTTCCCATGTCTCAATGGGAAAGAAATGCTCATAAATTGGTTTTCTTCATTATTTTCCTTTCTGTCTCTCAGAGGAGGTTCTTGTCCCCTGATTTGGTGGGCAGGCACATGGCGGGACCACAGCCTCCTGTTAGAACCGCTCTGCTTCTGGCTGTGTTGCCTTCAGTGTGAATTCCAGGAGTTCCCTGGCCTCAGCTGGCAGGGATCCATCTGGGCCATCGGGGTGGGGTTGTTCTGGGGTTGTGGCTGTGCCAGTGTGAGAGGGAAGGGATGGAGGCAGTTCCCAGCTTGTTTCTGTCTGAGGAGGCAGCAAATGAGACCTCTTCATTCAGGCTGACCCCTGCTTCAGGCTCCCGTCCTCTAGCCCTGCCCTTTGTAAATTAACTCAAATATTTCAGGGACTCTGAAGCTTTCCAGCTCTGGAAAGACTTCCTTCCTCCTTCTCTTCTGGTTTAGAGTGCGAGAAGTTCCCTGCTAACTCGTCACCTTTATTCCTCAGCACCATTAGTTTCTTTGGGGATGAATCAGGAGAGTTTTGAGGAGAGAATCTGTGTTTTGCAGTGCTTTGTAAGAGTTTCCATACAAAGACTTTTCGATGTACAAAGTACTAATCAGGCAGCTGGATTTCAATGTCTTAATAGCGTTCTCTCCAGGTCTCTCTTTCAGCAGTAAAAATCTTCTGTTCTCAATATGGAGATGTGAACTGAATGGAAAGCATCTCTTTGTGTGGTCTGGGAAAACCAGAGATACTTTCATTAATACCTTCAGAACTGCAGAAATACCCCCGAGCTTGGATATTTCATTTGTGTAAGTGATGGGTACAGTCACCGATACGTTTGTGAGTTTAGCCATCAGATTTCACAGCTCTGTGTCTCTGTTTTCATGCCTTGCTGTCTTGGTGCAGACCTGCTGGTCTCTAGCACACCTGCAGGTTTTCTGTGTGCCAGATGAAGTGCTCAGTTATCACAATCACATTTATTCAGCTATTTGCTGCTCTTCTCTGCAATGCAGGGTTGTTTCCTAGGCTACATTTTCTAGTATAATACATATCCTGTTGTCAGATCCCTTCCAGTGGGTTTGGCTTCATTCTTTGATCCAGTGAAGATAAATTAGTGAACTGTCCTGCTTTATCATGGAGATGGGCTTTGTTTTCCATAAGCTGAGGGGTTTTTTTTTCTTTTTTCTGAAAACACACTTCAAATACATCATGCAACTTCGTAACACGAAGATGAAGAGGAATTTCAAACTCTCAGGCAAAATGATGTGAGACAAGGAAAGGAGGAAGCAGCCTTTGATCAGGCTCTGCATTGCCTTTTTCATGCTAAAATATAAATAAAACGCTAAAACCTCAACAACAGTGTCTCGATTCCCTGAGGGCTACTTGGTGTCAGCCCCACGGGTGCAGGGGTCACTTTGGGTGTGATGAGCAGTGCAGGGTGTGACAGGGTCAGCAGCCCACAAGTGTAAGAAGTGGAGCAACAGTGAAACCAGCAGCTTAATTCTGGCTCCAAAAAGTGCAGAATTGGTACAGTTTAACACGTGGCCAGAGTGTCATGAGCCAGGTGTAAATGTATCAATCTCTGAGGGTCCAGCCCTTGCAGATTGGTTTAAAATAATCTTGGTGAGACTGCCCTTCAGAGGTGTTTTGTAAAGTAAAAGGTTTAATAAATGAAAAATAACAAACATCACAGAAAACAAAAGAACAGCCAAGCACAGGTGTCCAAGAAAACCTCTGACACCCTGCTAGAAACACTACAAAAAGTCTCTTAGTTCCTTTGTGCTCCTTCCTAAATATTGAATGTTTTAGTAGGGACAATTTGGCCCGCAGTCAATAGGGAGAGGTGCAGGATTTGAAGAACAGTGATAAGGTTCAATAGGCGCTTCTCTCTTGGCCCTGAGCCAGTTACTGTCAGAATAACAAAGAGGTTTCTGGGTCCTTTACCTTATAAGAAATGCAAGGAGTGAGTCTTAAACTTTTCCCTATTTGAAAAACACTTGCTGGGTGTGGGAAATGCATCCCTACACAAAATCAGGGTTTGTACTTAACAAGCAGTAGAAGGAGAAACAAAGCTACTGTCATGACAAGGAAGGAAAGAAGAGGAAAACCAAATAGGAAGGGAGAGGGGCTCAGGTTTTCCTGTGCATTGTGGGGTTTGATGCACACTGAGCTGGCAGCCTGAATCCAGAGCTGTTTGTGTCTCTGCTCCCCGCAGCTCTCCCACACCCACCTGTGAATGAGCCTGTGGTTTGGTGCAGCTCCCAGGCAGCACCTGCAATAACTCAGCGTTTTTGGAGAGCCTCCAGCCGGAGTTCTCTCAGCTGTGCTCCGGGACACGCGGAGGGGCTGCAGCCAGGCAGTTTTACAGGTGCAATCCTTGTTCCTGAATGGGCGTCATTAGCTCTCCCCTCTGCCCCACCTTCACAGCTGCTTTCCCTGCCAGCAGTCGCTGAGATGAGCTAATTACACGGAGTATGCAATTTTGCTGCACATAATACGTGTAATTTTCTAATGAGGGAGTGGTGCTGTGTGTAATAACTGTTCACACAAACCTGCCTTTGACACAAAGCTCTGGCTGGAAGCTTGGCAGGAGAAACTTTGCATAAAAGAGTTAAATAAGACCATCAGATCGTTGATAGGGAAAAAAATCTCCAGACATTTCTGTGTTCTTTTGGAGGTGCTAATACATCCACAAAGATTTATTTTTAATAGGTAGATTTCAGCTGTAGTAGTAGCAGTGTCCTGAATGCCCCTGTGAATTTCATGACTACAAGCAAATAAATGATTCACAGAAGACTTGATTTCATCTTTTTTTTTGCATGATCAGGCAAAAAATTTTTTTTGCTTGTTGCAACACTGTGGCTTGTTGCTGTGGTGCTGCTTGTTGCAGTCTTTTCTTCATAAAATAATAGCATAATTAAGGTTGAAAAAGACCTCTAAGATTATCAAGTCTAACCATTAAACCAGCATTTCCTATTTGCTTCTTTCTGTGTGGGCAAGATTATTGATTAATGATGGTAAAATTAGCTTCATTTCCCTGCCACTGCTGTGGGGCTTAAAGACCAGATTTATTTTTTTAATAAACTGTAAACAAACTCTGGAAAATACTTTCCCCAGGCAACTACTGGGAGGCCAGAGAGGAGAGAGAGGAGCTGTACTGGGTTAATATGGTAAAGGTTTGGTAGCAGAGGAATGCAGGAGTGGTTATTCTGAGAAGAGCTGTCAGGGCTGTCCCCACGTTTGACAGAGCCAAATTAATTAACTAAACTGTTAATTACTCACTAAACTGTCTGTTTCTCATGCTATGTGTTTTCCATCTTATTTTATCCCCCTATCCTGATGAGGAGAGGTGGAGAACAAGAGGTTTAGTGGGCACCTATCAGTCAGCTAGGGTCATCCCACCCCAGGGGGATAGCAAATAAATGCAGGAAAATTCATCCTGATATAATTTTTTTTCAAAATTCTTCAAGCTTAGGAATACGGTTATGAGGGCTGAGCACAGGCTGCTGTCCTAAGGACAGGCTTCCAGAAGGCAAACTCAGGGTATTTGAATGGAATTTGGAATTGGAAAATTTATTTAATCTCATCTCTGACTGTATTTTACAGCAGGTGGAGATGTTTTAAATCCAGCCTGTGGTTTGTAGCTAAATTCACTCCCTGGGTATCAGTCTCAGAGCACAGTCAGGATTCAGAGTGCTGACTCAGAGACATTTTTATCTCTCAGTGAAGTCATGAAGAAATTCTCTCTGCCTGTAGCAAATATCCTTTCCCAAAACAGAAACACCAGACTAAAGTGATGCTATTTTTACATGAAATTCCAGCTCAGCTGTCTCACTTCAAAGAATATCAAAATCAGTCGATTTCCATTGAAACAGAGGCACTGATCTGTGGTATCATCATTCCCTACAAACATTTTTAAACTTCCCTGAAGTTTCTGATGTCATTTGACCTGGCATATCCTGTTTGGCATGGTCCTTAAAATCCCACAGTGATGAGTGTTTCTGCCTTCTCTAAGGGGGCCCCAGAGCTGAGGATCTCAGTTTCCATCGGGTGCCATCGGCTGATTGTTGAGGAGCTGTACTGTGACACCTCCCGAGCTTTCCTCCACTGAATGCTCTCCATTCAACTTCAGGAACTTCAGTTTCTGCCATTTCAGCAGCGTTTGTGAATCAAATTCCCTCTCAGTTACCACAGGGAAGGTTGTCTGTTAAACTGCTGCTCTGTGGCTCCCCAAACCCTCCTACAAATGAGTTCTGTGTAACCCAGTGCTTCAGTTCTGAGACCAGTCACTCCAACAGATCATAAACACTATTTCAGGAGGGGAAAAAAACATGTAGGTGGAAAGAAAGTGGTAAAAAGAAGGAGAAAATATATGTAAAGGAGAGTTTGTAAGATGGCTGTGATCACTTGTAGTCAAGCAGCATTTCCTGCAGTCTGAAGCATCCTGTGGGTGGTTTTCACACATGATTTCAGTACAGAGGTAACAGAGGCCCTTGGAGTTATTGGCATATGCATTTTGCTCTGTAAATCTGTTTAAAGAGATGATGAGCTGTCTTCTCTCAGACTGAACTAAATCCTAAGTACTTCTCTGAAGTTAAATGTTTCTTCATGACGTATTTGTGATGCACAGTCATATAACAGCTAATTAAATTACAGTGATTAATTGCATTTCACAGATGATGACCAGAAGAAACTGTTGCATGAGGTATATTGCATCTCCTTTGTGTTTCAAAAATAACGAGAGCAAATTTTAATTACCTTTGTGCTGTCATTAGAATAATCTGCTAACCTCCTTCTGTTGATTAATCCAAAGATAAGTCCTCATGCACAGGAAAGGAAGAGACATTTTATTCTAAACACTTCATGTGTAATTACTTAAAGAATCTTCTATCTATAGAAAGATTTAGATTCTATTTTAAGAGGAGAAGAGTTTGAGGGTGGTGCATCAAATGATCTCATTTCACATGGTATAATTAAGATCAGATAGCAGAGAAGGAAAAAAAAAATCTTGGTAATCATTTAATTTTAAAAGCCATTATTGGGAACTACTCCAGGATGTTGTAGCTGCGTGAGAGTAAAGTCATCTTTTACTCACTAGCATTTCATTTGGGAACTGTTATGTGGGAAATCTCTCCTTATAAGGCACAGCAGGGGAAATGAAAGTTCAGCTGTGCACTTCGTAATCAGAGAATCAGAGAATGGTTTGGGTTGGAAGGGACCTTAAAGATCATCCAGTTCCAGCCCCCTCTACCATGGGCAGGGACACCTTCCACTAGACCAGGTTACTCAGACTCCCATCCATCCTGGCCTGAAAGACTCTCAGGGATGGGGAATCTCTGTTTTTGTTATGGATGGGATTTACAGAATCAGAGAATATCCTGAGCTGCAAGGGGCCCACAAGGATCATCCAGTCCAACTCCTGGCCCTGCACAGACACCCCACCCTGTGCATCCCTGGGAGTGTTGTTTAAATGCTCCTGGAGCTCTGACAGCTACAGGGCACTGCACATTCCCTGGGGAGCCTGGGCAGTGCCCAGCACCCTCCGAGGGAAGAACCTTTCCCTGATCTCCAACCCAAACCTCTCCAGCTTCAAGCCATTCCCGCTGGGCTTGTCACCAGAGAGAAGAGATCGATGTCTGCCTCTCCACTGCCTCTCGTGAAGGTGTTGAAGACCACAATTAGATCTCCCCTCAGTCTCCTCAAGCTGAACAAGCCAAGTGCCCTCAGCCTCTCCTCATATGGTTTCCCCTCCAGAACCTTCACCACCTTCACTGCCCTCCTTTATATGAGAGTCAGGAGCGCTTATATAAAAGCCGTCCTTGCTGCGCTTGTTGTGGCCATCACTCTCCTGGGCTTTGATCTTTGATTGGGGTTTTTTGTTGGGCACTTTGAAGTCTCCTCACTGCCTGGCTCAGATCCTGCACCCAGCCTCCAGTTTCTTGTTTTTATGCTGTTCCTTCCTAGCCTTGGCTCACGGGGATTTTGGAGAGGCGCCGTTGTCAGTCACAGCCCCACCAAGGTCTGGGTCTTTGCCTGAGGCTTCTGCTGCTGGAAGTGAAGCCAGTACAAAACCTCCAGATGCCACTCCAATAGAAGGATTCTAATTCCTAAGACTCAAAATATTCTTTTGTGTGTATTAATCCCTCACTGCACCTGCTAAAATCATAGAGGGATCAAAGTCCAGTCTCAGGAAGGATTAACTTCTCTTCAGGCTGTGGCTTTCTGCGTGGTCTGTGTGCTCCTCAGGTGACCCTGCCACACCAACCCATCCTGAAAGAATGTACAGTTTCATTTAGATTTTATTACTGTAGAATTTTTCTAAGCCTGGTGCTAGGAAACTGTAGCACTGAACCTCAAGATCCAGAATAAGGGGAGTTTTGTCCATGTGAGGTGGGCTTTATCTCACTGAACTTGAGCCATCTCTGAGTGATGACTCCTCAAAGCCTTCTCAACACCACCTCTGGTCACTAGAGAAAGGTGATGGGGCCAAATCCCCCTCCGAACATATCCATCTTGAGCAATAACCCCAGAGGTTTCCACATCTGAACTGTTTCTGTGACTAAAAACAGGTGAGGAAAGCCTTTTCTCTCATCTTGAAGACAGATGGGCTCTTTGGATGGGCTTGGAGAGGCACCACTGCAATACAAGCAGAAGAGGAAGTTTCCAGAATTATTTAGGTGTATTTTGTGAGCAGATAATTAGAATGTAGCACTATGGACCTTTGTTTTACATTTTGTTACTTTTTAAAAAGCTTTTTTCCCCTCCCTTTTCTTTCTTCCTCTCCTTCTATCTTGTCTAGTGACAAGGTCTGACCCACCTCTGGAATTTCATTCCTTCAGGGCTGGCAGACGCATTCCTGAGGGAAGAACTGCAGATATTCCTGAAGGTCTTTGCCATTTGGCTTTGCTCTGGGAATAGGAGGCCACAGAGCAGTTGGACACAGACTGGGTCTCCCTGCTGCAGTGTTTTAAAATAAAATTCGTAGGGTAAAAAAGGGAACAAACAGAGCTTAATAGAACAGCACTTACTTCATCCCTTGAGGCACTGCTCCAAAATGAGCATTTCCAGTGGAACTGTTAAGTAATTGCTTATTTTTCTTAGAGAGGAGGCTTGAGCATTGGATGCTCATTTGTGCAGAGATTTTATGTTGCACTGCAGATTTTTTTTTCATGTTCACATTAAATTAAAACTAGGTCTAAACTGTCAAGCTAGCATATTTTTCAAAAACGTTATGTAGCTTTTCTGTACCCCTTTCATGATGTGCACAGGAGGGTTTTATTGCCATAAAACATAACTCACTGCTCTTCAGATGCAATCAATATTTCACTCTTACCTTTAAAAAAAATAATGAAGTTACCTTTTAATTGGTCTATCAAAGAAAACAACTCTAGTATCACCATATCACCTTTCCCACATTTGCTATACAAGTCAGCAGTAGCTCATTATTACTTGCCAGGGGAAGTCTAAAGCTGAATTAATTTGAAAAGTGTTATAAATCTAAGACACTTTTTTGTGCACTTTGGAGTCTTTGAAGTCCAAAGCAGTTCATCTGCCCATTCAAGCATCTTTTTTTTTGTTGTTGTTTGTAGGGTTTTTTTTGGGGGGGTATTTTTGGGGTTTTGTNTTGTTGTTTTTTTTTTGTCTTCTACACCACAGTTGTTCATGGCAAGCTTGGGATTTCAGGTTTTATGGTTTGGTACCAAGGAGAATATCAATTAAGCAGTCCTCACTTGACTACCCAGTGGTTAAATATTGCTCAGTCAATTTGCTCTTGGGGAGCTTTGTTTTGTAGTTGAAAAGGAAATGGAACTGAGAATGAATCTGCCTCTCTGTGAGAGATATAATGTATGAGTTTTCAATAGTTTTTCTTGTCATAAGAGAAGATCTGAGAAAATCTGTTATCAAAGCCAGTAAATGTCTAAAAGGCAGAGTCTCAGCTAAGTGGAAGTGAATGATTAGCACTAAACATTTCCCTGAGGTAAATGAGCACTTCCAAACACATTTTACCTGATCTAATTGCTCTCTTTGTTGAAAGGAGATGGTAAATCGTTTTTAAGACACCACTTTTTCCATCAAATTTCTAAAATTTCTCCTGCATTGTTACTTGTAAACAACCAGCCTTAGTGCCCATCTTCCACATCAGCATGACGAGAAACCAGCAGGTATTTAAGGAGCAAGGAAATTCAGCTCTGAATGACAGGAGTTTTCTGCACCATCCTCCCTTCCAGCCTTTTATGCAGTTACCTGTATTAAACTAAATCTGGGAAGTGCTGAAACATCACCAACTCCTTTATCCTCTTTGGGACACCTGGGACATTTCCTCCACCTCCAGTTCTTGGCTTATGTCCTTGCTGGATGCAGTGTTTCTTTAGGGATAGTGTTGGCATAAGAAGACTGCTCTGCTTCCCCCTTTTATTGTTTAATTTCAGTCCTGATCAAATTTATTGTGCTGCTTCCAAATCCCTGGGGCCAGTGTTTATGTCAGGACAATGTCCCAGGTTGGTGGTACATAAATCTGTAGCTGGTTAAACAGGTGAATTTGAGGTTTGGAAAGTTCAGTTCTGGCTTTGAAGAGAAGATCTTCGTATCAGCTTTAGGAAAAAGAGGAAAAAAGTGAAGTATAGAGAAAGAATGTTGAGGAGAACACTGAGCTGAGTTGAAACAGTGACAGGTTTCATTTTAGTGCTCTGAAAGTGATCTAGAATATTGGGTGGGATGGGGCTGTTCTGTCCTTTTTTGTATTGTGAGGAGATTTATATGACAAGCCTAAGATCAAGGCCCTGAATGTAGAGCTGTGCAGTGTTCAGTGCCAGTGTGAGATGATTTATTCTTTCCATCCACGTCCTTATCATCATGGAACTGCATGGAGAATTAATACCCCTGTTTCCTGCAGTTCCCAGAGCTGTTTGAGTGGTACAGACAGCCCTGAGATCACAGCTTTGTGGGTCTTTAAAAAGATGTGTGTGATGATGTTGGAGCTGCCACACCATGTTTGCCAGGCTGCAGGGAACCCAAAACCACATGGGATGGTTCAGAGGTGGCCCACTTATCATTCCTGCTTGAAATATGCTCAGGATCTTAAGATTCATCAGGGAGTTTAGCCAAGAAATGAAGCTGGTGAATTGCTTTTCTTAGACTGTCACAGCATGTGCTGACAGTGTTTTATGTGCTATAAAATTAGAAGAGATTTTAAAATTCCCTTTCTCCCTCCCATGCCATTTCAAACCCCCCAAGAGACAACAATTACCAGGTGATAAGAAAGCACCTTCCCACAAAACCCACAGGCTTTCCAAATGAGACATGCATTGTATTAATCAGGTTATGACAGGGGAACAGCCTTTTTGCCTCTTTCCCAGCTGCCTTTTGCAGGAGATTATTCAAGATCTTCCTGGCCAAGAAGTGATCACTGAGCTCCTTGTGCATGGGGGAATCTCTTGTGGAAGATCATCTGTGTGTGGGCTGGGAGACGTCTTGGGAAGCTGGGCTGAAACTGAGACCCAGGAGCAGCGTAGACAGTCCCATCTCACTCTCAGAGAGCCAAAGGCAAATCTCTAATCTGCCTTTTCTGGTGGATAAGGCACTGTGGGCATGAAAAGAACCCTTAGAGAACAATGTGGTCCTTCACAGTTCCCTCTCAAAATTAATCTCGTATTTCTTCGCTTCTTTTTTGATATCACTTGCAAACCAAATTTCCTGGTGTCTGTACAGCCCTAGCAAACATTGTATGAAAAATTATTTCCCTCAGGTTTCTGATCTCACTTAAAATTTCGATACTTGCTGTCCTGGAGGGAAGGACTGGCACATGATTCATATTCCAGGTTGTATTTTGAGGAAGTGTAGAAATGCAGCAATGGGAGCAGCAATATAAAGTATGAAAAGAGGAGCCTGGGGGTTTAAGCAGTTGGTGAACTTTTAAATCCAAGTAGGTGGATCATCAGCCTTGCAACTGCTTATCTACAAACTCAGCTCTATCCTGCTGCCCTTCTTACCAGCTAAAGCATCTCTGAACACTGAGTTCCCCGTAGCAGTGTTGTGCTGGATGATTAATTCAATAAACTTTTTGGCACTATTTTCAAGGATGGGAAGAGAAAAACGGAGAGGAAGGCAAAATTGGAGCTCAAAAGGCCAGCGCTCCTTACTGCAATTCCTTTAATGAAAGTTTCCTGTTCCTCATTGTGGCTGTGTAAGGAAGAAGATCTGAGCTGGGTGTTGCTTTCCTCCTGTTTTTAAAGAGCTGTTTTTAAAGCTTGTTCTTCACCCACTGGGAGAAGGAATTTGTGTGGAGGGACAGCCCACAGAAAATGTAGCATTATTAGTGTCTGTAAAAGGTTTTTGAGACTTGGAATGACTGTATTTCCCTGCATCTGCAGGGACTTCACTTTCTCATCTCAAACAAACCTAGTCTGTGATGGGCCTAAAGAAGCTATTTATAACCTCCACATCTGCAATTTCCACAGTTAAAATTCAGTTCACAGTTAAAAAAGCCTCTTGATGTTGCTGAATATTTTGCTCATCCTGTAAAATTGCCTGGTGGTGTTCAGACACCTCAGGTACACTTCACAGAAATTGGGAGAACTTGCCTTGTTCTCATCCCCTTTTTAAACTTATATTATTAGAAGGGGAAATGCGGTTCAGCAAAATGGGCTCGTGTCTGCCAAGAAACATCTGGAATTTTTTATGTTCCTATATTAGGCTTAGCTATGAGAGCTGCCAGGGGCTGCTTTGGCAAATGGTCACCCGTGTGATGTTTGCAGGCTTTTTTTGTCTTGCAGACAGTCTGTTTCTTGCCGGGTGAATATTTAGGCTTGGGGAAGACACGGAGCATCCTGGCAACCACACACAGCATGAGCTGACAGCAGCTTATGTTGTGTCCCAAGACTTGCGAGTGTGACAGGACCTGTCTGAATCATCCTGTAGTGCTGTGATTTTCTGAAAGGCAAGAATTCTTATAAAATGCTGGATGTATGATCTGGACAATGGTTTGAAATGGGAAAACAAACAAACAAACAAAACCCGAAGCAACTCACAAAGAAAATCCCTGTAAGTCCAAGCAACTGTTGTGGTTCCTGATGGGTATTCCTGTGGTGTAGGCAGACCCCCAGTGCTGAGTCAGGGATATATATAAAAAATAATACATATATATATGATATATTGTATAATAATATATACATAATCAGGTTTTGCAGATCCTCCTGGCCTTTTAGTCCAACTCATTCCCTCTGTCGTGTGTGATATTTTCTCTCACCTTCCTGGGTTGCTCTTATTTTCTGTCTCTGCTGTGTTCTGCTTTCCTCTCACAGCCTCTGCTGCTGGACCAGGGGTTTCATGTGAATTCCTTGTCAAAAGGTTTTTGAACCTTTCCAGGCAAATATCACATGAATGGGTGCATTTTGGAACCTGCTCTCATCCCTCCTTTTCTCAGCCACCTTTCTCATTATTTTTGCAGAGTTCTGAGAGCAGGTCAGGATTATTACCAGTGAACACTGACTCTGTGCTCCATCATGAGCCATTCCTACAGCTGCTGTGCTTTGCTTTTGTGACTGCAACGTAAATTCCTGAATAAATTCCAGGCAGTGAAGGCTCTGTGAGAAGGATATTGCTTCCCACATTCCCACTTTGCTGAGGCAAAAACAAGAAGGGAGGCTGCACACACCCCTTTCTTTCAAGAGGTTGTGCAAATTTTCTCCAGTCATCTGTCCTAAACTCCAGCCTCCAGCTCCTTTCCCCTCCCTCTCCCTCCAGTGTTAATCAGATCTTAGTGCTTCTCAATTCCACAGTGCTTTACTACAGGTAATAAAGTACAGTTACACCTCTCATTATCATTGCCATCTCTCTGTGCATTCAGTAATTACGCCAGGTGACTAATTGAATTTCGAATTTCAGCTAAGAAGCAATTACCATAAAGATCAGCCATCATTACCATCCTGTACCCTGCCAGCCTTCCCGAAGGGAGTTAAGGAGGGAGTTTCATGGCTCTGTGCTCTCCTGGTCTGTCAGGTTCAGAAAACAAATTGTGCTGCAGCCCTGGGTGATGCCTTTTCTCCTCCTGGTGCTCTGCAGGAATTCACAGCCACTACACAACAAAGGGAGAATTAATGACCTGTTGGACTAACCTCAGGAAGAACATTTCCTTAGACTACACCTTTCTCCCATGTGCGTTTTTTAAGTAGCTGTGTAGGTGGAAGTTCCCTCTCCGTGTAGGTGGAAGTGTTCTGGGCTGGGGAATCTTTCCTAGTAATTTGTGCATGATCCCTGCGAAGACAAGTTGGATGACAGCCTGCTCCTTAAAACAATTGCATTACCCAGAGTCAAATGAGGGAAGGCTTTAAAATAAACAGAAAGTGATTGTTCCACATCAAATGACAGGCCCATCCAGGCCAGGGTTTTGGTTACCCCAAACACCTAAATTTAGGAGTAATGATGCTTCTATTTGCTGTAGGTGATTAAATCCCTCCTGTTGTCAGCGTGGGGTCAATGGAAGAACGACTCAGCTCCATAAAGTAAATGGCCATGGATCAGCTGAATCTGTCTAGACTGTGCTGGCTGCAATCTTGGGATCAATTAATTAGCTGAAATTTGGGAATTTAGTACAGTTTGATGGCCTGGACTGAGTGGATACCATGGACATGACAGCCTCAAATAGTGCTGGATGTCCCTGTGGCAGCAGGGACATTGTAACCTTCACTCACACAGGAGCATCTGTACCAGGACATCAGAGTTTAAATGTCTTAACGTTGAGCTCGGCTTTAGAGAACAGTAGAAGAATAGGACGAGTATGAAGAAAACCTCTCCTGGGTTGTGACAGTTTTGCCTTCTTTTCTTCTCTGCTAAGGTCAGGATGAATAATACTCGGGAAACGCTAAGCTTGAGTACAGACTTGGAATGTTTATTATCTCCTATCTATTTACAGTATTTACAGACTCATGCACTGTGAGCTCTAACTAGTATGCCAGGAAAATGAGGTAAAATGGAGAGCTTCTAACTCTTTTTAAGGTTATTTAAGTGATAAGTACCCAATACTAAGGTGAAACTTTTTTTATTTATGTTTTTGATTTAATAATGAACGCCCAAGGCCCGCAATGCGAAATTTTTTCACCCAATTACAGAAAAGCACCTAAACCCATGAAGAAGAAAGACAAAGACAACACCCAAAATCCTCCATCTTGACTCACATGTGTCACTGTACACCAAAACCCCAAATTCTAAGTTTCTAGGACTCCAACACTGGGTGTTCTTGTAGTTTCCAGCAGTCCCAGTGTCAGTGACATGCCGAAGTATAAGTGATGTTTCTGCATCTTCTTTTGTACGTGATACCTGGCCTTTCAAGAGAGATTAATTGGAGTAACTGGGTGTGGAAATAAGCCCAGCACAAATGCCAGAATTTTATTTTGCAACAGGTTTTTGGGGAGTCATACAATTTCTGGTTTCTGTTCAGCTAGCGGTGGAGAAGTTTGGGTTGGGAGTTTGGTTTGACTTTATTTTTTGTTGAGCATTGTTTTTCCTCTGTTTATTTTTTTTTTCCCTGTGCTGAAAACCAGGTTAGTGCTTTGTAATCTCCCTCTTTCATCTTTCTTCTTAAAGATCCGTGGACGTGTGAGCTGGAAACCTTTGGGTTCTATGTGTGCTCACACCTGGGGTTGTGCTGTCTCAGGGATTTACCTGCAGACTGCACAAAGCCTTGGGAGGCTTTGCAGGCAGGATTAACCAAGCATTTGCCACAGAATTCACAGAATCACCAGGTTGGAAGAGACCTCCAAGATCATCGAGTCCAACCCAGCCCCAACACCTCAACTAGGTCATGGTAACAAGTGCCACATCCAGTCTTTGTTTAAACACACCCAGGGATGGTGACTCCACCACCTCGCCAGGCAGGCCCTTCCAGTACTTTATCACTCTTTCTGTGAAAAACTTTTTCCTAATATCCAACCCATATTTCCCTTGGTGCAGCCTGAGGCTGTGTCCTCTCCTTCTGTCAGTGCTGCCTGGAGAAAGAGACTAACCCCCACCTGAGCACA
This sequence comes from Cyanoderma ruficeps, assembly GCA_008694505.1. Taxonomy (NCBI): domain Eukaryota; kingdom Metazoa; phylum Chordata; class Aves; order Passeriformes; family Timaliidae; genus Cyanoderma; species Cyanoderma ruficeps. The sequence continues at coordinate 2,377,408 of VZDJ01000046.1, forward strand.
GCCACCTTTCAGGGAGCTGTAGAGAGTGATCAGGTCACCTCTGTGTCTCCTTTTCTCCAGGATAAACAACCCCAGCTCCCTCAGTCTTTCCTCACATGAGTTGTGTTCCAAGCCTCTCACCAGCCTTGTTTGGCCTCCTCAGGACATGCTCAAGTGTCTCAACATCCTTCCTAAACTGTCAGGTGCTGCTGAGCCTCTTCATTGGTTTTCTCTCCCTGTCTTCTGGGTGTTCCCTCAGCTGTTTCTGTACCAGCCCAGCCCTGACATTTCAGAACAAAGAGTTTCCTCAATCACAAGCCATGAAATAATTTCTTAAGGAAGTTCATGTTATATAGGGATAATAATTAGATAATAATAATTCTTTTATTGTTCAGTAATTAATAGGAGGGTTAGCACAGGAGCTATAAACAATTTTGGATGAGGAGGGCAGCTTCCAGGATGATTCCCAAATCATCCTTCTGGTGATTGTCTAGGGAAAGGACAAGTTTGGGAATTACCTGCCACTGCCCACACCTCAATCCTGAAACAATTCAAAATGAACCTGTGAAGATATAGAACACTGACTATTAAAGAATTGTATTTTATGGAGCAGGTTTTGCTAACCTGGAGGCACGAGGAATGAAAAATATTGCAAGACATTGTGTTCCCTGAGGTGAAGCATGTGGGGATCAGAAAGTCAAACAGAACATGTGGGATTTTTTTGTGAGAAGTTTTACACTAGCGGGTGTTTCACTGAACAAGGTTGAAAGGAGCCACTCTGCTGACAGTTCTGCACAATTCAGTCTGTGGGATCTCTCTAAGGATCTCTCTATTGCTGCCAGGACCCTCAGCTGGGGGCAAGGAGAGCTCAGGGCCAGGTTGGATGGGGCTTGGAGCAACCTGGTCTGGTGGAAAGTGTCCCTGCCATGGCAGGAAGTGGAACTGGATCATTTTAAAGACTTTTCCAACCCAGAATATTCTGTGATCCTCTGTACAAACAGAACTCAGTACCTCAAGTGCCCTCAATCTTTGTAGGGTGCCTTGGGTTAGAAACCCAGAGAAATATTTTTCTAAACTCTGAAGGAGCCTGTAGCACTTCTAATCTTCTGAGAGGTTCTGTTCCTGCCTTTGCTTTTGACCTGTTCTGTGACCTGGGTGAATCATTTGAGCTCTTCAGCAGATGGGAAATCGATGCAGCAAGTGAGGATAATTAGGCTGCTTGAGCTTCTTGTAAACCTTTTTAGGATTTCTTGGCAAAGGGAAACAATAGAAAACTCATCAAGGTTCCTAATGTGCTTGAAAGCCTGAGGACATCAAGCTGAGCCAGACAGAGCTGAGTTTAGAAATATTTTTCTAGGGGAACACTTCTTTCCTAAATTATGATTTATCTGCCTTCCAAGACTCACTTATAAGTGCGTTTTATTTCTGTACAAATTCAAAAAAAAAACCAACCAACCAGCTGTTACATCCAGAGAAAACCTCTTGGCTTTCAGGTTGATGTTGGCTGATGTACAAAGCAATAAGCATCAGTTAGATAATTGTTCTTGCCTCTCCTTATTTTTGTCCCTCATTCACAAATAAAATATATGGAGAGAGATTCTTTTTATTTTTTTTTCCAGTCTCCTGGATGTCACAATTATGCTGCTGTCACTTAGGATTTCTGGAAATAGTAGGCAATTGTCCTGATGCTTTGTGAATCCTACCTGGCTCCAGCTTGTCACTGCAACAATCTGAAAAAATAAAGCACCAAAGAGGGAGGGTGGCACATGAATAAATAATTTATAGCCCCATGATTCAGCCCCTATTTTTAGAAGCTTGCTGTTTTTCTGAGGCTTTGAAAAGGGGCTAAGAATAGTGTATACATGAAGTGATGTGTGCCTTATGCAACACGGGGGTTTTTTCTGTCTCATTTGATCTGAATCCTATGAAATCTGGGCATCCAATCTCAGGAATTTGTATCATGCAGTTCCTGCTGGATTTACTGGGGATCATGGTGGATAAGGAACTAAGAGAAAATTTTTTTGCCTAATACCAAGCAAAATGTCTTATTTTGAACATGAAATGGATAAAAATTGTTTGGAGGAGACACTGGGAGAATCTTGCCATGTCCCAGTGATTAGAACCCCCTGTAAAAAAGGAATCCTTTAAACTGGGCTTGAATTCCTCATGAAATCCAACATTAGAAGAGACCAGAGTTGAACTCCCTGTTGTGAGCAACTCCTGGGCTACAACATTCAGCACTGGGATATTTGGGGTTGTTTTACTCCTGTGTTCTTTCAGTGCATCTAAAATTTTCCTTCAGGGTTGTTAAAACCCGGGTCCAATTTACATTTACCAAACCTGTCAAGTGATTTTTGCTGCCCCAAAACTGTGTATTTCAAAATCCATTTATTCAGTTCAGATTATGATACCTGGCTTTAATCATGGCACTGAGACAAAGCAGGTTTTCTCCCCTGTCTCTCCTGATTTTACAGACCAGCAGATCACAGAAACTATTTGAATTTATACCTAAGGGAAAACCTCACTTACTTGGGCTCGCTTTCCATTGGAAAATTTGGCATAAACCCCTTCGTGCTTGGGGCACCATGAGCTGCTGTGCTGTGCCATCAAGCCCCAGAGTAAGAAGGGATTGGTGAGATGTGGACAAGACTGGCTGCAAGTTGATATTCTAAAATCACAAAGTTCAGCTCTGCCTGTGGCAAATATGCAGAACTATCCTACCCTGAAAAAGATGGCAAATTGCTTAGCTAGGTCTGGGGGAACATCAGTTCAATAGTTGTCTTTAAAAGTGAGGAAAAAATACAGATATAGGATGTCAACAAAAAAAGAATCACAGTGGAGACATTTACCAGACTGTCTGTAAAAGTTTTACAAAATAATTACTGAGAATTCTTGGGGCTTCCACTTTTTAATCTGCGCTGAACAAGTCCTGTGGGTAGGGAGGTGGATGATGTGACCCACTGAGCTCTTGCAAGGTGTTCATTGCATCTCTGGGTCTCTGCCACGGTCACTCCTAACCCAAAACCCTGAGTGTGTTCAGTGGGGGTTCTGGTTTTCTGATTGATGGACCCTTCATCTCAGCTCAGCTGACGGGATCAGCAGGTTGTCAAAGCAGTCACATTCCCTCAGCTCAGGGCTTAACAGGCTGTCTTATTTATTTATTCATTTTTCTGTTTATTCCCTTCACTCCAGTAGCTGATGAACTTGTCTCAAGGTTCCATGGCCACTCTGTAGAATCCAGGAGATGAAAGGCATAAATAGCCAGAGAAGTCAGATTTCCATTTTAATGATAACTGGAAATGTAAACCTTGTCAAAAAGTCATCTACATGAAACGTGGCGAGACAAGTCAAATCTCTTTCAAACCCAGCTTAGTTCCAGTTGTCAGGGACAAGATCCATTACAGCAGTTTTCTGCTGAAGTGTCTGGAATTGTCTTTCACTCACTAATGACTGAAAGGAAGTGATGAACTTCCTGCTGAGAATGACATCCACTTACCTTTACCCAGTGCTCCTGTCTCCTGTTTGTGTCCTGCCTTTAATGGACTTTTACTGACTAAACACAAGCCTGCCACCAGCCCAATCCATACATATTGAGTTACCACTACCTGAAGGGCTTTGTGTTCTTCGACAGGGTCAATAAGGAAAGAAAAATACAAAAACACCACTCATCAAACACTTGGCTTAACATACCCCAGTCGGAAATGCGACATCATCTGCAGTTAGAAATGAAATTAAGGGCTGGGTTTTACCTCATGAGCTGATGTAGAACATTGTACTTGAGCTGTTTTTTAAAGCTGTTCCAGAAGATGATTTTATGCAGTTAATCACAGAACCACAGGGTGGCTGAGATCTGGTCCAACCCCCCTGCCAGTTGCCCAGGAGCATGTCTTAAAAAGTTTTTTTAAGTATCTTCAAAAAGGGAGACTCTGCAACCTCCCTGGGCAACTTGTTCCAGTGTTCTCTCACCCTCACAGCAAAAATATGTCAGTGGATTCCAAGGAGCAGACAAATCACGTTGGGATGACAAATTTTGGATGTTGCTGCTCTGTTTTCTGTTTGGACATGCACTGAGTCTCTGGCACTGTTGTTAATAAAGTGTAATAAATCGGGGTGGAATTCATTTCACATGACTGTAGATGGCTAAAAGACACATTTCTGTTTGGGATAAAGGTCCTTGAGCTGATTCGTGAAAAACTGCTCTCATCGCATGCAAGTTTTCCCAGAATGAATTGGTAATACTGGTCCTGAGTTACAGGAATGCTGAAGAGAGTTATGGGAAAACTGGAAAGAGAGTTTGGATGTCTCCCCACTTTATCAAACACCAGAGTGTGAGGAGTCCTTCAAAATGAATAAATAAAAGTCTGTGAGTTTCTCTCATGTCCTTCCATGTGAGATGAAAATAATTTTCCTTTATTATTGATGTATGGGCTCAAACCTGGGTTGATCAGCTTCTTTTTATCGAAACAACAAATATGCCAAAGTTTCTTAAAAGTCCTGTTTGCCCTGAAAACAGACAGAGATGTGATTATCACAGTCTGGTAGGTTTTTATTTTTTAAAAATGCAACACTAATTTTCTTCTGCATTCAAGGAACTTTTGCTCTCCACCTTGAATTTCTCGGTTGCTTTTCAATGGTTCTGCTCCACTAAGAATAAAGTTCAGACTCTGTATAGCGTGGGTGTGTGGGCATGTGTGTATAAATACAGAAAAATGAGACATTCCTGTAGGTGTTTGGTTGTTTATCTGGATATATTCTGTGAAGATCTATGAAATAATAGACTGAGCTGGACTTTCCCAAGAGCTGGAGTCAGGGAGGATTGGATATCCCAGTTGTATTCCAGCCAAGGCTTTGCTGTGGCCATGCTCAGATTTTTGCCTGCCTTTTTGTGACGTGGAATGAAGTTTTTCAGGGGGTGGAGACCCCTTTTACATCCCCTTGGAGCTCATGAGCTGCAAATGTTGCTGCTGCTGTTGTTGTGTATCTGGGCTCTACCTGCTGTCCTTGGCTTTCCTGGTAGAATATAACTCTGGTCAGCAGCCCTGAGTCAGCCCTTGGGGGAAACAGGACAATCATTTGTAGCCTGGAGGGGTTGAAATACCTTCAGGGAAAGCTGGAAACCCTGAGCACTCCTGGATGGATACTCCTTTCTGTTCGGGCAGTTCCCTTTTACCTCCCTCCCTCTCCTGGACTGAGGATTAAGCAGAAGAAACCAAGAGGCACCGATCTACAACAAAGAGAAATCAACATCTTTAAAGTGGAAGAAGAGACCATAGACTGAGGCACAGGAGTGAATTTTGGATGATGCATCAAGAGCTCTGTGCATGAGGCTGAGTGCTGCCTGTGCCATCCTGAGTCATCTACTGCTCCTCATTCCTTTGCATGAACATTAAATCTCCTTGTCCAGTTGTGTTATATGAATGCAAGTGCACACAGAGCACCAATAATCACATGTTGCAACCACCAGATCTTTATTTGGTGTATTCCTTCTTGAGAATAAAGTCAGGAAGGAAGGGCAAATTATAAGAAGAGAAAGTATGCTGACATACTTTCTTCAGTATGTCATTTGTCTAGGAAAATGAAATTTTACACAGTTGTTTTTCAGCTAGGAAAAAACCAGTGCTAATAGCTGTATTTTTTTTTTTATTATTAGCTCTTGTTGCCCTAGAAAGATCATGCAAATGTTCTTTTATTCTTGGGTGTTCATTGTTTGTTTCTACGGTAGAGTTCTATATTTTGATTCTTCTTTTTTTTTTCTTTTTTTCTTTTTTTTCTTTTTTTTTTTGTAACAATCATTAAGCAGATCCTGAACTTAATCCAGTGNGGAGGAGGGGAGGGGGGGGAAGGGAAGGGAAGGGAAGGGAAGGGAGAAACCTTTACTGTGGGGTATAAATTAGTGATGACAACTAGAGTTTGGAATGAGATTCCCAGAAGCCAGATCTGCTTGCTGCTGTTGTTTCTGAGAAGTGACTGATAGTGGAGGAGATGCTGGACTAGAGAAATTCAGAGTTTGATTTTCCCCCCTCCTGTTCATCCCCTCACCGTGTGGGAGATGTGCTGTGACAGCTCAGAGAGCTGCACTGATGTGGGTTGTACATTCCCAGTGCCTCACAGGGTGGATTGTGGTTGTGCTCTCCACAGCTGAGCTGGAGGGGTACAGCCAGGGAAAATGAAGAGTCAGAATGAGTAAAACAAGGGTTTGAATGAATAAAATAAGAGTTTTCTATGAGCAGTACCCTGGAAGTGGGACTCAACATCCGACTAAGCACCAGCTCATCTGGAGAGTCAGGAGTTTGCTACAGAGGCTCAAAATCAGCAACAATTCTCCATAGAGAGCTTCAGCACTGGCCAAAGGAGGGGACAAATGTCTTTTAGGGATGTAAATCGGATCCTACCACCTAAACCTCACTCAGACTGTTTCGTTTTGTTTGGCTTCGTCACCCCAAAAAGAAACAGTGGAAAAATGCAAATAGACAAGAGCAATGTGGAATTCAGTGATCTGTGTGGATATGGTGTCATGAGGAGCATCTGCAGGGACTTGTTGACTTCCCTTCTCTGTAAGACAAAGCATCTTTTCAAATATCTCTTTACCTTTTTCAAAAGTCTCTTTACCTTTTTTAAAGGCTGGTGTCAGCAGCATATTTAGGACCATTTGATTTTCCTGTACTAGCTGACCATGGCAAAGGCCCAAAAAGAAATTGGGTAAAGGGCAGCAACAACATCATAAAGAGTGTATCAGGAAGTTGCCTTTAATTGTCCTTTGGGGATCTTTCTGGATTTCCTGTTTTATTTTAAATCTCTTGTTTCTAAGAAACATTTTAAAATAAGAACAGAAAAAAACCCAAGAACCTCTTTGGGTTTGAATGTGCCTTTGATGAGTGGAGGAAGGTTTGTAGGAAAACTGCAGGTTTCTCTCAGAATTCCTTGGGATGAAGAGAGTGCTTTCCAGAAATTGAACTCTCCTCCTCACCCCAGTATTGCCACATGTAGTTCCCAGAGCCCTGCAGGGTGACCTTGAATTTGGGCATTAAATCTCTGTTTCAGTAATTCATGATCTTCACTCATCATCTGAGAACTGGCACCTTGGGAAAACACCAGGAATGGTTTCAGTTGCAACGTTCTCACACCTTTGCTGTCTCCTGAATTCATATTCTGGAAGAAAAAACTATTAATAAATACCTTTAAATACTCATTGTCTGTAGATGTGTTGGTTATTTATTTCTCCTCTTCTCAGTGGGTTACTCCAGTCCTCACAGAAGTGGGATAAGTTGATTTGCCTTGTAAATAATCTGTTCTGTCAATCTTCTCCTGAACCTGTGAAATGTCTAGGCTGTTTCAAGTCCAGCACAGAGTGTTCATCTCTCTTTTATTTTGGTCTGTACCAGGAAATGCCTACAGAGAATGCCTGGGCAATGGGACATGGGCTTCCAAGATAAACTACTCTCAGTGCGAGCCTATTCTGGATGACAAGGTCTGTATTTTTCCCTTCATTCTTCTCAATGACATTTCCCAGCGTAAATGAATGCAAAACTAAACTTAAGGTTAACCTGCTAATTTGGGACTTCTGAGAGAGGTTCCATTTCTGTCTCTGCAACAAAACCTCCCTGTGAACTGAGGCAAATCACTTATCCTCTCTCCATGTCCCCTACTCACGTGGTTTTTTAAAATGGATGCTTTATCTCGCTCTGTCCCTGATGATGTGTGTTTATGCAGATTTTTCCTAGCTTTGTTTAGAGCCTACAGCTGCTACAGTAAATGTTAGTAATAATAACAATAAGGCCTAAAGCCTCTTTGGCACTAAAAAATAAGTTCTACCAGCTGATTCCACCCTATGTGTGCCCATTCTGAGGTCTCATCAAAAGCTGACCTTTACAGATCTCAATGTCATTTCTCCTTAAGCAAATATGTAAAGGGGCAGCAAAAGAAAAAATACATAAAAAGTAGACTCAGGACCCAGATGTCTTTAGGAGATTGAACAGGATTTAGCAGATTTAAATTAGCATATGGGGCTAAGTTCCTTCAGAAGGGCTGTGAGGAATTACGCCAGTCACTTTTCTTTCCAGATGTCTCAGAGACATCATAGACATTATAGACATTTTACCTCACACAGTTTAAGCCTTCAAGCCCTTCATGCTCTTCCTCTTCCTCCTGTGTTGAGTGCTGTGGTGGGACACAACCCCACAAAGGCTTTATGCTGTCTCTGCCAGGAGTGGCTTTTCCCTCAGGGAGCCAGGGTGGAGCCCAGCAGCTCAGAATGGTTTGGTTTGGGGTTCATTCAACTCTTTCTGTCCTTGTAGTTGTGCCATGCCAGGGGCAGAGAGGAGGAAGATGAGATCCCACGTTTAGTCCTCTGGGACTGTCTGGGGTGGTGCTGCCCCCCAAAGAACCAGGACGTGCTTTGGCTGTGGTGCAGATCCATCCTGTAAGATCCACGTGCTTGGTCAGTGTGGGTTGTCACCGCTGAATCAGAAAATAAATAACAACACACCAGCTGCTGAGGAGGACCTGTTCTTACTCCCTGGCTAATTTAATCCCCTCTCCTTTTCCTAGAGGCTCCCAGGAATTAAGAAAAGTTGTGCCAGTACCTGACTGCCACCCAGAGGAACATTCAAGGTGTTCTGGCACAGTGGAGGGGCTCCCATGGCAGTTTAGGCCAACCTAAGCTGGGACCACCCCAGTGCAGCCCCTCCTTACGATTCATTCCCATTTAAAATGGAAAGTTAACTTGCTGCTGGGTCGTGTTTTTGCATGGATCAGGTCCCTAAACCATCCCAGGGCATTGTTGCAGGAGTGCTGGGGCCAGCACCAGCTGGGGGACTGGGAAAGACAGACTGACAGACTGACCATGTCTTAAAAGTGGTCAGGAGAGGGGATGTGGAGCAGCCAGTGCTGATTTGGGGAACAGGGAGCAGAGCTGGGCAAACACTCAGTGTCTGTGCTGAGGTTTAGGTGGTACAGGAACCCTGAGCTGGGAGCAGCGAGCTGCACCCACTCAGGAAAATGCTGCTGCATTTTAATAACATTCATTATGTGTTTGCATGGCTCCCAACAGTGGCTGGCTGTGCACGAGCAAACACAGAGGGGTTTTATTTGAAGAAGCTGGAGAGGTGTTGTGGCTAGAGGACAGGATTATTCCTTTTACTCTGTTTTTGCTTTTAAAAACTTTGCAGCTATGGTGATAGCTTAAAACTCCATAAATAGCATGTTTCTTAAACAGATGAAAGTGCAGATGTTCCCCCACCCTTGCTTACAGAGGCTTAAAAACTCATTTATTAGATCTTTAAAGATCTTTAAAGATTTATGACAAGCTTTGCAAATATTAATATTTGTGAATATTTTTGAAATCTCTCATAATGCTCAGTGTTACAGATGAATACTTTGTGATCTCAAAAAAAAAGGAAAAAGGAACAATCCCCACAGATTTGCTCCATTTTGATTAAAGGTGAGATTCAGGCACACAAGTGAGTCTATTGTTATTTATTGAGTTTAGCAAATGCTAAACATCAGTCAGGGGGTAATGCCCTGTGATTTGTGTTTATTTTTTAATTCAAAAAAAAACCAGCACTGCTTTTAAGCTTGACCACTCACAGGCAGAGTGCTAAAGAATCACATGGTTTTAATTCAGTGATTGATAACAGGGGATAGGAAGAGGACTTTGCAACATCAATCCCATGCTTCATGGCAGAGTTTTGGCAATAGATATTTTAGGTATTTTTCAGCTGTGGGTCAATCTTGAAGAGCATCAGCTCAGTAACACACATGCCCTGGGTTATATTAATGCATCATTGCTCTGCTTGTGGTTGAGACCTGTGGCAGTAGCTGATAAAACTCTGCTCTGGGACTGATTTGCTGCTCTGACTGAGATCCAGTTCCTTAAATGGAGTTGTGTGGCGTAGTTTTAAAATGTCCCAGTGTCTCCATGCATCTGGCAGGTGACTCCTCTGGAATACCTGTCCTTCATGTCCAGAGGAGGGAACAGAGCTGGAGGAGCCTCTGGAGCACCAGGAGCAGCTGAGGGAGCTGGGAAAGGGGCTCAGCCTGGAGAAAAGGAGGCTCAGGGGGGACCTTGTGGCTCTGCACAACTCCCTGACAGGAGGGGACAGCCAGGGGAGTCAGGCTCTGCTCCCAGGGAACAGGGACAGGAGGAGAGGGAATGGCCTCAAGCTGTGCCAGAGGAAGTTTAGATTGGGTATTTGTGAAAATTTCTTCACTGAAAGGGTTTTCAGGCATTGGAACAGGCTGCCCAGGACAGTGGTGGAGTCACCATCCCTGAAAAACTTGTGTATGTGGCACCCGGGGACAGGTTTAGTGGTGAACAGGGTGGTGCCGAGGGAGTGGTTGGAGTCAATGATCTCGGAGGTCTTTTCCAACCTTAAAAATTTTGATTCAGCAGCAGCCATGGAGGTCAGTCACCAGGACCATCTGGAATCACAAGTGCTCCCAGTGCACCTCAGGGGACACAAGGTGCCTGTGTGTGCACAACTGCTTCTAACCCTTGCCTTGGGTGGGTACCCGAGTGTTGGTGTCCTCATGTCAGACTGAATCTCATCCTCTGAACAAATACTTGGGTCCTCCTCCAGGCACAGGAACAAGATACAGAAACAATTTTGATCCAGCTGGCTGTTTGGTGGCACGATGTGTGACAAATGGAAAGATTCTCCTCAGCCTGCAAGCTCCTGTGTTGGAATGGCCTTCACTGCATCCAGCACAAATCTCTCCTCTTCTTAGAAGAAAAGTGAGCGTCCCAAGCAGCAAAAGATACATCTTAGCCTCCAAAAAGAGCTATAAATCAGGAACTTTGGTGTTGTGGTCTGTGGCAGCTGAACGTGAATTTGCTTTTGCTGATGTTTTGAGGTGGCTTCAAGCTGAGTAGCTGAGTTAGCACCACGCTGGGCTCAGACTAATGTATCCTGCACAGAGCACGGTCACATCAGCCACAGCAGCTCCCAGCTGGCTCAGAATGGAAAAACAGTGAGCTCAGAGTCATCTGGGATGACACAGATACTTCCCAGTTGCTTCTGAAAGTCTGTGGAGAGGTGTCCTTACGCTGTGCTGGTGCTGAGATCATCCTGGCACCGGGAGGAAATCGGAAGTGGCTGACTGGCAATGGCGTGTGGAGCCTCCCGGGGAGACATGTGCTGTAAACGCTGGCAGGGCCTGTCAGTGAGTTCTGTTAGAGGAAGCAAGATCCTTGTCAGACGGTCTAAGAGTGCTGCTGTTCGGTGGTTATTGATTCAAATCACTCTCTGAATTGTTTAGGACAGGTTAAGCAGTCACATTCTAGCTGCAGCAAAGGGAAAAGTGCCTTAGACAGAATGACTCAGTCATGAGCCTGAAGCCTGCCTGTGGGGAGCCCACCCTGCCTTAGATGTGCAAAGGGAGTGCAGGTAAAGACATTGTGCTGGCATTCCTCAGTTTACCTGCTAGAAGCTGGTGGGAGGCCCCTCTGCCCTGCTTGGTGATTGTCATGTCTAATGTCATGGAATGGGATTGCAGTGTTGTCACCAGCTGTGGCCAGGGGGTAAAACCATCCCTGGATTCCCCATCCCTGGATTCCCCATCCCAGGAAGTGTTTCAGGTCAGGTTGGACCAAGTCAGGGGCTTTGAACAACCTGATCTAGTAGCTGGCATTCCTGACCATGGCAGGAATCATCATTAAGGTCCCTTCTGACCCAAACCATTCCAGGAGTCTATGATCACCTTCTCTAGCTCATTTATAATCCAGCAGCCCCCCTCCTAAGCCTGAATTGAATTTAAATGTTTGTTTTAGTGAAGTGAAGCATCTTCCTGAAAGCAGAAGGATATTGGGAAACATGAGAAGGTTGTTGACATTTTAAATGTATCTGTGTCCAAGAGGGCGAGCCAGAAAAGAGCTGTGCAAATATTTTACATGAGCTGAGCTTTGGGGAACAAACACATGAGTTTTTGGGCACGTGCATTTCAGCCCTGAAGGTGTTGCCTCCTATTCCAGCAGAGATGCAGATTGCATGTAGGCTGGTGGAAAGTGATCTTGCCACCCTGTCAGCTTAGTTTTCTGTAAAGCACCAAGGCAGTTCTTGTTTCTACGATATTTGAATTTGCCTTCAGGAAACCTTGTTAGCGTCAGAAGCAGAAAATACAAAAGTCGTGCCTGTTTTTCCTTCAGCGTCAGCGCATCAGACAGGAGCTTAGCAATTTTATTTTTCCAATTAATCTTCTCATGTTTTGAACCACACCTTCTTCAAACTCGAGCGAAGTTAAAATAGTGGTCAGGAGCCAAAGGAGGGTGAGACTTAAAGAGCAGGAACCTCGTGCTGGAAAATCACAAGGTTTGCCATCTTCCAGGGGATTCCTAGCACTAAATGAGCAATTCTGAAAAAAGCTCTTAGTCGGATGGGTTTGGGTTTTGATGGTGCTGCGAGAAGCAGTGAGTTGGATTCCATGATCCTTTTGGATCCCTTGGGATGTTCTGTGATCCTCTGGCTCTGTGAATTCAGCAGGAGAGTCAATGGCCCCTTCAGTTTGCCAGGGCATTGTTGAATAAAGCAGCATTGCACAGGTCGGAACATCAGGTCAAGGGAGTTTTCTTTCCCTTCAGGTGTCCCCTGGACTGAAGGACAAATAAAACACAGTGTGGAATTTCCATTCCCTAGCTTCCTTTTGTTCCTTTTTTTCTTTTCACCTGCAGGCAATTCAGAAAAGGAGCCCGTGCATGGGGAAGTTTATTTCAGGGGATTTTACAATAGACTTAAAAATACTCTGTGTGGTTGAGTTCTGTCCAGAAACAGCACATTACACTGTGAGCTGAAGATACAGGCAGGTTTCATCACCAAAATGATTCCAAGAGAGCTCCCTGGCTCTCTGGCAAAGTGCTGGAAGATGGTTATCTTCACAGAACAATGGAACAGATTAACTACAGCTGCTGGTTGTAGTTTCAGCCAAACATTCATTCACTGACAAATCCCTTTCACTGGAGTAAAATGTTAAGGGAAATTGTTAGGAGAAAAAAATGAAAAAAAAAAAGAAATTCAACCAAATTTTTTAAAAAAATGATGGCATTTGTAGGATTTTAATGTTTTTATCACAAGGGAGGAAATGGATGTGGTTGGGTTTTAAGAGCCTTGTTTTTCTGAAGGAGGGCAACATCCCAACGTGGGGAAAGATCTGCTTAACTTGAAAAGAAATAAATGACTAAACTAATAAATAAATATATTTTTCAGGGGCATTTAGTCTCCCAGTAGCAAACCTTGTCTTAGCCAGCTTCTGTATTTATCTGATTAGTGTCTTTCTACTTCTTCCTAACCAGGCAAAGAGAGGAGATGCCTCTCCTTTCTCCAAAGCCAACAGCCAATAAAGATGTTTCTGCAAGGTCAAATCTTGGTCACTAAATCTCTAAATTCACTGATTTAGATGGGAGCAGGGTCAAGACTCTACCAACAATCCCCCCCACTCCCTAGGAAATAGACACTCATAAAGGAAATTTCACCACCTATTTGGGTTGCTGCTAAAAACAACAGGATCCCTGGTTTGTCAGGCTCTGCCAGAACTGAAGGGGCACCAGTGGGTTCCAGCTTTTTTTTAGTCTGCATTGGTTCTGCCCTGGGTTTGAAGGATAAAGACTGAGGAATGTCCCTCAGAGGAAAATCTGCCTGTTTGGGAAGGGCTTGTTATTTATTCTTTCTGACATTTTTGTGTGAAAACCAAGCCAGTTGAGTAGGAAAACGGCATAACCTGGCTTATCAAGACCGTGCTGTTTCCTAAGAAAATAATGTTTTATAACTTGTGAAACTCTGAGAAGATGTGTCTTTGGTAGGTTTGTCGCCTAAAATGACAAAGGTTTAAAATAAGAAAACCTGAGGAGATGNTGTTCTTCTGAAGGAGGGCAACATCCCAACGTGGGGAAAGATCTGCTTAACTTGAAAAGAAATAAATGACTAAACTAATAAATAAATATATTTTTCAGGGGCATTTAGTCTCCCAGTAGCAAACCTCGTCTTAGCCAGCTTCTGTATTTGTCTGAATAGTGTCTTTCTACTTCTTCCTAACCAGGCAAAGAGAGGAGATGCCTCTCCTTTCTCCAAAGCCAACAGCAGCCCACCAATAAAGATGTTTCTGCAAGGTCAAATCTTGGTCACTAAATCTCTAAATTCACTGATTTAGATGGGAGCAGGATCAAGAATCTACCAACAATCCCCCACACACCCTAGGAAAAAGACACTAATAAAGGAAATTTCACCACCTATTTGGGTTGCTGCTAAACACAACAGGATCCCTGGTTTGTCAGGCTCTCCCAGAACTGAAGGGGCACCAGTGGGTTCCAGCTTTTTTCAGTCTGCATTGGTACTGCCCTGGGTTTGAAGGATAAAGATCGAGAAATGTCCCTCAGAGGAAAATCTGCCTGTTTGGGAAGGGCTTGTTATTTATTCTTCCTGACATTTTTGTGTGAAAACCAAGTCAATTGAGTAGGAAAATGGCATAACCTGGCTCATCAAGACCGTGCTGTTTCCTAAGAAAATAATGTTTTATAACTTCTGAAACTCTGAGAAGATGTGTCTTTGGTAGGTTTGTCGCCTAAAATGACAAAGGTTTAAAATAAGAAAACCTGAGGAGATGGAGAAAAAAAGAAAAAAAAAAAGGAAAAGCGGGACAAAATAACTTTTTTTGCAGATATTTGTAAGAAGCTGTGGACAAACCCAAACTGAAATGCCACCAAACTCGTACTTGTGTGCCTGGGCAATGTGTTTGCCTTACACAGAGGCATCAGCCCTGGGACTGTTACGTCATTGTAAAGTTGAGAAAATTAATTACTGTTTTCTGAAGTGATGAACTGTTCCTGAATGCCAGTGCTTGGAGACTGATGCTGATTTAACCCTGTTGTCTCTTTACCTCCAGAGGAAGTATGCACTCCATTACAAGATTGCTCTCATCATAAACTACCTGGGGCACTGTATTTCAGTAGGGGCCCTTATAGTTGCCTTTATGCTTTTCTTGTGCTTGAGGTGAGTAATGTGTTTGCATGTTTCTAACTCGCTTGGGTGAAGCTTTCTGGGTTGCTCCAGCCCTCTCATGGCTCTGTGCAGGTCGTGGATGGTCCTTAAAGTGGTTGTTGTGGCTTTTATGTTCTGTGGTTTTGCTGACTAATGTGCTGGGTGAGCTCCTCCTGAGCGTAGGAGCTAAATCCTCGTTGGATTCAGGGAAAGAACCAAACATGGTTTATTGATGCATCAAAAAAAAATTCACTGAGCAGTGTTCTTCATTGAGGGAGAACAGGATCTGAGTGTGTCAAGTTGCAAGTTTTGGGGGCAAGTTTTGTTTTCTCACGAGGCAGAGCATGGTAATGTCTTGCATTCCCTGACAGCTGAAACCCAGATCTAGACCAAAGGAGACAGAATGAAGTCTTTCCATTTTGCTTTGGGTTAATTTTGGGCTTTCTTTCATTCAAGGGCTTAGAAGTTTTCTTAAATAAAAAGAGGAACATCATTAGTGAATCCCAGCAGTGCTAATGAAATGATGGATGCAAATGACTGCATAGAAACCTTTCCCGATCTGGTCTGAGGTGCAGAAGGGAGTTTGGAAAAGGAGATGTCAGTGAAAGCAGAGTTAGGGCTACAGGGAAGAGAAAGGACAGGAGGAAAGGCAAATTAGTACATAACAATTGGATGTGGATCAGTCATCATATGTATGTCCACAGCCTGAATCACAGGAATATATTTTCATAGGAGTGGCCTGGTGGGTTAATAATGTATGGTTTCTTGGATTCCATGACTGGCATTTCTGCATAATTGGTGCTCTTTTATCCAGGGGAGTTCAACCTGAACTTAAAACCAGCTCCACTGACTGCTGTGCAATGATAATCCTTAAGAAAAACCTTGTCCTAATAGCAGAGGATAAACTGTGGGTGGAGGACATCCTCCCCCTGCCCAGCATTACCACAGGATGATTGACAGTGACACAATTACTGTTTTCCTGGAGCAGAGCATCCCCAAAGTCTTAGCTAAATCTTCTGAGCATTCCTAACAAGACCTTTTCTAATAACAATAGGAATCTCCTCGCACTCCAGCATCTCTAAACAGAATAATCTATGCTAAACAAAAAAACCCCACACCTTAAAACATTAAATGGGAACTTCTATGATGCATCAATTTAAACTTCCATTTCAAGCCGTCTACAGTGCTTATAAAGCTAATTCCCACTGTGCTTGGAGACCTGAATTAATTTGCACTGAATAAAGAATGCAAATTATTCATTGAAGTAACTATATTCCCAGCTTTGATGCTCAATCTTTTATAAATGCTTGAGTAAATAAAAACAATATAGGTAGGATGGTGTAAATTAATCCAGCTTCAAACACGGAGGTGACCCAGCTGAATTCTTCTGTTATTTAAACTTAAAGGTTTTGAATTTTGCAGTCAGCTTCAACATTAAAAGCAGCAACTGAGTGGTGGCAATTAAGTACTTCCCTGTACATGCTGTGAATTGAGGCAGTCCATCTTTTCAAACTCACGTGGTGTCAATCAAAACACGTCCAGAGTGCAGCCAGAGTTAACCAGCATGAGATTCCTCGGGATCTGTCGATGCACATCCATTTTCCAAAGTTCTGGAGATGTTCCAATGAAGGCAACCCAAATTCATGTTTCATTGCAGGTTGTAGCTACCCAAATTTTGGGTTATGGACGTCTTTATCACATTTACCTCTATAAAGTGCCCCAAGAAAAAATCAGTTTTGATAGTCAATTTCTGCTATTTGGGGCTTTTTTTTTCTTAATGCTGCTTTAATTTGGATGGAAGAAGGTATGATAGAATTGGGTGAGAGAATTTAGGTGATTCCTGGCCAAAAAAATACAATCTGATAACTCCCGATCTTGACCTAAAGTAGAAAACTGCCAGTTCCTTATTCCTGCCCCATTCCATCCATCTACCTCACTATGTGAGTCCCTGCTGAGGATGAAAATAGAGGAGACCTCCAGGAAGACTCAAGTTTTACATCTGCTCCCAATTTTTATGCTTCTCTCCCATGACCTGCTCAATTTTCCTTTGCACTGTCAGTGCAGGTGGATCCCAAAGACAGCCCTGTCCTAAGGGGGAGGCTGGAGCACACCTCCTCTGCTTCTGGCAAGGCTTTGGGATCTCTCACTCTGGGGATTTTAGGTCTGGTGAAATATTTGGCTGGCGTGGCAAAAGGAGTTGCTGTGGTGTTCAGCTGGTCGGGAGGGTGTTCTGCTTTTGGAAATGAGCTTCACCATCACTGGTGCTGCCCCAGCCTGGTGGGACTTAGTTCCTCCAACTTAGTCCTCAGTTTGCTGAAGTGGGAAGGGGGAAGGAGCTGGATCTCGACCCTGTTTTTCCAAATTTATCCTGTCACCTTGCACCCAGCTTCATTCTTCCTCAATTCCTCAAGCAGCTTCATCATTCACATCCTCCACCCTCCATTTGGCAGAAAAGTCCTACTGCCCTGAACACTGAGGAATCACACACGCGTTTTAAGGGTCAGGAATCTCAGATTTAGCAGCAGGTGGTGAAATCATCTGCCATTTGTGTCCATGAGACCCCAGCACAACTGGAAAGGGACGAGAGCTCAGCCAAGGCCCATTTTTCCTGTCAAGACCCATTTTAGCCTTGTTTTCTCCAATTCTGTCACATCTGAACCTGAGCAATGGCAAACAAGCCGGTAAACATTTCATTTAGCACCTAAATGATAAAAAGTGAAAGAGGGGGCTTGATTGTTGCTGGCAAAAGGGCTGAATGCCAGTGAGTCACTGAGGCAGCTCCTGAAGGTCCAAGTCACCATCAGTTTCTCAAGGTCTAAATGTGGGTGGTCCTAAAATTGTGAGAGCCATGCTGTCTGTACCATGCAAAACCAAACAAACTCATATAAAAAGGAATACACCAAGAAGGAAAAACAAAGAAATTGTACACAAAGTGTGCTGCAGAGGTGGATTGATCTCAAATCCAAGGCCCTGAAAGCGATTTGCTCAGGGCATTTCACTTGGTGTTGTTGGCTGGATCTGCACTGCTGGGATTCTCACAGTCTGTTCTCATTTATAGTCAAGGTTTGCTCCCTCCCTCAGGTGCACACAGGCAGCTCCCACTGACTCAGCCTCATCATTCCCCTGAATCACAATATCTCACTGCTGAAGCAGAAACTTTCCTAAGGAGGAATCCTGCTATCAGCAATACCAATCAAGCTGAAAAAAAAAGAAAATAATAATAAAAAAAAGTCCAAAGGATTATAATACTTCTTTTGAATCACATTTTTCCTTTACTGTTGCTGATAATGCAGAAACCCAAATTGCTTTGTCCTGGGTTTTCCTTTGTCACTGTGCTATTAGAGCATCCTCTGAGGTAGAATAGGAGTCCTTTTTGTAAAACTCCTGACTTGTTATTAAACAATGTGCTGGCAGTGGCCAGCAGTGACCTGGGTGGATTCCATCAGAAGAAGCTTTATTTGTGTAGTGGTTATCAGGGAAAAAGTAAGGGAAGAAAGGTATTTGTTCTGGGAAGCATCCACGTCCCTGCTGAGTTTTGAATCCCATAAAGGACGGTGCTGACAGGAAGATAGGCTGGAGATTAAAAATGGCATGTGCTTGCTGGATAAAGGCAGCTCTAAAAACAACCAAACCCACAAACATTGTCATAACATCTTTTGTTACCACTGTGGTGGCAGTGAAAGCAAATTGAGGTTTTGAGGGAAATTCTGCTTTCCTGTTGCCCTTAAATTTAGCTCTTTCTATTTCCCCAGTAAAGCATCTGATACATTTTTTTTCTCATAGGCCTGAGGCAGTGTCCCCCTTCTTTCTTATTATTACATACAGATTTCCTAAATTCCAAATATTATATCTCCCCAAAAGACTGGAACATTTTTTTCCTAAAACAATATAGTCACTTCTTTTTTTTCCCTTTCCCCCCCAAACCATCTCTTATCTACTTTCCTTTATCCTCTCCTGTTCCAAGCTCCTTTGAACTACCCTGTTGCTCTTCAGTCTGGTGCAGGATTGTCAGGATTGCTGCTGCAGGCCTCTGTAAGGATGGAAAAGTTTGATTAAACAATTTGTAGAAACCTGTCAGGAGAAATTCAGAGCATCAATACAGAGCAGGTTTCATAGAGCAAAGTGATGTGACACCTCTCAGAACCTGCAGACTGAGAATATCTCAGGTGGGGAGGAGATCTGCAGGATTAGTCCTGGTTTGCATTTAAAAGGATGAGGTTTCTGATGTGATTAGAGCAGAGCAGGCTCCACATCTAAGGCACAATCATTTCTGGTTGAGGAGCAAGAGGAAAGAGCAAGTCCCAGGTCAGAAGATCACCTAACAGAGTTCATCTCAGTGCTCCGTGACCCCTCATCTCCTGCCTTCCCACCCAGCCTAGTTCAGTCTGTTCCATCTGCCACTTTAATAGAGCCTTCATTAATGATTCAGGCTCGTGGCAATTTTAAATTTCACCCTGACTCTTGGGTGGGGTGGGTGCAATGGCTGTGGGTTTGAGCACAGCTCTGTCCTACCCTGTAGCAGTCCACAGCAAAGTCCACGGAGAGAGGCAGGAATGAAAATCATGGAGCTCTGTAAAAAAAGAACAAACCCAATGAGAAGGCCATCGTTAAATACAAAACATCTGAAGTGCCTGTATTGCCTGAGTCTCTGAAGAGCCTCATCTGATGAACTCAGATGAAGGCCAGAAACACTTTTGCTGTTGATTAACCCCAGGCCATTGCCTTTGCTTCCCACTGCCTTTGCTCTCCCCCCCTTCATCTCACATCTGTAGGACTTGTTCTTTACACTCTTTGTACAGAGCCTACCCCACACAAAACAAAACCCCAGAGAGCAGGGCCCTCGTGAGCTCCTGGAATAATACCAGTAATTAAAAGTGTGCCCAGAGAGCTCTGTTCTTAAAATGTGAAAGGTTTCACAAGCTGCATCTGAAATCATGGCATTGTCACCTAGCACAATGAAAGCCACTGAGGAGTGTTATTGCTGCCTATAAATACGTCACCATTGGATAAACACTGGAAAATGAAGAGCTGCTTATGCTCAAGGACAGTGTCAGTGCAAGAAAAAATGGGTATAGATGCTCTTCAGACAGATTTGTGAGTGGATGTGAAAGGATGAATTCTAGCCCATAGAGGTGAGGGGTCCCAGAGCAGCGTGGTAGAGGAAAAAATTTAAGTTGGAGTCAAACTTGAGTATCAAGAATTTATGAAATGCTTTTGCCCAGTTCCTTTCTTGACCTGAGGTTTGGAGGCCACTTCATATCCTGTGTTAGAAATATGTTACTGCTAGTGTATTTCTGCTGCTGCCAAGATTTTGGCTCTGAGTTTTTGGAGATGGACATGAACTTGTTTGAATTCTGATTGTAGAACTGCTCTTACAACATCTAGATGTATGTTAACTGACAAGCTGCAACTTGTCTGTGTTCTGTTTCTGATGATGATGAGGTGGTTTTGGGAACAGTGGAGAAAACATTGCAACTTTTCCAAGATTTCAGAGAAAGGAGAAAAGCAAAGTTGGGTCTTTGCAGTTTATATATGAATCATGCTCAGGAGTGCAATTTGATTTAAAAAAAGAAAAACGTATCCTGAGTCATCTCTGGGAAGGAAAATCAGAGAATATGTTTCCAAGATGATGTTTAGAGTTGTGAACTGCAGATGCACCTGCAGCTGTTCAAGTGCTAAATGGTTCAATTTCAGTTTTCACCCGTGGAATTGCACGTGTAGGTCCCTCACTAACTCCACTGTCGTTGTTCAGAACTCATGAACCTTCTCTTCTGCCTAATCTAAAAGATAATTTAGGCGCTGGAGCATGTCCAGAGAAGGGGACAGAGCTGGGGAAGGGGCTGGAGCACCAGGAGCAGCTGAGGGAGCTGGGAAAGGGGCTCAGCCTGGAGAAAAGGAGGCTCAAGGGGGCCCTCCTGGCTCAGCACAAACTCCCTGACAGGAGGGGACAGCTGGGAGGGTCGGGCTCTGCTCCAAGGGAGCAAGGGACAGGGTGAGAGAAACAGCCTCAAGTTGTGTCAGGGGAGGTTTAGGTTGGATATTAGAGAAAATTTCTTCACTGAAAGAGTGGTCAGGCATTGGCACAGGCTGTCCAGGACAGTGGCAGAGTCACCATCCCTGTAAATGCTCAAAAAACGTGGATGTGGCTCTTGGGGACAGGGTTTAGTGGTGCTGGGTCAATGGTTGGACTTGATGATCTTGGAGGGCTTTTCCAACCTAAACAATTCCATGGTTTTGTGAATTTTGCTGTTTCACATTGCTCTGTCATCTAAAACATGAGGGAGGGGAGAGGTGGATGTTTCTGTCACCCCTAAATGGGCCATGGACACCCCTGGCAGCCTCTGGGTTGCCTCAGCCTGTTATGGGAGCAGCAGCTTCCCTGAGGATGTGCCCAGGCTGAGCCACAGGACACATTTCTCAATGCCCAGTGAGCACCATCAGAGTGAGGAATTTAGACCAAGGGCAGGAATGATTATTTGGAAGTTTTCCAATCTTTCCTGAATTCCCGGCCAAATGCTCCAAAATAATTAAGTATTTCACACCATGTCTTGGTGTAAATGAGGCCAAGGAGAGTGTGAACTGCAGCATCAGCAGCTCAGACTTTCCTCCTTGGTTTATCACCACAGTACCTGCAAATGTAGATAATGTAATAAACTTTGCTAATTGTGTAATTGTATTAAAAGTAAAAAAAAAAAAAAAGGCACAACCTTTGAATTCTCTAGCTGATCATTTAAATTAATTTGGTTTCAGATTTTTCCTTTTTTTTTGTATAATCCCATAAGGGAATTATGAATGAGGAGATGCTGTGCACTCTTATTTCCCAAACAGTAGCTGTAAGCCAGATCTGCTACTCTGAGTCTCACTTCTGAAGTCCTGTGTCTGATTTGTGCAATCCCACTGCAGTGGCCAATTTCCATGGAAAACATTCACCTTTCCACAGTGTGGACTGATAACTACAACCCGTGTCAGAAAACCTGAGCTGCAAGGTGTTTCCTGCTCAGAAAGATACTTTGCAGCCCTGTTTTCTCTTTGCTCAAAAATTACTGGCATCTGACCCCCATTTAACAGAGCAAATGAGAGAGAGTAGAGTCCAGAATCTTTTTCTTCAGCCAGAATCACATGCTGCACTAAATGAAGTCAGCTGTGTTTTTGCCATTCTGGTGGAAATTGGGAATTTTCTCCAATGGATGACTCGGTGGCCCAGTCAAGGTTGGAGTTGTGTTCTTGGGATATGCAGGGGCTGGGTTTCAATAGTCCCTTATTTAAGCAGTGAGCACAGGCAGTCTGGGGCTGCCCAGCCTGGTGTGTGTTGTGTTGGCTGCATCCTCCCCACCCCTGGAACATCAGTGCTGAAAAGCCTTTGTGTCTAAAGCAGGCAGGATGCCCCATGTCCTACAATCAAAAATGAGACTTTTTTCAAACTGGCTTGAAGGCAGGGGAGTGCAGCTTTGGAAAAGAGAAATGCACAGACACTTCCACAGTGAGTTTATTTTTAGGGTCTCTGCACATCCTAAATACTCATGGAAGTTGCTGCTTCTCCTCTTCACCTGAGCATTCCACTCCTGTCCTCGTGATAAAGCTGTCACTTCCTTCCCGGCTCCCATTCTTCCCTTTTTCCTTTGCTTTTCCTGTGGGAATATTGACATTCCCCCAGGCAACTGCCACCAAGAAGCTGATTTTCCCTGCCAGCCTCTCCAGCTGCTGTTCCCATCTGGACGCATTAGGGGTTCCAGAATATGTGCACGGATTGAGCACACAGGGGAAACCACGGGGACCTCAGGGGAGGCTTCCATGTGGGTGAGAGCAAATAGGCCCTGACAGGCACAGAGCCTGGGAAATAACTTGCTGTGAGGTATTCTTCCCACTCCGTGCCATTTATGGGTTGTGCATGTGCTCTGCCTGCCCTAGAAAAGACTAAAGAGGGGAAATGGTTTTTTAAGTATTGTCCATGATTCTCCTTCTGGCGTGTTCCAGTCGCGGAATGGGAAGGGCTCCAGCAAAGTGCACTCCTATTTCTCCTATCAACTGTTTCCAGAGAGACTTAGGGACAGCAGTCTTAATTGAACATCATTATTAATGGAATACTACATGAATTAATAGAAGGTTTCCAAGCTTCCTTAATAAAGTGCTCATTTGCAATTATTTCTGTGCAGATGATTCAACTAATTCAGTGAGCTTTCAACCACTCTGGCACATTATTGTGATTGTTAATGCTAATTGTTTATCTCATGCTTTGAATCAGAAAATAGTAGCTCTGTGCATCCCAGAGGAGAAATACCACTGTATGGATAGAGTGAGAAAAAACCCAGTAAATCAACAGAAAGCTACTTTGAGTTTTACCAGGGCTGTTCATAGATGTCCATTTCTGAAATCAGTGAGGCCCCCTTTACAGAAAGAGTTGATGTGATTTTCTTTCTGCCTTTACAGATCTCACAATTTTGCAAGTCAAAAGAATGGGATTTCTGTTTCTCTGCTTTCTCTGTTGAATCACACAATTAAGATCATTTGGTGGAAATCTCAAGGAAATCCTTTTCCTTCTGGCTGCTCCTTCACTCGGGGTGACACACACCCCTTGCTTGTGCCTGTCTGACCTTGCTGTATTTCAGGGGCATATTTCCTGCCCAAAATCTGCCATCAAGCACAACTAGAAGTGAAATTGCTGCATGAACTGTGCAACTGCACGATGCAGCACCAAGAACTCCTCTCACAGCCCATGGATGAGCAGTTTCTTGCTGTCCAGGTCCAGGCTTTTTCTGTTCCTTCACCTTGCAGCTCCCAAAGGACAGGAAGGGGTGCAGTTGTGAGGTAATGCCTCCTCATCCAGCCCTTGGGGAGTGGGCAGACAAGCAGAGAAGAGGAGCTCACACAGATGAAGGTGTTCTACTGTGAATAACAGGTTATGAGCTCTTCAATCCATCCTGTTAGTAGAACAATCCGTGGTGTGATCCATTAGGAATGCATCCCCCACACCCCCAGCAGGTGTTTCCAAATAGAGAAAGAGTTTCAGTTTACCTCTAGACATTTTAGGAAGTTTACCGAGATTTTTCCATACCCTCCTGGCAGTGACTGGCTCAGGGCCAAGAGAGGAGCATCTATTGACCCTTTTCATTGTTCTTCAAATCCTCTGTCTCTCCTTATTGGCAGCAGGCCAGGTTGTCCCTGCTAAAACATTCAGTATTTAGGAAGGAGCACTAAAGATGTGAGAGGCTTTTTGGAGTGTTTTTAGCAGGGCGTCTGAGGTTTCTTGGACACCTGTGCGTGGCTTCTCATTTGTTTTCTGTAATATTTGTTATTTTGTTATTTTTCTTTATTAAACCTTTCACTTTACAAAACACCTCTGAAGAGCAGTCTTGCTAATTAATTTTAGCCACTTCTCTGCAAAGGCTGGACCCTCAGAGACTGATTTACACCTGATTCATGACACTCTGACCACGTGCTAACCTGTATCATGACCCCAGAGAATATAAACCACAAGTCCAGTGACTCCTGGGAGAAGCTGGGGCCACCAGCAAGGTCATTTAATGCATTTCAATGCAGTCTCTGAATCAGGAATATCTTCTGACTGCCAGAAGCAAGGAGGTAAGAGCGAAGAACAACTTGCAGTTCAACTCCCCTGTTTCCAGTGTTCTTTCCCAAATTAATTTTTACCGATCCCCACAGGGACTAAGTGCCAGCCTAAAGTGCACATTGATCTGAGTGAAGGTGAAGTTCTTATGTCTTTATGTTCTGACCTCAGTCTTTAAGTCTGTGGTGAGTGAATCCCTGCAGCTTTTCTCTTTTTTCCATCCATCCTCAGACCCATGAGCCAGGGAATAGCTCGCAGAAGAGTCCAGCCAAAGCTTTGACCAGTGATTTTTTGTCTGAAAGGGATTAGAGTAGGAAGGAAATACAGGAAATAATTAATTCCTGCTCAATGGAAGCCTGTAGCCTCAGTCTGTGGTGTCTTGTGATGTGCCAGCCTTCAGGATCTCTGGGGTGATTTGTGCTGCTG
Source organism: Cyanoderma ruficeps (assembly GCA_008694505.1). Lineage (NCBI taxonomy): Eukaryota > Metazoa > Chordata > Aves > Passeriformes > Timaliidae > Cyanoderma > Cyanoderma ruficeps. The sequence goes on from VZDJ01000046.1 coordinate 2,402,341, forward strand.
TTCCTGCACCGTTCAGCACATCAAGGCTTGTAAAACAAGTGGAAATGGCATAAGTGATGTTACCTGACAAGAAGATGAATAGGAAACCTTCTATCATCGGATCCTTCGGGCTGGGGAGCTCTGAATGGCTCTGTAAGTCACAATTCCTTCCCAGCAGTGCTGTAATTGTGTCTGAAGCAGCAGTTCAGCACCCAGTCCCCTCAGCTCCCATTTCTCCCTGTGACTCTTTCCCTTTCCTCTCTGCTCTCTGTGCTCTCATTTTTTTCATGTTCCACTGCCACCACCCCCAGACTGTGATATCCTCCTCCTGAGGTAAGAACAACCCCAAATTTCTGACCTTCTGGATTTTGAGGGAATTCATTCATGCCAGCCCCTGTGCCTCCAGAAAATCTCCATTCATCAACTTGTAACACAGCTTTAACGTGTTTTAAACTCCACCTCCTGCCAGTTGCAGTGTCATAGGAATCTTCCTTTCCTGTGCTGCCTGTGAGGGCAGTTATTGCTGCTCCTGGAGCACGGGCTTGGTTACTTTTCCATTCCACAGAGCCAAGCCAGCAATTAATCAAGGAGAAAGGAGCTGTGGAGCTCATTGTCACAGAAGACTGATATGAGTGTTTAAGTTTTCAAAATGGGACAGGTCATTTTCATGAATAACAGGAGTATTTACATTTAAATTAAGGCTCATAAATTTAAGCTACCTTCTCTCTGCAACGAGCCAGGAAAAGACCTGTGGGGGATAAATGACTCCTGTGAATATTCTGAGGGTTTTTTTCCTCAGGCTTTGAGATGAATGAGTATGACAAGGTCAGCTTTGTCCTTTCAGCAAACATTAGCTGTGCTGCAGGTCTCCTGTTGTTCAGCACTTTTGTTGCCCAGTTTGGGAAATGTCCTTCATTCAGTGCCCACCTCAGACTCCAGCCTGGCTGCAGAGATGAATTCTGTGCCCAGGCTGAGCTCCTGAGCCCAGCAGAGCAGTCTCATGTGAATAAAGCCTGGAATGAGGAGATCCTTTCCTCATTACCCCTCCAGATGCTTTACACCTACTAAATTACAATAATTCCAGCCAGCAGCAGTGCCTCAAAATGAGAGCAGCTTTCTCAGGTGGCTGCCAAGAGGTTGTTCCCCTGTTCCATCGACTGCAGGCCTGCACTGCTGTGCCCTGCAGCCTCCACACACTTTATTATCCTGCAGATTTTCCCTCCCCACTATAAACCTGACACAGTTATTTCTCAAGCTTTCCCTGCCCTTGGCTGTGAATTGCATTATTGCCACTGTGATTTCTGTGCTGGTGGGAGTTAGGAGGCAGAGCTATGGGCTCTGGGCTCTTTGTGAACGATAACAAACTTTGTGTCCAGTTGGGACTTTGATTAAAAGAAAATTCAAGGGGAAAAAAAAAAAAAGAGGGAAAAGGTTAAAACCATTCTGTGCCTGAGGTCACATCCCTGCCTGAGTTATTTAAGAAAGTCTGTGACACTTTCAGACATCTCTCAGATTATCTTTCATGGCTCTGTTATCCCCAAAGACAGGAAGCTTTTTAGCAATGAAAGCACCAATTTACCATCCAAGCCACACACTCAGAGTCTGCAAAAGGGAATGAGGCAGTGGTGTGGGGTTCCTCGTACCCAAAATACGGCTTTTGCTAAAGGCAGTGGGACAGGAGAGCCAGCTGTCCCTTTTCATGTCCTAAGCCAAAGCTTCAGGGTTCAGTTTGGTCAATTCCAGCTGCTGGTTACATTTATACTTGACTTAATTTTACACCAGGAACACACCTTCCCTCGACAAACGGGGCTTTTTGAAAACAAGGAGTGTTTTGATAATTAATTATCTTTTAAAATTGAGGGTTTCCAACCCAGAGCAGAGCCTCTTGCTCTGGGTCCTGCACAGACATCACTAAAAGTCTGAAGGATGCGGAGTGATGGGCAAAGAAATAAAAACCAGTAGAAACCAAGAAGCAGGAAGGAGGGTGATGATCACATAGGCACTAGATAAAAACACAAAACCATAGAATTGTTAAGGTTGGAAGAAACTTTTGAGATCATCAAGTCCACTGAGTTTGTCTTAAGACAAAGAAGACAGTGTGGTTTTGATGACTGGGATCTTCCTGGGGGAAAAAACTCTTGTTTATGAACCACAAATCTACAACTCCTCTTTTGCTCCTGTTTGCCTGTGTGTCCAGTCCAATGTCCTGCGGTAAATCTTGTGGCAATAAGATTTTCCCTAGCCAGATTTAGTGATGTTCAAGCATATGAGATGATTACACTAAAAAATATCTAAATATATTTAAATGGATGCCTCCAGCAAGGATTTTTTTTCCCTCCCACTCCTTTATCTTACCTTTGCCAAGATGTACATTCAGGAGACAAGTGTGCCAGATCTGTTTTGTTTATTAGAGCTCTCAAAAGCAATTAATTTCATCTCAATAACTCACAGTTTGACCTGAATTTCCTTAGTTTTAGTCCCTTGCTTCCTCCTCTCCCTAGAAGCAATGTTTCAAACTCACCCTTTCATTTGCTAATCCTTGACCTGGAGGGAGTGAATAAAACATGTGGGTGAAGAGGAGCTGCAGGACATTTATTTATGTGCAGGATGGTCCACAGAGGACAGCCCTGAGTAGGACATTTCAGGGCCAGGTGGTCTCCTGGGGTTCAGCATGGGCACTTTGGTTGCCCAATTTCTTTCAAAGCCAAACCCTGAACCTCAGCCCTTGGTTAAAAGCGGAATTCTCAAAGTGAGATTTGTCTGCTGAGAGCAGTTTTTTGGAATTTGTAGCTTAAATAAAAGAGGAAGAGTTTGAACAGCTGGAGATTTGTTCTCCAGAGTAACTCACTGTGAGTCGCTGAGGTGCTCAGAACCATACACCAGTTATATTCTGGCAGCCTGAGTTGCTAAACTCAGAGGCCATTTTAACATTGGCTTAGCAGGGTTATCCCTCTTGAGTGTCTCCCTGTAAGTATCTCATATGTGGGAGGTCTTCTGTTTGTTTTTTTGCTGAATTGCTTGAAATCTCTGAGAGATTTGTGAGGTTGAAGGACGCAACAAAATTGCTTCTGGCCCTAAGACTGACTAATTTAGTCCCAGGAAAAATACAGCGAGTGTTTTATAGTAGGAAAATTGTGCTTGTTGTTGAGAAGAGTGGCTTGTTTGCCGTGAAAAAGACCTGAGGCAACAAAAAATTGGTTACTGGATTGTGAGTGTCTTTTTGCTGTCCCTGGGGTGAGATCAGTCAGTTCCAGCTGAGCAGCTTTGAGCCACTTTCTGTGTTTGTCCCACATTATCTGGCAGCTTCCTTGGCAAGCAGGGAGCCTGATGCTGCCACTGCCAAATCCCAGGAAGTGCTCTGGCTGTTTGAAACCCTGTGGAAATGATTTTCATAAACGGAGCAGTTTGCTTTTAGCTGAGAAAAGATCATTTAATTGAAGATTCTGTAACTGCAACGCTGCAACTTGGCAGTTTCCATCCTTTAGCAGTTCACAAAGAACCAGAAGAGAAATGTTCTGGTCTTAAATGACTGAACCTGTCACAGGTAACTCTGTCTTGCTTCAGTGATGCTTTGCTGGCAACAGCGTCATGCCCTGGCTGCCTCCAGCAGCAAATGTATTTCAGACGTGGCCTCTTGTGTTTTATGGCACTGTGTCCCAGTTTAATCTAGCTCATATTTTACATGGTTTTCATCATTTACGTTGCACCTGGATGGGGGCTGGGGAGGGACTAAAAAAAGACACAAATATTTCCTGATGAAGGAAGATGTGCAGCTCTGCCTTGTTTAAGGTACAGCAAGCTAAGCCCAGGATTGAAAACCAGGCAGTTCATGCTCTCCTGTTGAGTTAATTCCGATTCACACAGGTGAGCCTGTTCAAGAATTAACCAAATGTAAACTATTCCAACTTTTTGTCACTCCAGCACAAATAATTGTCACTAAATCTCCTTCTGTGAGCAACTCATCAGCCTCCAGGGCAGCCTGGTTGTTCAGATGGTTGACTACCAATTCCAGTTGTTCTAGAGGTGGAGGGAAGTGGAGCAAAACTAATAACCAAGGATGAAATGACAGTTTGAATGTTTGATTTTTGGTTTTGAATTGAATGTTTGTTTTTTTTTCCAGTAGATACTGTTTCGCTTGCTTGAATTGATTCAGTTGTGTTGTCAAGATAAATTGTTGTACATGGCTTTGCAAAAAAACAAACCCCCATTTCACAGAGTAACAGAGGGATTGCAGGGGGATAAACTGTGCAATTAACAGAATTTACTCATTTGTTTTATATAGTTATTGATATGTGTGTGTGTGTATATTCACTATATGTGTTCACTTCGATGTGTTTCCCTGCTCAGGAGTATCAGATGCCTGCGGAATATTATCCACTGGAACTTGATCACCACCTTCATCCTGAGGAATGTGATGTGGTTTCTGCTTCAAATGATAGATCACAACATCCATGAGAGCAATGAAGTGAGTGCTGGGAGGTGGCAGGGCCCTGCCCTGGAGATTTAGGGGTGCTGAGTTTCTTTGTATAAATATTGCAAGGGACACTTATCCACGTGCTCAGGGAGATTTCCATGGCTCCCTTCATTTCAATGTCAGCTGGGCACTCATCATTCTTGATTAGCTCTGAAATCTGAGATTTCACATCTGAACTTCAGACCCATGCTTTGGGAAAACAAACAGAGAAATCATTAGTGCCCACATAAAGAAGATGCCTGTGCATAAATCTCTGTTATTATTCACCCAGACGGTCTTTTGAGAAAATACAAATTCTGTTAATTCAGTGCTTGCTCTGTCTGTGTTTCTGACAGTCTCACACTCCAGAAGATAGAGTTTATGAGCTTTATGCTCAGCAGTTTCATGCTGTGTGACTTGCTCTCATGATAATGCTGCAAATCTTTATTGAGATTTTTACAGTTATTTAGGAAAAATCTGTTGGAGACGCGACTCAAATACCTCTTAAAATGTGAGCACAAAGTGACAATGAAAATATAAATCTGCAAATATAAGGACAGATCATCACATGCCCCAGTTTTCATTAACTCATCTTTTCTCTGCAGCCTTTTTGGGAAAGGTGCTTTATACGAGCTTGGTGATAACTTTGTTATGTGATTGTGGGATAAGTCGGTCAAAATAACACCACCAAAATGAATGGGAACATCATTTGTTCTGGCTATTGTTGTGATCTCTTCTGTGCTGGTCAGTGGAGATCAAATAACAGATACAGAAGCAGCAATGTGGAAATATTTTGCCTTAAGTTTATAATGCTTACCCAAAAAAAATCAAGAAGGAATTGGTCAATTTATCTGGAGCCTAATGGTGGGTACATGTGGGGATCAAGAATCCTCAGTCAAATAAATAGAAAGGTGTGAACTAATGAGCTCTGCAATTTTGGTTTACTGTTCAATATTACTAAATCCACAAAGGATTGACTCAAAATTCATTTTATCCTGGTCTCCTACGGAAGTCATGCAGGAGGAGATCTCACCATCATTATTTGTCTCTGTCTGTCCCAGAATCTTCCCAGTCCACTGGCCAGTTCCTCTTAGTTCTGACACAGGAAAAGTAGATTTGGATATAATTCTTGTTTTACAATTCCTGTAAAGAAATGCAACGGGAAAGGGAAAGGGAAAGGGGAAANAAAGGAAAGGAAAGGAAAGGACAGGAAAGGAAAGGAAAGGAAAGGAAAGGAAAGGAAAGGAAAGGAAATTTGGTTTAAACAAGCTTTTGAAAAGAAAATGTTTCAGCTTCCTCTCGGTTGTTTTGGGCTTTAATCCTGGTTTATGGGTGAGGCCAAACTAAGTTTCAAATACTAAAGAAATAATACAGAAATGAAAGTGTTAACACATCCAAAAGATTTCTTCTTTTTATTTCCATTAAATAGGCAGAAGTGATCACAAGCTGTGGATGGGCTGTCATTTTTTTAACTGTGCTTCTTGCCCAGTACATTCTTTAACCTCAGAATTTTACTGGGCGTGGTGGTGCATCTGTTTCTCTGGTGGCTGTAGACCATCAATATCTCCTGCCTATGAAGGCTAAAATAAAATTAACTGAGGGTAAAAGTTGCAAATACTTCACTAGAGTTAATTAAAAGGCTGGAGAATGGTGAGACCAAAATCAGTGATAGCAGAGAGACCAGGTAATTAGAGTTGTCTTTAGGGAATGCACTCGGTGTGGGCTGGGTGAGAAGGAAGTTTTCCCAGGCTTAGGTGAGCAGCACTGTGGAAATCACCTTCAGCTCCATGTGATTTATTGCTGGGATGTTCCCAGCTGGAGCTGGTTGTGCCTCCCACAGCTCTCACTGCACAGCCGTTCTGGGGAGATGCCTCTACTGATACACAAACAATTCCTGTTGAGGTTGTGGCAAAATTCAGAGGTGGCACGTGACATGGTGTGACTTACAGAATGAAGCACCAGTGGCAGGAACAGAGGGGGTAAAATGGCTGATAGAACCATTACTTTAAAAAAAAAGGTTTTATTTAATTAATTATTAATTAAAGTATTATTTTCTTTAAATATCAGTCATGCTTCTTCCCCTCCGTGGAAATGAAACAAGACTGTGACATTGACACAGCTCACCTGTGGTCAAATGACCTGCTCCTCTTGGAGGCTTCTTCTGGAACCTGAATTTTCCAGACAGGTTTAGTTACAGCAGATCCTGCATGTTATGGTCAAAGCCAGCCTCAGCAGAAGGTCACAGATGGATCTGGGAGTTCCTGTCAGCACTTAAAATACTATGATTCCAAGCCAGGATAAATCTGCATCCCATGAATGAATTCCACCATTAATTTTTTTAAAGGGAATAACAACATACAGAATCTTTTAAATGTTCTCACCATGATTTTAAAATATTCTTTTCTGTTTCCTTTGCAGCCCTGGTGTCGATGTATTACCACTGTGTACAATTATTTTGTGGTGACCAACTTCTTCTGGATGTTTGTGGAAGGCTGCTACTTACACACTGCCATAGTGATGACCTACTCCACAGACAAGCTGAGGAAATGGGTCTTTCTCTTCATAGGATGGTGTAAGTGACCTTTTGGTGTTTTTAACATTCTTAACAAATGTTCTTAACATTAACATCTTGGCATTAAAGTGTTAAAGACAAAGAGAGGCAAGAATAAATATCATAAATCCCCCTGGGGTGAAATTTGGACCACTCAGTCTGAAGAGACACTTCTAAGTGAGGAGCTGACTTGAAAAAGAGCCTCATTATCTGCCAGGCCAGCTCTACAGCTGCTGAGGGATTTGTTCCTAGAAAACAGCCTTCAGCAAAGAGTCACACATCATCTTTATACTGTCCTGGGGGTTACTGGAAGGCTCAGCTGTGCCAAAGCTGCCTTTGGGATGGTGTGGTCAGTTATGGTTTCTGTGGTCAGAAAGGGATGTGGAAAAACTAGAGATTCTCCAGCTGAAACTGTCATCAGGGATCTAAAGGACATGAGCTGTGATGTGAGGCTGAAGGAGCTGAGCTCCTTGAATCTGGCAAAGAGGAAGATGAGGAGGGATCTGCTTGGTACCTGGGGTGATTTGAAAGATAATTAGAAAGATGCTGGAGCCAAATTCTGCTTGGTAATGACAGATGTTATAAAAAGGGACAATGTCCATAAAGTGCGGAGTGGGAGGTTCCAGTTGGATGTTAAGAAAACAGAAAATGTGCCAGGAGATGGTGGAAGACTGAAACATGTGACTTAAGAGCTGTGAAACCTCTGACCTTGGGGTTATTAAAGATTGAGCCAGGCTAAGCCCTGGCTGAGCTGGGTGAGTGTTGATAGTTCTGCTCAGAGCAGGAAATCAGAGCAAACACCTTCAGAGATCCTTCCCAACCAACATCTCCATGTTTTGAACTTGGCCAGGAGATGTTTGGCAGGACAAACCCCATGCAGGCAGTTTGTTTACTTGAATGAAAATCTGAGGCCAAACAGAACTCGTGAATCTAGCAGCTCTTTTCTGTTGAAGGAAGAAAGGTGGAAAAAAGTCACCAATTTATTTTATTTTTGTTGTGAAAGCAGAATGACATTTTGTTCAGAAGTGCCTCTCCCTCTCTGCAGAAGTAATTGGATTGCAGTTCGGAAGGCAGAAACAGCCATTGAAACAAAATATGTCATTCAATCCAAAATCAAATGGGAAGAAAGAGGAGTTGTAGTAGAAAGAAAAAATTGGTTTTTTAGGGAATTGATTCAATTTTTTCCCCAGTAGTTTTCAATTCACTCAGCAAACTGGAAAATCAGACTGGTTTGATGCCTGGTGTTTTCACTCCCTACCTCTGTCAGAACCCTCTGGGTCTCTCATTACTAATGTAGGAGTGTTGTGAGCTGAGTAAACCTTTCCAGCCACCTTCTGGGTGCATTCTGGCTCTGCTCTACCCCCTCATACGCATTTTTTTACCAGTCTCATTCTCAAATCCCTATTCTTCACTTAACAAGGAAAAGTAAAATGTTTTTTTTCAGGAGAGGGGACATGGCTCCATTTTCTCTGTCCATTCCTGCCAAGAAGATGGGGAAAGGAGTGCACCAGGCCCTTTGGGCCTGTGGTGAACAGGATGAAACAAAACACAATCATTTGAAGGGCACAGGAGCCAGCAGGGATGGTGGGGCAGGAGATCAGAGCTGCTGTGCTCCTTGCTGAGGTTAAAGATCAGCAGCCCAGCCCCGTCCCCTCTGTGTCCTGTTCTCTTTCCACCTCTTTAAAGCCTCCATTTCCCACAGAAGGGGCAGCAACTGGGAGGTTAAAAGAGAGGAATTTGTGATAGAGACAAGTCCACCTCTGCTCCTGCATGGGGCTTTAAGTCCTGTTACTCTCGCTGGGGTAAAAGCTGGTACTTGTGAGAGTCACTGGGGCTCTGTCCATGCACTCACCTGGGTGATTTCAGAGAGATATGGACCTGCAGTTTGGAATGGGGGATGGAGCTGGTGAGGCTGGCCTTCTTTGGGTTTTCCTGAGGCGAGAAGTTAAAGGGGGAATGGAGAGGGAGAAAAATCTCCCCTTTTAATTTCGACGTCGGTCTGGTCCTTGCCTGAGTGTGAGTCAAGAGGCCACTTCCATTTATTCTTCCTCCCTTCCAGGTTCCTCCTCCAGCAAATCCCGTTCAAACCAGCTGGTTTGGAAGGCCCAACACAAACGCTTGTTAGGGAGTGCCGTGATGTCTGTAAAATTAAAAGTATCTGGATCCTTCAGAAAGAGAAAAAACCGAAGAATTCTGATACTGCAAGATACCAAGTTGTTGTTTCTCACAATTCTGTTTCATAAGGAACACTGAGGTCAAAAACAAAAATTGTTGAAAGTTTTGAAATTGTGCTTCATCTACACATCCCAGTATGTTTAGAAGCTTCTTGGAGCCTGGGAAATAAAAACCCAAACACCAACTTCCAAGTACTGTCTTTTAAGATTTTGCTGTGTCAGCAGCAGGAAAATGAAAAGGGACCAAAAACTGCCTTTAATTCAGCCAAAATTCTTCTGGTCACTTCTATGGAAATATCGCTATTTATGAGAGTGTTTGTTAATGTTTTTATTAATTTCCCTTACTGGTACTAAAGTTTTGTTGAGATGATCTTTTTTTTCATTTTTAAATTGAAAGATCTTAGCACTTGTGATGTCTCAAGCAGACCAAGATAGGACCACTGTTATTTAGAGTCTCCCATTCGTTAACTCAGACTCTCCTCACACAAATTTGAATTTACTTTGGTACCATGGACACGTCCATCTATCCATCCATGATTAAGTCCTAATTTTTATTTTTGCTCCTGCAGGTATTCCCTGTCCAATCATCATTGCCTGGGCCATTGGCAAGCTGTATTATGAAAATGAACAGTAAGTGCTGTTAATATTTGTGTTTGTGTGGCTCTCTGAACAAATTAGGAAATGAATACACATCCAAACCATATTAATTTAAAATTTTATTACATGTGAGTTTTATTAAGTTAATACAATTTAAGATTCTCTTGCCAAAATTTATTCCTATTAAGTATTGTTTAATTTTAAAGTATCCTAAGTGTTGTTAAAATATGCTTATCTAACTTGCAAAGTTTAGGGGTTTTTTCTTAAAAATAGGACGACTTTGACTGAAACAGCTGTAATAAAACACTAATAAAAACTTGCTTTTAGATAAAAGAAGATATCCCAGGTCACATATTCCTGCTTCCACCGGCTGTGCATTTCCTTCTTCCTCAGTTTGAGGTTGCCCAGCCATGCCCAGTCGCTGCCTGTCCTGCCTGATTTCTTACATGTGGGACTGAGGGCTCTTGTTCTTGAAGAAAATATCCCTAAAGAGCTGCCAGGTCTGATCAGTCCCTCTGTCCCTAAGGACAAGTTCCCAGAGGGATCTCACCCACTGATTCCTCAAACAGCTGAAAGTTCCTCTTCTAAAACCCAGGCTCCTGACTTTGCTCCTTGCCAGACCCTTTGTCCATTTGTCCTGGGCACTGGGGGAATTGTGCTGCTCCCAGGAGGTCAGACCCATCCAGCTGGACACAGGCAGCAAACATGGATCTGCTGCAGCTTCCAAGACTGTTTGGGACTGCCCAAAACTCAGGAAAAATGGGAAGTTCCTCTTTCTCCGTCTGAGTATCCATTGAAGTTGTTTGGAGGTTGAGCTGGGGTTCAGGTTGTGCTGCTCATCGTAGTTTAAAAGCTCAAAATAGAATGTTAGGAGAATGCTTCAACCAACTTCCTATCTTTTTGATCTTTGTATTTAATGGAGATCATTTTCTGTGCAGTGAGGCAGCTGGAATTGGTACTGTGGAAAATATCCTGGCTGGGGTTTATCAGTTCCTTAGCAAAATATGGCAACTCTGGGAAAAAAAAAAAAGTACTGTTAAATCTCAGTTTAAAAAACACACACAAATTCAGTAATTTCATTAGTGGACATTTATTAAGGGGAAGAACATTAGGGAGATCTAATTAGCAATAGTGATAAAACCAGTAGTGGGTTTGGTTATATAAAGAATTATCAGAGAACCCTGAAGAATATTAAGTAATGGTCTTCAACAGAAATATGTTTTACATGAGTCTTATCACAACTTTCTTCCTAAATTGTCCTCTTCAATATTCAGGGGGTGTTTATTTATCCTTCTAGAGGTAAAAAAAGAATAAAAAGTGGTTAAACGACTTTTATTTCACACAGATGCACCAAATAATTATCAGAGATGCACCAAATAATTGTCAGTGATTTAAGTTTCTCTTTTTTGGTTTCAAAGAAATTATTTTATTGCAGGAACAATGGCTTGTGTTGGATTTTAAGCAAGAGTTCAGATGATTGGCAGAACAGTTTGCAATAGCTTAGCTAAAAGTCCTAGCTGGAACAGTTGAGACTCTAAATATTAAATATTGCTAATCAATTGCAGACATTTGTAATCTTTCTGGCAATTAACTGTCTTGCTCGGCTTTACTCACCCAATTTAATTAGAAATATTTAGATTACAATGAAACAGATCTGGTTTATAACCTAATAACATAAACACAGACCTAAAAAATGCTGTTGGGATTTTTTTTTTTTCTCCACTACCTACAAAAAGAACCTTGGAGCACCAACTCCCCTGGAGAGTCCTGTGTTTCAGAGTCTGTCTTTGGCCACAACCTTGTTTCACAACCTTGGTCTAACACTGGACTACAGATAAAAAATTCCAGCATTTTGGTCTTCCAGCTAAGCAACATTTTAATTCCGAAGAACAACAAGCAGCCTTTCCCCTGGAACCTCATTTGTGCTCTACCAGCTCAGTTCCAAATTCTTTGCTGACTTTTTCTAGCCCACTTAGTTCTGCCACATGCCTCAGTCTGCTTTGTATTAGTCCCTCTGCTAGAGCAGCCAGCTTCCCAGGAACTCTTTGCTTCCCTTAGTTCTCTGAGTTTCAGGCAGTAAAAAATAGTTCTCCCAAAATACCTTTCAAAATCTTCTCTCAAATGTAGGTCTTGCAAGTTCTGGAGAAATTTGTTTCCTGCCCTGGCGTATCTTGTAATTTATTTTTTTTTCATGTGTTTCCAGCTACATTAAAAAAATAAAATTCAAAAACACAGTTTCATTCATTTAAGGCTGCCCTGGGGATCCGTCTTGGATGATAACTTGGCTGGAGGAAGCGCTTTATTCCAAGTCTTGCTCTCAGGCCCATATTTTGGAAGATGAGTTGCAAAATTATCAATTCACACTGATTTTCAGCTGGTGCACCAGGGAATTGCAGACATCCTTCCCATTTCTAAAACATTCAGAGCTCCCTCATTAATTTGGAACTTAAAGGATGTGGTAATTGAGCCAAGAAAAGACAAATAATTGTGAGGTACTGAACTGTGCTCCTGATTCCAGCTGGTACCTCAACACTGCTGTCCACTCAGACCATCTTGCAGTGGACAAGCAACTCCTCCTGTTCCAGCAAACACATTTTGGAGAGGGGCTTTGAGGGTGTGGTGTGATCCACAAGGATCCCCCCTGAACCAGAGCTTTCCTAATCCCTGTTCGTTTCCCCTGGACTCCTGACAGACTCCAACCTCTTTGAGGCAATCCCTTTCACATCCTGCTGCTTGTAAAAGTGCAAATGTGGCTCTGTGGCCTCCCTGGCTCAGGAATTACCCTCGTTTCCATGGCTCCAGTGGCACTAAATTATCTGTTTCACAAAGCCAACATGGGGAAGGCATAACTTTTGCTGTATAAACTTGTTATGGGGTATCCATGACAGGGAAGAAAACTCTCAAACCCTTGAACTCCAAAATCTACTTCCTAAGGGATCTGGAGCTCCAATGATCTAAGCCTGAAGGAATTCTGAATGCAAAGCTGTCTTTGCTTGGTGGAATCCTGGATCCAGACCCCGTGGCTGTATCTGTAATACTAAATTAGCTGGGCCTGGATAAATTCCTAAGGCTCGACTTCCAAACAGCATGGAATAATTCACAGAAGGTATTATTAAACCTTCTTGGCCTCCAAAGTCAGGAGAGCTGCAGTTTGTGGACTATTGGGAATGTCCTCTGGCTCCTGCCAGCTCCAGATCTGTTCCCCAGGAATAGTTTTGGCCTTGGGTTAGTTTTTGGCCTGGACCAAAAACTACCCCAAGGAAAATGGAATGGTGTGAGTTCAGACCTGAGCCCAGTCTCTCCTTCATTCACCAACATAAACAGGACGGATTTATTATTCTCAGTGCAGAGGATGAAGTGAGTGTCCGTGTGGGCTGCTGTGAAATCACAGGGTTCTTTTGTTGTGTAACACAGCAGAGAGAAAAACACTTGGAATCAGTGGAAGTCAAGGCAACACTCGGTCACGGGTGACACGGAATCACAGAATCACGGAATCACAGAATCACAGAACCACTGGGTTGGGAGAGACCTCCATGATCATCGAGTCCAACCCAGCCCCAACACCTCAACTAAACCATGGCACCCAGTGCCACATCCAGTCTTTGTTTAAACACATCCAGGGATGGTGACTCTGCCACCTCCCCGGGCATATCCAGGCTCTGCTCTGCTCTGAGGCCACTCAGCTCACCTGTGATTTCACTTCACCTGACTCCATTTCCCAGCCCATTTTGGGTTGTCCCAGACAGTTTGGAAGGGGCTGCTGGAGCAGGAATTTGGTTCTGTCTGCTGGTTTTGGTGGCCATGGAGTTCCATTACGGTTGGAAAAGGCCTCTCTCAGATCTTGGGGCCCAGCCACTCACCCAGCACTGCCAGGTCCTCCACTAACCCGTGTCTCCAAGTGTCACATCTACGTGGTTTTCCAGCTCTTCAGAGTCCCCAGATTCATTCAAAGCCAATGGGATGGCTCCTTATCCATTCAGTGTTTTATTTAGACAGCATTTATATGCAACTTGAGTCATTTGCTGTAATTAACAGCCCTTACTTTGTGGAATGTGTCTCTGGGCACTGCAATGGATAACAGGGTTTTTTTTCTCTTACACAGAATATTTCTTTAATCCCTTTCTCAGATGTCTCCTCCATCCTTCTTATGGCAGATTCTCATATTTCTTGTAAATATTTACACAGGCAGTAGCCAAAACCGTAGAGAGAACAAAAATATTTTAATGGGAGGGGAGAGTGGGGCGCAGATCTGTGCCAGGTGATGTGCAGCAGAAAATTCAATTAAATTCAAATTATTTATATATATTAAACAATACAGTCAGTAAAGGAACACCTCTCTATAATGTCCTTCATATTGCAGTCTAAAAGAAGTGAATTTACTTTTACAAATTGTTTTCATATTTGTTTTGTTTCTTACCAGGTGCTGGTTTGGAAAAGAGCCAGGGAAATACATTGACTACATCTACCAAGGGCCAGTGATCCTTGTTCTCCTGGTAAGTGTTTATGTGGGTGGGAGGACACTGCCATCTCCCAGTGAGAGGAAATTTGATCTGTCATGTTCCACGTGTGCTTTAATGGAAAATAAGACACAAACAAGGCCAAACACCTTCAGGTGTTCTCTGAAGTGGCCACAGCAGATAACACTGCAAGAACTGAAGTGATTTGGTTTTGGCTGTTCCTTTGGGTTTGGGCTGTTCTTTCCTCCTCCCTCTGCAGTGCTGTTTGCCTTTGTACAAGGTTTTGAGAGGTGGGAAGGAAAAATGTTCCAAGCCAGGGGGTGCATTACAGTATCTGCTCATCCACTTGGGGCTCATGAAAGCTACAGCAATTACACATTAATTAGAAAAACGTAATATGTCACACACATTAATTAGAAAAAATGTAATAATCCCGGTCAGGGATTGCATCTTGCGCAGCCATCTCCATTTTCTACATCACCATCACTGCTGTGTGTTTGTTTCTGGATTTCCTGTTGTGAAGTTTCCTCCCCAGTGCTGCCCACGCTTACCAGGCTGTTTATCTGTTTGCCCAACACTCCGTCTCTTGTGCCAACCGAGAGTAGGCAGAGAAGGAACCTCATTCATAACCCGTTTTGAGCCTTCAGCTGAAGCACAGTGGTGCTTTCCTGGAAAAAAATAAAAGCCAACAAAACCGAGTGTGGATGGAAAGTATTAGTTAGCTATTAGTAAGGACAAAGCTGAAAAAAATTATTCTGCTCTTCCAGGCAGGTGAATTCCCAGGGCTCAGTGGGTTCCCCTCTCTAAGGGAACCAAGGTTTGCTGGAGCTGTTCCTTATGTCGCTCCAGCCCCCACGGGGAAGCTGCAGATGCTCCTGAACAGGCACCACTGGCAGCTTCCTCCAGGCTAAGAAGCCTCATGTTCTCACCTTGTCAGTGCCCTGTTCATGGGATTGTGTGAAAAAAGTTTCTGTGCTGCCCAGCAGCTGATCCGAGTGTGTGTCCTGAGAGCAGGAGAATTCATTTCTGTGTTCGTTGTTAAGATCCAGCAAAAAGGTCACATGAAAAGAGACAAAAGAAACATAGTAGGAGGATATTTTAATGTAAAAATTCTTTTCTTTATGTTCTAAGGAGAGAAATAGCAATGGGTGGGATGTACAAAATAAAACTTATGTTGCTGAGGAAGCCATCACAAAACCAGAAAGAGCCTCACAGTGACCTCACTGATATAGAGATTCCCTCACAAATAAATCCTATTTAGACAACACAGGGTGGGAGATTTGTGGTGCTTGGAGCACTTGGATTTCACTTCATTGCCTGGAAATCTGTGACTCTGAATTTTCTGTAACCCCTTCAGTCCACAGGATCTGTAAAATCATTGGGTGGCATATCTGGCAGATACCAGTGAGTCATGAAAATGGCTTTTTTCCCCCCAAAACAGCGCTGTAAATATTTAAAGACCCCCAAAGAGACCAGAAGATGAAGGTATAGCTGGGGGCTGCCATTTCCATACAGGTCATTGTATCTGCCTCTAATTTGGAACAGCTTTGAGGCCCCTCTAAACTGGGCTGGTGACTGAAGAGCCCAGACCTGACACTGTGAATTGAACCTTCCTAACTTGGCCTGCCTGCACTTGAGCCCTAATTAAAACATTAATGAGATAACAGCACTAATGAGTGCTGATAACAGCACTAATAATCACACTAATGAGATAACAGTAGTAATTGCACTGTGGAGTGGAAAGGAGCTGATACAATTTACAGAAATAACATAATGGCGAGCCCTTCCTCCCCTCACTTTAAGGTTATTTCCCTCAGAGAGCACTGCTGAGGGAGGAAAGCATCCCTCTGCAAACAAAATCTAAACAGCAAATCTGAAAGCTCCTGATTCCTAAAATCTGCTCCCCCCTTTTTTTTTTATTTTATTTGAACTGTCAGTTCACTTTTAGAGTGTTTCTAATTAAAACCCACAACCCCACGGTGTCTTAAAGCCACTTGACGTGCTCATTCTTTTGATCCTTATGTGGATAAATTCAAAATGTAGATAATAATTGAAGCATCACTTGCTGTTATTGGAGTCACTGACCCTTTCAAGGGTGCTGTGAAAAGTGCTGGATGAAGAGCACTGAAATTTGACAACTGCCATGTGCTCAGGGCAGCACAGCCAGGCGTCACCGCCCTCAGATGTGATTATGTCTCTGCCTTAGCACAGAAGGGACAAAGAGCTGCTTTCCTCTTCCCTCCAGTGAACAATGGGCACCACAAGTGGAAAACACAGGGATTTCAAAAATAGGACAACTCTGTGACATCTCTCAGTCACCCCTCAGGAGCTGGATTGGAATTAATGAGGAGCTGAAATGGAGCTGCAGCTCTGTTTGGTGAGAGAAGAGACAGGACAGGGCACAGTCCTGGTGGGACAGCAGGGAATGGCTTGAAGATGATGGAGAGTAGATTTAGGTGGGATATGAGGAAGAAATTCTACCCTGTGAGGGTGGGACCCTGGCACAGGGTGCCTAGAGGATCTGTGGCTGCCCCTGGATCCCTGGAAGTGTCCAAGGGCAGGCTGGATGGGGCTTGGAGCAAGCTGGAACAGTGGAAGGTGACCCTGCCCATGGCAGGGGGTGGAACAGGATGGACTTTAATGTCCCTTCCGTACCAAACCATTCTGTGAGAATTCTGTGACTCAGCTATCCCAGGCCTCTGCTGGAAAAATAAAGAAACACAAACGTTACAAGAAGAAATCAGTGTTATTTCCAAAAGAGGACTAACACTAAAAGCTGAAATTCTAAATGCTCCATGAAATGACAGTTCCTGTGCACCTGGGAACGCTCCACCTGGGGCAGTTAAAATTGGCTTCACCCACCTGAGAGAAGAGCCAAGAGCTCAGTGTCCAGCTCAGGTGAGCTTTGGTTACCTCTTGGACACATCTTTGTGTATTCCAGAAGCATCATTGCAACCCGTGGCAATATGGTTAGGGTGCTGAATATTCTTAGAGGGATAAAACTTGCTTCTAAAGATGCAATTCTGTTTAAATATTATTTTTAAGGAATTTTTTTCTGTCAAAAGCTATTTCCAGTGGTTTTGATTTCTCATTTTCTTACCTCTGTGCATTGAGCTGTTGGAACAGGATGGTGTAACAGGAGGAGCAGGTCATGCAGGACCTCTGAGCCTCACTGGGAAATAAAGATTGGCCTAAGAAAGGCCCTTGATCGTGGCAGCAGCCCTCAAATCCATCTCTAGATCACATCGATGTGTTGTATCTCGGGTACAAAAACTTTGAATGAGGCAGTGGAGTTGTTTGGTTGATTGATTGATTGATGGATTGGTTTTTCTACTTGTCTGTAGAAGGAGCTTAGGGATTGACTTGGGCTGAAAACAGGGAAACAATTTCAGAGACATTTTCAGAAAAAAACGCAACTGAATATAAATGTTGATCCTATATATTGGGCAAGAAACCTGTCTTTTTATTGCCAAAACATCTGAAGAAGAAAATTTAGGTAATCAACTTTTTTTTATTTGTTGTTTCATTCCTGAATGGATTTTGACTTGTACATATCCCACAAGAGAACTAATAATTGAGCTCATTGGATGCTTTGAACTTTAATTTCTGAGGGCACTAGATAAACACACTCTATTAGGTATTTTCTCTTCAAATGAGCACGTTGGGGTTTTTTAATTCTGATCTTTTTTCTCAGAGTTACATAACTGAGTTTTAATCACACACCCCTCTCTGAATCTAAAGAAGGGGGCAAAGGATTGGAAAAAAAATCCAGGGAAGTGAATTTTCTCCGGATTTTTTGAAGGAAAATACATTTATTATGTTCAATTTTAGATGTAAAACTGCCAAAGAATTGGTGAACCACGAAAACACAGCGGGGTCAGAGGACAAACCTCAGAGAAGAGGCACCAGAGGCACTTTTACCTGAGCTGGGTTTTCGCTCAGTAACTTCTGCTGGGAATTGACCCCAGCCGTGAACTGCTCTGCAATATTTCTCAGAGCTAAGACTGTATAAATTTGTAAATTTTCAAATTTGTAATTTTTCAAACAGGCAGATCAATTTTTTTTTTCCCCCCAAGACCTTTCATTGAGTTTTAGCAGATTTTATTTTTCCCCTCTTATGCTTGAGAACTGAACAGTTTTGCAGCCTTTGGGGTTTTTTTGTGTCTGGTTGAAAATAATTCACTACAACCAATGAGCTGCTGCAGTGAGTGGGTGTTTGGGGTGGGGGAGGACCTGGAGTTCACTTCTGCCTCTGCCTTCATCCTTTATTTAATTTTGAATAAGCTAGATTGCTGCTCAAAGCTCAGCTTCCCCAGCTATAAAGCCACTTCAACGATTATCTATTTTAAAATTATCTATTTAAAAAATATCCTCTCTTGCTTTGAGATTCCTGGGTGACAAGAAGAGGAGTTAAGGAGTTAAGTTTCAGTGTGGAATTTTGCTCAGGAGAGAAAACCACAAAGACATCTTCATGATGTGCTGCTCATTAAAGATGCAGCATTTTTGTGGTGGCAAGATCACAGTAATCAAGGCCCTGGTAATCAAGGTGTGACCACACAAATGGATTTTTACATCAGCATCCTCTTGTCTGGGTGATTTTCTTTCTCAGTAATTCCAGCTTTTTGTTTGTTTGTTTTAGGGGTTTTTTGGGTTTGTGTTTTTTTTGGTGTTTTTGTTTTGTTTTGGTTTGGTTTTTTCCTTCAGTTNTGGTTTTTTTTTCTTGTTTTGTTTGGTTTGGGGTTTTTTAAGGGTTTTTTTTGTTTCCTTTATTCTACTGGGAACTGAGGTGAGGTTTTCAGGGAGCCAGTGAGTGTAATTCCAGCATTTCTCTCGTGAATGAAAACTCCCAGAGCTCATAACTCTCCATGTAAAGCTGAGATTGTTTGTCTCCCCCGTGGCATTACCTGCACATCAGGTGATTTCTTGTGCCAGGTTATTGCCTGATCACTCAATCCCTGGACAGCTCTTTGCAATCAGTCTTGATTTCTGCTGTTCTGAGCAGTTTGATGCCGCTAAAAATCTGTCAGCCTGTTCTTCAATCCCTTTTACAGATCACTGAGATGTGTGTGGAGCAGCACAGAACTGCTGGTGGCCTCTTTCCATTGAGAAATCACTATAATATATGTGTATATATACATATATATATATTTAGAGAGAGAGATATGTATTCCTGCTCTTTTTTCCTTGTGTTCTTATGCATAGAGCTCTTCCCTTCAAGCCTGCAACAGCCAAATTTCTACGGGAACCTTTAGAGTTTGGGATTTGAATTCCTTTCAGAGGGTTGTCCACTGGATGTCCCTTGTCCTCGTGTTGACTCTTTCAGAGGACTTCACAAACCAAGTCATTCTTCCTTTCAGGCTTTGTTTCTCTTCTTTACAAAGAATTTGGCCAGACCAGCCTCAGTTCATGGGAAGTATCAGTATCTCAGTGTAGCAACCACTGGCTGATGCTCTGGAAGGCCATGACAGGAAAGAAAATTTCAGTAACTACCTGAGTTAGTTCAGTTTTTCATAACCAAGGCTGTGGAAAGACAGGGTGATTTCAAAGGTTGTCACTTCAGAGAGTGAGGGTGCTTAAGCTTATTAAAAAAATCAGCTGAATTATTGACAAAAATGAAGTTTTCATAAGTGAGAGTTATCCTTCCACTATCCCAGGCTGCTCCAAGCCCCATCCAACCTGCCCTTGGACACTTCCAGGCACCCAGGGGCAGCCACAGCTTCTCTGGACACCCTGTGCCAGGGCCTCCCCACCCTCACAGGGAAGGATTTCCTCCTAATATCCAATCCAAACGGACTCTATTTCAATTTGAAGCCCTTCCCTCTTGTCCTGTCACTGTCTTCACTTATTTTGATGTGTCGTTTGAAACACCACAGTCCACATTGCTGGAGTTCTTCTGATCTTCTAAAGAAATCAAAGTTTTCTCACTCACTGTTTTATGTATAGAAGCATCTCCCCTGTGTATGTAGCTGTATGCATTTCATTTATGGGGTTTTTTTGCTGAAAAGCATTCCCTAGTCCTGTGTAAATCTCCTCCTTGCTGATATAATTGCTTCTCTAAATATTTTCTTTGTTTCTACTGACTCTCTCCACACTTCTGTTTCCACTTCTGCATTGTTCTGTTCAGAGACTGAGATTTTACTATTATTATTGATTTTTTTTTCATTTCCCTTTCCCCTTCCTATCTGAATAGGTTATGTTTCTTCTCAAACACTGATCAAATTAGTTTTCCTATTGATTTTTTGAAATTTCTTTCCTCTAAAGATGATCAGTTCCTCCACTGCTGCAGGTTTGCAGTTCATGACCTGCTGACATCTCCGAGTTCCTCTTGCAAGACTTTAATCATAATTTCTGCTGATTTGCATGCAGGTTGTTGTAGCTGCACAGAGCACGGAGATAATGTGCTGCTTTGATTACAATCCATCCAGAATTTATCTCCAATTTTGCCACCACTGCTGTTACTGACTTTCTGTTTATAGTTGTGGAGTCAATAACTGCGCAGTGAGATGTCCCGTACCACATCCACTCTACAAATTCTCTGAAATTTCTTCTTCTGCTTGTGAAATCTTCGTTCTTCTTAATCACATCTCGTTATTCCTGATTGTACATAAAAGTGTTTTTCAGCCCTTTGCCCAAAGGATTCATTGTGGTGTCTGTGACCATTGAAAAGGAAACTTCTGTGATAAAAAGCCCCGTGTGAGGATCAGGTCAGACCAGCATGGTAGAACAATTAAAACAAAGCATTAATTAACTGGCAGAGTGCTCATCTGAGGTCAGAATGGCAGCATCCAGAGCTCCCACTCAAAGGATTGCTCTGATCCCAATTTGGGTTACTTAACCCTGAGGTGATTTTACAACACTGCATAAAAACATGAAGTCTAAATGGAACCATTTTTACAGTTCCTGGGAGTGAAGAGGAACAAACATTCTTGGAAGCACAGGAGCAAAAGCTTTCTGTGAAGCACGAAATACAAAGCCCAGCAGAAAATGAGCAAAATAAAAGCCAGTTGTTCATTAAATTCTCAAAAGAAAGAGCAGAGCTTAATGACCTTCCTTTCAAACTCCTGAGCTTAGTTAAATAGCAAAGAAGCCCTCAGAGTCAGCACTGCTTCTTTTGTGCACTTTGGCTATTTCATCTCGATAAGGGAGATAAATTTCCTCTCCAGTGGAGTTCGGTTTTTATGAGAGAAAAATTTTCCCACCAAGATCATTTACTGAAAAGTTTCTTTTGGTTCAGAAGAGTTTCTGGGATGGTGTGTTCAGGTTCTAATAGAACAGTGCCAAAACAGATGGCTCAAATGCTTGCTGGAGCACTAGCTTGTAACTCCGTTTTGGGGGTCTGAATTTTCATCCCAGCTTAGAAATGGAAAGACTAAACTTCTGGCAAGAAATGAAAACTTCTTCTTTCCCATCTGTAGTTGGAGAGGGTCTTATTCCAGGAATAACAGTATTCTTAGCAGGGCATAAATAAAGGAGAAGAAGAAATAAGCCACTTTATCCTGTCTTCAAGACTTTGCCTTTGGATTCATTTCATCTACCAGTAAATGTCAAGGTAAAAATCCTTACTTATGTTTTCCATTAGGAAGCAGAAAACATGGATAAACAGAAATGAATGGAAATAGAAAATAAGCCTAAAGAGAAATAAAAAGGATGCACTGCCTGTCATCATTACCTCTCTTAAGTGACCTTTTCTGAGTCTCCATTTGTGGAATTGATGTGTGGGTTTTGTTAGAGCTGCCCGGCTCTGAGGAATTAATCTGTTGACACAGAGCTCCAATAATAATGAAAAAGTCCTTGACGAATAATTGTGTACTTTGGTCAATACAGCACTTAGGCTCTTTTCTAGGAAAACTCACTTTGCAGTGGAGTGAGATCCTCCTTCCCTTGAAACACTGTGATCTATCTGAGGAACAAACACCAGAGGCTTCATCTTCTCTGCCCGTAAATCAGGCTCACTCTGGGGGCCACTGGAACTCTATGGATTCTCTCCAGCTGAGCAAACAGCTCCATTTTCATCTCCAGGCCTTCAGCTCTTGCAGGCTGTGTGCAGCAGCCTGTTCCCTCCTTAATTCCCAGATTGTGTCCTCTCTCCTGAGCAAACTCCCCCCATCATCCCCACAAGCTGCTGGTCTCAGGCCCAGCAAGGACAAACACAATTAAAACCTCATCTGATTATGCACTGAAAATGGATCTTCAGATCAGACCTCTCTGAGTGCTGCCAAAAGACTCTACTGAGCCAAGTGTCTTTCTGAAATGGAGTGGTTTGGGTTTTTTTTAAAGAGCTCATTAAAACTAAACACACTGAAATGTGCTTCTGGAAGGCAAAACCAAAAATAAGTATTTTGCTGTGACCACATTTTCATCTTTCCCCTTGGATTTTTTGCTTGCTAAAATCTGCATTGTTGGGGTGACCAAGTCTTAAAGATCTCTCAGAGAAACCTTAATAGAGACAAAATGTTGGTGCTTCAAAACATTTTTGAGCTTCCATAGACTGTAACGTCACAGAGCCTCTGTCGACACAACCCCATTCACTTCACTGAAGCTCACATGGGATGTCCTGGGTAACCTGAAGATCACTGGAAGATTTGTGTGGGCAACTGGTTCAAGCCCAAGCCCTATTAGTCCAAAAACACTCATTTAAAATATGGCAAATGAACCACTGTTGAAAAGTTTCCATTTCTTTCCAGTGGATACAAATAGATCTTGGGATAAGCAACTGATTAATCTAACGAGAAATGATGCCAGCCCAGCTCAGTTCCTTATGCTCTTGCTTCTCTTATCCTCACTCTGGGATGGAATTGATTTATAGCCAAGGCCAAGTCACTTGGCTTTTCCCTCTTAGGTACTAAATCTAGGATGGGGAAGAATCAGTTACTCCTTTTCCTGGAGAAAATGTGGGATGATGGCAGCAGCAGGAGCTGTGTGTGTAGGGCTGCATTCATGTCCTGTCCTGCTGCTGCAGCAGCTGGGCAGAGAAACTTAGGAGAAAGTGGAAAATCAGGCCTTGAAGGAGCTTCACACATTCTAAAGGAGATTCTAAAGCCAGAAGGAGCTGTGGATTATTGTTCTAACCTCCCTTTATGCACTGAAAAGGCCAGAGGATTCCCCTGGCTTGATGGTTCTCTGCATCCAAGCCATTACCTCCTGGGTCTGTACATGAGACCCATTTTTCCAGTACCTTCCCTCCAGCTCAGGATACTCTCCTTCCACCTGTCCCATTCACCAACCTTTAAAAAAAACCCCAATTCTCTGGTTTGCAGGTAAAAGAAGACTGAGTGAAAGTCACTCTGAAGTTCAGGCTGAGATTATATAGGAGGAGGATTTAGTTTGAGTGGCCGATGCTGCTGTTACCTTCTCCTAGAAAATGTAATCAGAAATAACATCCTGGCAGGGTTTTCTCTGACACCTGAGCAGTTTGTTAAAAGTCAGCACATGATGAATCTTCCTGGTGCTCCTGGAGAGGGTTGAGGTCTCTCACCAGCTTTTTGTCACGTGTGCCAGTGCCACTCCCAGACTTCGGGGAGGCAGGGGTGCCTCAGGTGCTGCTCTGCTCTGGGCTTGGGCAGCTGAACTGGGAGAATTAAAAACAGACTTTTATATATGGAATGAGAGTATTTCTGGTGAAATAATCCTCAGAATTTTCAGCTAGCAATTCTTCTGGACTGATGAATCACACCTCTGCAACTGAATTTCAGAAAAGGCCACAATCCCTGATTTTCTGATGCAGGCTGTGGCAATTTGAATTTCCAGTTCAGATGGCAGGATGCTGTCACATCATTGCAGCAGTCATGAAACTTGACATGCCTTTTCCAGCCCCGTTCATCACAATAAATGCCATTGATCAGTCTGACTGATATTTGGAATTTTCTCTGCCATTGATCTGTCCAACCAATATTTGGAATTTGCTCTTACCTAGGGATCTATAATTCAATGTGGCTCTCCTCATTACAGTTGCAAAACTGGCACGTTTTTGGATTGGTGCCTTTTTTGCATCCTTGGTAGAAATAACCCAAACATGGCCCTGAGTTGATAGAAAACCTCAAGATTTAGCAGCAGAATTTCAGAGGGGGGAGTTTTCTTTCTGTGGGTGAAGGTCACCTCCATTCACCTTCCTCTGAGCAGAGGCTGCCTGAGCATTTCTTTTTCTGTTACTGGAGAACAGTGCAGTCACCAGTGTGAGGAGTTTAACATTCAACTCAAACCACAGACATGGAGCTGGTTTTGTCTCTGATAAATAAAGCGTGAACCAGTTGACTTCGGGCTCTTAATATGACAAACCCAATTCTCAATTCTGAGTAAAACAAACACACGAGCTGCACTGTTTTATTTACTTCTGGTACTCCCCAGGGCCTTGCTCTGTAAGGAAATTATTTCCAAAACGTCTGTGTTAACTCCTAGAACAGCGTTTTTGTGTCTCACGTAGCGTGTTTACATAATTGCCAGTGCTGCCAGTCTCCCAGTGTCTGCTCAGGTGTTTTATTGCTCCATTTGTTCTGAGCCATGTACCAGGAGGCACAGGGAGTGCTCTGATGGATGCCAAGATATGTAAACATTGAAATATACCCCACAGCACGGGGGTAAAAATGAGTATATTTTGAAAACACCTTTCAGGTGTCAGCTCCACTGTGGTGTTTGTAAATATTCCCATGTCAATCACGGAATTGTTGCATTCACGGGCTGAAAAATGCCAGGAGCTCCAGGACTCTGGAATTGTGTGTGAGGTAAATATTGTCTCACAAGCTGTGCTGGGACCTCAGCAGTTGTGAAGTTCTGACAACTTTGGGACAGACCCATGTCTTGTAAGCTGCCCTGCTTTGTGCTCTGAAAGCAGCTCCAAACCTGCTCCTCAGAGCCAAATCCTTCCACTCATCACACTCGACAAATCAGTCTTCTCTTCAGTTTGGTTTTCTTTTTAATTTCCTGTTTGCTCTATGCAAGAAACTCGCTAGCAGATGCTACAACAGTAATTAGAGCAAATATCAATTCTCAGTGGTGAGGCTGCAGCACAAATAATAATTACCCAGCTCAGCAGATTGAAAAGGGGAGTGGCAAATCCATCAGCCTCACCTTTAGTTCCTTGTTGCACCCAGAAAAGGAGAAAAAGGGAGTAAAAGAAGCTTAGGGCAATAATGGTGTACTCCATTTTCACTGCTGTTTTAGAAACGTTAAGAGCTGTTGGATGTTTGCTGTATAATCTGGTATTTCTAGTAAACTTCTGAGTCTGTTGCAATCAATGGTAAAGCCAAAAGGCTGTTTTCAGTCAGACTGAAACTGTAAAATACACCTTTTAGGGTGTATCACATCCTGTCAGCTATTATTTTACTGACTAGCTGCATTTTTTTCCTCTCTCTCCCTTCCTTTCCAGATAAATTTTGTATTTTTATTTAACATAGTGAGGATTTTAATGACAAAGCTGAGAGCTTCAACCACTTCAGAAACAATCCAGTACAGGTAAGTCAGCTTGTGATTCCTGCTGCTCTGCTGCCAACAAAGCTCTGCTTTGATTGTCCTGTCCTTGTCCCATCTTTGCCTTTCCAGGTGCCACTGTTGACAGAGCTAATAAATTTATTTATTTATCTGCCCACAGTATTTATCTGTGCAGGCTCTCCAAAAAGCCTGCCTGCATTTTTTCTGTCCATTCATTTCACTTCAGGCCTGCACGTGCCCCAACACACACATGGAATCCCCTCCCTTCCATGAAATCTGAAGGATTTGATCCCACCTGAGGACAAGTTTATCAGTTTCTATATGTACACAAGTGGATATAGAGTAAGTGCTGGTCCCCAGCACAGGAAGGACCTGGAGCTGCTGGAGCCAGTGCAGAGGAGGCACCAGGATGAGCAGAGGGATGGAGCAGCTCTGCTGTGGGGAGAGGATGGCAGAATCGGGATTGTTCAGCCTGGAAAAGGCTTTGGGGTGACCTAATTTTGACCTGAAGGGAGCCTGCAAGAGGATGGAAAGAGATCATTTACCAGGCTCTGGAGTGACAGGACAAGGGGAAGTGGCTTCACACTGACGGAGAGGGGGTTTGGATGGATATTAGGAAGAAATTCTTCCCTGTGAGGGTGGGGAGGCCCTGGCACAAGGTGCCCAGAGAAGCTGTGGCTGCCTCTGGATCCCTGGAAGTGTCCAAGGCCAGGCTGGACAGGGCTTGGAACAACCTGGGACAGTGGAAGGTGTCCCTGCCCGTGGCAGGGCTGGGACTGGATGATTTAACCTTCCAACTCAAACCATTCTGGGATTCTGTGATTAATGTGTGCATGCAGATATTTACTGCTCCGTTTAAAATGTAGGGGAGGGGAATGAGGGGTGATTGTGCCCCTTCCTTTCAGCTGGGGCCAGAATTAGTGTAACCCCTCACTGGCTTGCATCACAGAACTGATCCTCCACTAACCAGTGCCTCCATTTGGGTTTGGCTTCTCAGGTAAACCAGTTTCCATACCCAGCATAACCCCACAAGCAGTGGGCTGGCAGAAAGGAAAAGTCAAGAGGGAAGGTGGCCTGGCCCCTTCAGACACCAGCGTGGGCTTAGATCGGCCTTAACACTCTGAAATCAATTCCTCTGACACCAGGAGGTGCTGAGTGCCCTTCTCTTGTCATTTGCAGAATCTTGCAAGATATTTGGAGGACTTACAGGTCCTCGCAGTAGGAAATGGCACAGCTTTTGTGGAGTGGGATCAGTCACTTCAACTTATTTCTGGATAAATCTCAGCATCTCAAGCTGAGCTGCATCTTGATGTCCTCAAATCAGGCTGCTCTCGACTTTGGAGGCAGTTTTGCTGCAGTAATGGGCTTTGTTGTTTTGCCTGATTCCTTCCTTTTACTCCTGTCAGGGTTTTGTTGGTGAAGTCAGTGCAGTGCTCTGATGTTCAGACCCTTCTCAGCACATTTCCTGAGAAATGAATGGAAAAATAACCCCTTTTTTTGCTCAAACCTCATGCCATAAAACTAAAACTGGCCTGAAAAAGCCCTGATTCAAACCTCAGTACATTTTTAGCCCTTCTGCAGCTTGCAGGGGAGCATTAGAGACATTAGAGTGAATCAATCCACAGCAGCTGCCATTGTTCCTGAACAGATGACAATGATCTTATCCTTGCAGGCTCTCTGAGGGAATTGTCTTTTCCACAGCCTAAATGGAAACCTTTAGAACTCCAGCAGAGCCTGGGGCAAGCCTTGATGCGCTAAAGCAAGAGCAGTGAACCCTTTGCTAAGCAGGTTTTAAACCGTGTGGCAACTGGTTGGTTAAGGCTGTCACTTCATCCTGACACTGGCAGTGGTTTTGTGCTCCCCTGCCTGTCTTTATCTACCTGTCGTGGCTTTATTCAGAGATTTATACCGACTTGGCCAAATTTCAGCCTTTGTGTTTGCACAGGGTCGAGAACAGTGGCATGCTGCTCTCAGCTGACACCCCAAGACACTGTTACAGCACCAATAATAAGGATTAGCCCCTAATTATTCTGTTAATCACTGATGCTTCCTGATTCACCACCTGCTTTGTGATTTATGATTCCTGAGACAGCCCTGAGCAGCGGAGTTGGGTGGGCAGGGGTTGCAGAAAGTGTTCCCACTGCAGACAAAAATCACAGGATGGGCACAGAGCAGGTCTCAGCTGAGCTGGGCACTGCTCACATCTCCCTGAGCTGGGAGAAATCATTCACCAAACCCACAGAGAATCCCAAGGCTTCAATCCTCACTGACAGGAGAGAAAAGGAGGAAGAGAGTGAAAGAGAGGGATAGAAATAAGGTTCCCTTTCACCCCCTGGAGTTCAGAGTGAGGGGGGGAACAGCAGGATTCAAAGGCTTTCCCAGGACACTTTCCCTGAGTGGACAGGCACTGCTCAGGCAGGGAGGGTGTCACTCTTTCCATGCTCCTCCTTTCCACTCCCAACGCAGTTGTTCTTCCCTGTGTTCATTTGTTTTGTGTTCCCTGCCCACAGGAAGGCAGTCAAGGCCACGTTGGTTCTCCTGCCTCTGCTTGGCATCACCTACATGCTTTTCTTTGTCAACCCTGGCGAGGATGACATTTCCCAGATTGTTTTCATCTATTTCAATTCCTTCCTTCAGTCTTTTCAGGTAAGAGAGCAGCCTTCGAGCTGTATCAGCTGAAAGGATCCTCGGTGCTTTTCAGCCAGGAAGCTTCAGGCAATGGAGTCTGTGATAGAAATATTAGCTGCAAATAGCTCAGCTTAGTTCACACAGGAGTTTAGTAGATGTACAAGTGTGTCACATGGAGTGGAAAATCCTCTCAGGTGTGAACTGGAGGGATTCATCTCCCCTAACTCAGCATTTTGTTCAGCTCCTCACATAAAATCAATATAGAGAGAGAGAAGATGTTTCATTGCACTGCCTGAGAGAAGATGAGGGATGCCCCTCCCGAGGTGCCCCTCTCTTCCCAGAGCACACACTGGGCTCAAACTTGGACTCAGTGTTGCTAAACCAGAGGGAAGCAGCTCCTACCTGTTGGACTTGCTGTTCTGTGCAGGTTGTAAGAGTCTCCAGACAAGTTAATGTGCTGGTCTGTTCAGCCAACAGCCCAATTTTTAATTACTATTAGAAGTTACGTAATGTGGTGATTTTTAAAGGGATTTCAGGAATTTATTTTAACTATTTTCTCTGATTCAGAGAAGAAAAAAGGCATGGTGAGTGTAAGTTTAGAACCTTGAAGCAAACACTCCCATAGGAAGACAACAAAACATTAACCAGCTGCTTTCAGAGAAATTCCCAATATTTTGCCTTCAAAGATCATTCATGTCTCAAGGGATGGATCACTGAACAAGTTCCTGGGTGGAACTCAGGAATTGAACTGGGAGGAAAGGGACAGTGTTTCAGACACACTTGAGCTCTGTTGCCCAGCCTGCTCTCCTGCATTCCCTGAGCCATCAGCCCCATCTCCCCCCTCCCCTGAATTTTACTGGAGTTCTGACAGGATGGAGATGTGGAATTGCCCCAGCTCTGTGAATCTGACACAAACCCAAAAGCAGACCCTGAAGGATCTTTAGCCACTCCTTTCTGCCCAGCTGTGCCCCACAGCTTTATCTCTTGAACTAGGTTGGGAATTTGTTTGACATTGATGTTTCTACCTCCTGTGTGCGGGTACAAGTGCTCTGATATCCAGGATATCAATACAAACATCCAGCCAAATCTAGGGCTGGGTTACTGTTTTTACTGATTGCATCCCACCAGAAATCACAGCTGAATATCCAAAAGAAAAAGTGTCCCTTTTAACCTGTGAAGGAAGGAACCTTAGCCATTATCTGTGAAGTAATTCCACACTTTTCATTTCCTAAAATGGATTGTATATTTTATCTGTTGTTGCTCAGTGTCTCAAACAAGTGCTGCGTTGCTCATTAGATCTGTGAAGATGTGTGTGAAAAAGAAAGCACAGGGAGACTCTCCTTGATGGTGACAATAATTACAGCCCTAAAAAGCAAAAATAGGCAGAATTTCACTCAGAGGCATTCCAACCTCTGCAGTCATTACAGGAGTTTAGTAACAGCAGATTCCACAGAGCCTTTGTGCTCAGGTGAATTTAAGCAATCTGATGATGCACTTGCCCTCATGAGACCATCTAAATTCATTTAACACCCCCTGTGAGGGCCTGGGATGTCCCCCTAGAGCTGCCAGCAGTGGGACAGCTCCTCTGAGGGGTCTCAGAGATTGTGAGGATGCTGTAGAGATGTTTTAGCCCAGCTGCAGGGACAATCCCCTCTGTCCAAGGAAGTGTTAAAATGTTTCCCTAATAATTGACTGCTTTCTCTTCTTCCCAGGGCTTCTTTGTGTCAGTATTTTACTGCTTCTTGAATGGTGAGGTAAGTAATTCACCCTTGGGAGGTGGAATTTGTTTGATTGCCTGATCACAGAGACCTGAGATGTTTTTCCTGGGGGTCACAGTCCCATCCTTCTCCTGTAGAAGGCTCTTAATGTGCACCTGAATTTCTCACCCTTTTTTCCTCAAAACTTTGTCGATTTCAGACTACTACCTGTGAGATCAGGGCAGAGGAAAAGAAGTTTTGTCATATTACAAAATTTCTGTTCTTCATCTTAAGGCTTCTTTGAAGTTTGTCATTAATTAAGAATATGATTTCTGGGCATAGCTAATTATTTCTCTTGTTAAGGATATGCTGCAGGTGACCCATTTCTATAGTGCCATGCTGAGTCGAGTGAGTTTGTCCATGTGGGTCACTATCTCTGAGTGATCAGTGCCTGGTGCATTCAGAAAACAGGGTTGAAAACAGATTAAATCAGAATTAATTGGAGATAGTGCTACTCAAGCAAGAAATACTTCACTAATATCCCTCCGTGTTTGACTTCCACCTCAAAGTGTGAGAGATTTCAATCTTTCCCCTGCTTACATTGTCAGTGTCTCATTGACCTGCATTAAAGTGTGTCCTCTTTGTCCAGCTAAAATTTCAGTCTCTGCAGAAATTAATTCCATACTTCATGTTTCCTGCTCTATTGGTATAAACTTTGTTTGTGCTGCTTCTTAATTTCATTGTGGGCTATGAGAAAGAATGGGCATGGCTTCAAAGCAGCAGTATTGTATTTTAAATACTGTATTTTTATTGTATTTCTTTTGTTTTATTTTACATTAGTAACTTTTCCTCTTCCTCATTAATTCTGAGGTGATGTTAACAAGAAGCAGCTCAGTTTTCTCACGTTAAGCGCATGCCACTTTTATATCCTGGCAGCAAAGTTCTCAGTTCTCTTTCCAACTTTCCTTCCATAAATTGTTACCATTCCATTTGCCTCTTAAAAAAAAATAGGGAGTTTAAATCTTCCTCCAAAATACAGGTGCCTACAGAACTACATTTGCTACATTGACATTACTGTGTCAGGGGAGGTTTGGGTTGGAGATCAGGAAAGGTTCTTCCCCCAGAGGGTGCTGGGCACTGCCCAGGCTCCCCAGGGAATGGGCACATTCCCAAGGCTGCCAGAGCTCCAGGAGTGTTTGGACAACACTCCCAGGGATGCACAGGCTGGGATTGTTGGGGTGTCTGTGCAGGAGTTGGACTGGATGATCCTTGTGGGTCCCTTCCAACTCGGGATATTCCATGATTCTATTTGCCATGTTCATCAGGTCTGCACTGTTAGGGCAGCAGGAGAATCTTCCTGTAGGCAGCAGGCTTTTAAAATGTCTTTTTTCCTTTCTTTTTCCACTGTTGTCCCAGTGACCATCAGGGGCTGGAGCCCAGGCTGTGTGGTCTCAGAGCCAGTCAGGACTTTCTGTCACTCCACTCCCATTTTGTGGCACTCAGGCTTGGAGCTGCTGGCTGTTCACAGCAGGTTCTCACTCTTTTGGCTGTTCACAGCAAGTTCTCAGTCTTTTGGCTGTTCTGGCATTCTTTCAGCTCTTTTTACTGGGAGAAATATCCAAATATCCCCTTCCCTACAGCAGTCCGAAGCCATGAGCCAGCTTCCCATCTCCTGTAGCTTCGATGAGTTCAGACATAATCGAGCCTGTCAGAGGAGGATTATTCACCTCATGCACTTCTAGGCCTTGATAACAATCCACTGGGAAATCTGGAATGATCCCAGAAGTGATTTTCCAGCTGTATCACATTGCTGTCACTGTGGGAACGGGCATTTCTGAGGGAGTCACTCCAAGGTTGAGACACCCAGCTCAGGATGTTGATTCATTTCCCTAAGCTCAGATATCTGGTGCTGCTGGGGAGGCTGCAGAGGATCTGAGGCATCTCTGTGGCTCCCACCAGCTGATAGAGGATCTGGAGAAGATTCACATCTGATTGGGAAGTGGGAAAAGCAGGTGGGATTCAATGGGGCTTCTCAAATGGCTCTGTGTCAGTAATTCAAGCCAGGCAATAGAACCTTTTTGCATTTAAAGCTTTTCCTCAGCTTAGTCTACAACAGGCACCTCCATCTGCTCACCTGAGCAGCTCCAGTCTTTGCTAGCAGTCTGGGCTCGTTCTCCACTGCGTGCCCAGACACCCTGCTGCCATGTGGGCACCCACAAAAGATGAATTTGGGAGGAAAAGTTTTCCCTGTGGCATTTCTTGACATCTAATGTGCAACTTCCACTTGACTGACTAAACCGTGGCGACTCTCTGACTGCTTCTTTGAGGTACAATGCAAGTCCAAACCCCCCAGATATTACAATATTGTCTATTTCAAAACTGTAAAAAAACTTTGGGTTTATCTTAATGTACTGTGAGAAGGGGGTTTTTTTGGAATATCATGAAGGATTTAAAGGATAAAATTGCCTGTTCTGTGCTGGCCTCAGCTTTGCACAGCAGCAAAGAAAGCAGCACACTCAGTGAATATTCAGAGCTTTCTGAGTGTATAATCACACTGTCCAGAACACAAATCTTACAGTACACTACTTTAAAAGCTGAGCTGCTCCCAGCCAGGCATCCCTACTAGAAGTCCTGATGAAGGCAACGCCACTCAGTGCCCATGAGGTACCAGATTTTGCTCAAAAACGAGAAAATAACCTTTGAGGAGTAGTCTGGAAGTTTCACAGATATCACTGAAGCCTTGTTATTGTCTCCTCAGTGAGCCTGATGTTTCTGTCTCTGGTAGATGGGCTGATAAGTTACTGTCTCAGCAGGTTTGAAATACTTCAGGTTTTCCAGTTGGAGCAGAGCTGGGTTCTTTAAACGCATGGAATGGTCTTTACCAGGTTACTCATCCCCCACAGTGCCAAGCCGGCTCCAAATGATGACCCAAGCAAAAAGCCTGGAAAATCCATCAACTTCAGCTTTAATAATGCTGTGATCTCAGCTGCATCTCTTCCACCCCATATTTGATACACATCCCGCTGGGTATTTACAGATTGCCAGTAACTTTTGAGCAGAGCTCAAAAATTATGGATTGCCCTCAAAAAAAACCCCAAAATATCCTTCATGAGATGTTCAATGAGTGCTTCATGTCTGAGAGACTTGTCCCTTCACAATTTGTGTTTCCTTTTGCTATGGGACTAAAAGCTGCTGCATTTAGTGGAAGACAGAGGAAACACAACTGTGGGTTCCTCAGGTGTGAAAGAATGGCTGCATGGATGTTCTACTCCCTAAGTAATCACATTAAAACCCTTGATTTGGGTTTGTTTTTTTTCCTGAGGCTCAGCGTGGGATTTCACTGAGTTTTCTCATCAGGAAGTATTTTTGAGGAAGAAGGAGAATAATAGGAAATAAAGGAGCAGAGGTGATGTTTTCAGCAGCCACTGAGAGACCCATGCAAAATTCCTTCCCTCTCAGGGCTGGAATTGGATGCAGCCTTGTGCTGGATTTTAATGTTCTCAGAATAAGGAGAGGCTAAATTAACCCCAGCCCTTTATGAGGAAAGGGAATTGTGCAATGAATTTACTGTCTGTATTTTAAAGTGCACAGAGAGATTTTGAATAGAGATTTAGTAAATGTTGAGACTATTTCTCAATCTGATGTGAAAATCACTTGGTTTGGGTACAGAGGAAGCATTAATAGCAGTTACTGGAATCTGAGCAAATGGCAGAAATAGTTACTTAAGGCTGCATTTTGATAGAGTCACAGGAAATGGACCCATGTGTCCTGACAAACCTGTGTGAACTGAAAATAAAGAGGAAAGTTCTGCTGGCTCTGGTAGCTTTTTTCTGTACCCCTGAGTCCAGTTCCCACAATATCTGAGCAGCACGGTCTGTGTAGTTTCAAAACCTCAGTACAACTAAAACTGGGTTTGAAGATCAAAATCAACATCTTAAAAACACTCAGGATGTGAGAGGCTGTTCCAAAGAAGAGTTTGCCTACAGAGATGCCAAGACTTGGACTCAATGATCCTTATGGATCCCTTCCAAACTGAGATATTTTGGGATTCTGGGATTCGCTTCTCTGAAGTTTCTGTCCCTTTGAGTTTTGTCTGTGAAGTTTGGAAAATGAAACATCTGAGAGCTTTTTTCCTCCGTAACTTCCGTTGATTTAAACAAACATACCTTGAGATCTCGCCAAAAGTGACACCTTGGTGACACCTGAGACCACCATAAAACGTCCTGATTTTCAGTGTTTTGGTCTCACAGACGTGGCACCACTGAAGGGAAAAAGTGAAGCCATTAAATTGCAGTCCATGCAAAGAATTTTAAAGGGGATGAGTTTATCTCCTTGGTTGTTGAGTGGACATTTGCCCTGGGCATGCAGTCACCTCCCTTGCCCTCATTTCCACAGAACACAGTGTTTCACACAGCTCCTGGACTGGCTTTCTTGGCTGCAGTGGGAGAGGGTGTGTCAGGCCCCTCAGCTGGAGATAAAAAATCAGTAAATCAAAGAACCAATCTAAGATCACCACCATTAACCACACACTGCCAAGCCCTCCACTGAACCATGGTCCCATCTACAGATTTTGAACACTTCCAAGGATGGGGATTCCACCACTTTGTCTGTCGGCCCCTTTCAGTGCCTGACCACCCTTTCAGTGAAAAAATTGTTCCAAATACCCAATTTAAACCTCCCCTGCTGCAATTTGAGGCCCTTTCCTCTTGTCCTGTCTCTTCTGACGTGGGAGCAGAGCCCAGTCCCCCCCTGGCTGTCCCCTCCTGTCAGGGAGTTGTGCAGAGCCACAAGGTCCCCCCTGAGCCTCCTTTTCTCCAGGCTGAGCCCCCACGGCTGCTCCTCATCAGATTTGTGCTCCAGACCCTTCCCCAGCTCTATTCCCTTCCCTCTTTCCAAGCCAACACTTTACACACAAATTATTGCAGTGAATCCACAGAGGAGGAGCAGCTCAGATTAAAAGTTTACAGCTTTTTATGTTTTATTGCTTCTGAAAAGTTCCGAAGCTGTTTTGAATGAAGTGTGTGTGCCATGGATGGACACAAGGGGCCGTTGGCACTTGACTCATTAATTTGTTTAGAGACTTTATGGAAAAAGACTTATCTTTTTTTGGACATAGAGAAACACTAGAGGGCTAAAATATGCAAATTTCATTTAATTCAAGTGGAAAAGAGCATCTCTGGACTTCCAAGAAAATTGACAATGAGAGGTTTCTGAGAATTTGAGATGTTACGAAAACTGACATAATGAAAAATCTGTATGCATTTATGCTGAATGCCACTTCAGAAGAGTGAAACCAGCTTGTGAACTTCTTTTTCAATGACTGCAAAAAACAAGATGCTCCTCCAAATTTTTTCCATCAACTTAGAGATCACAAGACTGAATTTAATTTCAGATAACACTGGATTTCAGAAGAAAAAAGGGTTTAGGCTGGAGTTTCTTGGAACAAGGATAGATAGACTTTAGGGCATGTAGTGACAGGACAAGGGGGAATGGCTTCAAACTGAAAGAGTGCAGGTTAAGATTGAATATTGGGAAGAAATTATTCTTTGTGAGGGCGGTGAGGCCCTGGCACAGGGTGCCCCGAGAAGCTGTGGCTGCCCCTGGATCCCTGGAAGTGTCCAAGGCCAGGTTGGGCAGGGCTTGGAGCAACCTGGGATAGTGGAAGGTGCCCTTGATAGGAGTGGGATTGGATGAGATTTAATCCAAGTCTTGGTGACTTCCAAGCCATGCAGTGAATCTGTGATTCTGTGAATGCCTTGAAACTGTGCTGGAGGAATGCATTCCCACACAGCTCCTGCTGGAAAATTTTCACTGCAGGTCAGTTTTTCCTTTCAGTCCTTTAGTGTGCACCTTCTGCTCAGGGGAAGATGGGCACAGCACTCCCAGCATTTCTCTTCTACCTTTGACTGATACCAGACAAAGCTTCTTCAGAGGAAGATGGATCTTCCATCCAGCTCCCTTCCTGGTGTCGGGTCTACCTTTTAGCCAGACCTTCTTAACAGTGATGGTTTTCTCCTGAGACAAAAGTATTTCAGAGAGAGGCAGAGAGTTCATTTATAGTGTTTCATATCCCAAACAGGGTTGGCTCCACTCCTGCTACCTCAGCAATGATGATGGAAACAAGAGGATAATGGAGGAATAAAAATCTCTGCCTCCAGGGATCACTTACCCTTGTTGCTAGATGCTTCATGCAATTTCCAATTACCACCAGATCCCTCAGGGATTTCTGGGATCTTTGGAAACCTTACCAGCCATGATGGGAGATCCCAACACAGCCATCCCAGAGCTGGGAATGGAAGTGACAGTGTTTGAGAACAACCCACGTCTGTAAAGGGATGGTGCTTGATGAGGGGCTGCTCAGGGAAGAGCAAGCTCCACTCTGAAACTGAATGAAGGGAACAAGGAAAATCCCGATTAAACCGGGAAGAAAAAATGTAATAGTGAGGATGTTTAAGCACTGGAAGAAAAGCTGAAAGGTGTTTTGAGGTCTCTGTCCTTGTTTGTGCTCAGAATGACTTGATAAAACCCCGACATAATCTCAAAACTGGATAAAACCACTGTGCTGGATGTGCTGTGATCATGGCATGGGAGCAGAGGCCTTCTGATGTCCCTTCCAACCTTAATTTTTCTATAATTCATGAGTTCTGTGTCCATAATAAAGTGCCTGGCCTTCATTTCTGTCCATATCCTGGATGGATACATAACCACCCAGGCCTGAGTCTGAAAACATCCTTTTAGAGCCTGAATTCTTAGCTCAGGACTCAGATTCAGTGTTATCTGACCAGTATCAATAATCATCTATGAAATGACATTTAGAATGGAAAGCAATTAGCTGGCTTAGAGAGAAAACATCATCAGAGAGGAATAGATCAGGTGCCACTGTAAATTATTCTCACAACAAGGTGTGAGGCAAGGATAAATATGTTTCATTTTTTTTTCCTGTTGACCCTTTAGCCAAGCACCATCTGTCTCTCAAAATCTATTAAGCTCAAAGTGGCTTCCTTTGATCTGATCATCTTGGGAGGCTGCTTATTAGAACTGCCAGCTCTGAGTCACCCCTGGAATGGTTACTCATCATCCCCCTGCCCATCAGCACAGGCAGGCTCTACATTATTCATCCCGAGCCCAGAGGACACGTATTAAACATTCCTTAAAATCTCTGAATAAATATGAATGTGGAGGTGGACTAGAGGGCTAAAGTTCAATTCCATCTGCTCTGAGGGTCCTTTCCCATCCCATTTTCCTCCTCATTGCACCACTGATGATGTGAGGGTGACTCCAGAGCACCCCACAACAAGGCCACAGGGGCCTGAGGTGGGCTGGATGCACCCGTGGCCTCCCTCTGCTCTGGGTCCTTTGTGGCCCAGAAGAAAGGAGCAGCATTTGTCTCCACACAAAAATGTGTGGCAGATCTTTATGACTAATCAGAATTGTTGCAGCTTCTTGAACTGTTATTTATGATAACAAAAGGGCATTGCTGTGGTCTTAGAAATAAACCTTGACATCCCAGGCTGGCAGGTGCTGTGAAAATACCCCCAGATTGTAAAGAATTGCTGCCAAAGACCCTGAGGAAAAACAGAAAAAAAAAGGGGGGGGGATTGCAGACCAATTAAGCAGGATAATTTTTTTTTTAGGCAGAAAAAAACTCCCATAACAATGTTACATGAATGGCGGTGTGATGTTGGGTACCTGTTGAAACAAAAACCAACATTCTACCCAAGCTTTGTTTTTGTTTCCTTTGAGCCTTGCAGGTTGTTTTGACTGCATCCCTTCCTGACCTGGGCAGGATTAGCTGCTGATAATGGCATCTTTCTGGGGGTGTTCAGTTGGATATTTTGTGTGGTGGTGACATGAGCACCCTTGGTCTGAGGGCTCGGGCCTGTGGGAGCCCTGCAGAGCCACACCAGCAGGGTAGGACACAGGTGCAGTGCTCAGTGCTGTAGTTTATTTATAAAAAACATGGATGAAGACACTCCTGTCTCTCTGGGAGCATTAGGATTCCTCACCTGGAGATCCACAGGTCTGTCAGCCCCGGGGTCTCTGTGCTTAGGCCACTCTGTGTCTTTGCTTCAAATCATTCTGTGTTTGATCCTTCCAAGGGCCTGGAGAGGTTTGACCAACAGCTGCTTCCCAGCATTTACTATTAAATACAGCATTTGCCATCCCTCCTCCCTGAGGGACACCCTGAACCTTTGGAAAACTTCTTTGAAGGCATCACCTTACATTTATTTTAGTTCTGTTAAGTAATATATGGGATTTCACCCCCAGATCTTAAACACTTTATACATGCACATAACCAGCTGAGCTTATCACCTTCAGCTTCGTGTATGGGCAGTGATTCCCACAAATGAGGGCAGATTTCAACTGGCCTGTTTTAGTTGTCTCTTTTTGATGAGGTGTTCCCAATACCTTAGGCCTTACTAAGTCTCTGCTGGGTGCAGGGAGAGGCCAGGACTTCAGAAATCTCATGGAAGTGAATTTCACTGCAGAGGCAGGCGCAGTGAGACCAGTGCCTTGGAATTTAAAGATCCATTTTGCTGATCTGGACATTGCTTGGAAGTCCCTCTTGTTCATCTGTAGCTTACAAAAAGATTGATTCAATCTTCATCAGCCTTCCACAGTTTGCACCGCTGTTCAAAGATGTCGAAAGTTCAAAGTTCTTCTCCAGTCACCTCCAACTGCAGCATAAGGATCAGAAACGCCTCACAGAAGGTGCTTAAATGTAGGTGGAAGTTGTTGAATTCACCACTGCAACCTGTTTTCAGAGAAAAAAAAAAATCAGTCTGTTTTAAAGCCCATCAAGATCTATATGAATCTTACTCATTTAATTAATTTGCCTTCTTATCAGGATTTCTGGGAATAAAAAATGGCATTTGAGCAAAGCAAGAACTTACTCAGAAGACTACTGAACACTATGAATACACAGACTGGATATTAGAATGAAATTCTAATATGTGAGGGTGGGGAGGCCCTGGCACAGGGTGCCCAGAGAAGCTGTGGCTGCCCCTGGATCCCTGGAAGTGCCCAAGGTCAGGCTGGACAGGGCTTGGAGCAACCTGGGACAGTGAAAGGTGTCCCTGCCCATGGCAGGAGAGTAGAATGAGATGATTTTTGAGGTTCCTTCCAACCCAGCCCATTCTGGTATTCTGTGATTATTCTACAGACAGAGAGGACCTGCTGTCTGTCTGGCCCTCACTTGTCAACACTTCCAGGTGAGGGATGTTCCCAGGGGACAGAGGATGGTTGCATTTCAATAATCTTAATTCCAGCTTCCATTCCCATAGCATTTATTCCTACTCTTCTTATCAGACACCTACGTATCTTTTATATAACTATTATATTTTAGTAGTATTATGTCAAAAAGCCGCAGGTGAATGGGCCCCTTTGTTCTGTGTAAGTGGATCAAAACTTCTTCCTCTCTGCTAATGACACATGACATTTCTTCCAAAA
Source organism: Cyanoderma ruficeps (assembly GCA_008694505.1). NCBI lineage: Eukaryota > Metazoa > Chordata > Aves > Passeriformes > Timaliidae > Cyanoderma > Cyanoderma ruficeps. The sequence continues at coordinate 2,441,751 of VZDJ01000046.1, forward strand.
TCTGATTTTTAATGTTGCTCAAGGCTCTTTTCTCAGCTCAGTTCTAGTTGATGGCTGCAAGAAATTAGCCAGTGTCTAGCACAGGTAAGAGCAGTACAAAGTTGATGTCTATCTTGTCAAGAGAAAACTTTCTCCAAATGTTTTCATCTTTCTCTCCATCTCTTTCATTCTCTTTGTTATTCTGCTGTGGAGGAGGGGGAAGAGAGGTTTCTAACAATATTTTTTATTTAATATGATCTAAAAGTTTGACAAGTCCCCTGGTTAGGTGATCCAGTCAGAAAAGAAAAACTGTCACCCACTGATTTCCTTTCTTCCCATTATCCAAACCCTTTCTCTTGACTGTTCCAAAGCAGTGCCCACACTCTGTAGGCACAAATAATGTTGGCAAACCTGATTTGACCACATGCTCAGAAACTGATTTATTCACTGTACACAGAGCAGAAAGAGATGAAAAGGGCAATTCTCAAAGAGGATCTATTTGCAAAAAAAGGCAGACCAAGGGTCAACACAGGCACCCAGCTCTGTGCTCAGACCAGGGATAATTTTGGTCCTCTCAAGCAACTCGAGTTCCACAGAGGTGAGGCTGATAATTTGTGTTCCCAAGACTCCTTGGGGAGCTCTAAGCACAGCCTGGAGCATCCTTGGGCTGTTAGAGGCCAGTGCTGGCAATTTCAGGTCATGACTCTGCTAATGCTGACTCTGGGGCATGTCCTGTCTCTAGGAATGGTTAATAAACAGAGGAGGCTGCTCTTCCAGAGATTAACAACCGTGTTTGATAGTTGATATTTTGCATTCTCTTTTTCTTTTACTCTTCCACTCTGCAATAGCTTTTTTTGGTGTCTTTTAACACATTTACAGCAGCCACAGCCAGTTTTTTCTTTTCTTACCTAAAGTTAACCTAGCATTTTTTTCTGAGTTCAAGTACAAGATAGAAATTTGACCTTAACCATTTCTGCTTGCACTCTGGTCACATACTAATTGCAGTTAATTATTCTGTCATTAAAAAATGCTTTGCTCTCACCCTTGAAAGTGCAGAGCCCATTTCCATGTGTCCAATTAGGAATGGCTCCAGCTGTACAATAAGACAGCATTTTTGTTGGTTTTTCTTTTATCCTGTCTAAAACAGGATATCACAAAAGCCAGCTGCTTGTTTAGACTCACATCTTTGTCTCCAGGTGGCTCTTTTTGACTTGGTTGGCTTGAAGCACAAATGATAAATCTAATCTGGCTTCACTGGCTGAGTAAGTATCTCTTCACACTGGTCGCTCAGAAAAAAAAAAAAAATCACTGCAGAAGAAAGGAGGAAAGTTTTCTCTGACAGTATCTCAGCATTTGGTGATATCTGGGGAGAAAGGAGCATTTGAGAAGCAACATCCCTCCGTGACTCAGGTCTTCATGGGACAATTGCCCATGACAATGGTCTGACACTTCGTGTGTTACTTAAACCACCTGTCTGAAGTACCAGCATTCAGTTAAGCTGGGTTTCTACCCAGAGGAACAAGGACTGCTTCATCCCACGTGTCTAAGAGCCATCCTCAGGGGAATTGTCTCTCTTCCTCCACTGTCTGGATTGGAAGCATAAATAATGGATCCAGTAATTGGATGGGGCTTGGAGCAACCTGGTCCAGTGGAAAGTGTCCCCGTCCATGGCAGGGGGTTGGAATGAGATGAACTTTACGGTCTCTGCCAACCCAAAACATTCAGTGATTCTGTGATACTTGGCCAAGACTAGGTGTGTGTCTTTCAGGGGAGGTACCTCCCCCTTTGCATGGACCCTGGCACGTGGATTTGGCTTTGGCTGTGCATTACATCCTCCCTCCCATCCAAAATCAGGAGCAAGGCTCCCTCTGCCACTCCAGGTGGAACCATGGTAGGTTTGCAAATAGTGAACTTCCAGAAAAGTACAACACCATGGCACAGCTTTCCAGTGTTCCTGTTTTCCCAGGAGGGTTCAGTGAGGCAGGGAGGTCAGTTTGGTGAGAAGGGGATGATGGTCAGCAGTCCATCATGATGATTGAGTCTGTCCATCCTGACTCTGCTGTTCCATTTAACTGTGTCATTCAGCTCATTTTATAACCTGACCAAACCCCATCATGAAACTGGCAAAGAGGTGTTGGAGCTGCTGCTTCATAATGAGAGGCTCTTCCAGAAACCCTCTGCGCTGTTGTTTAACCACATTGTTCTCATTTTCATCTCCAAATCATTCATCATGATCATGTTCTTCCCGGCAGTGCTGTCTTTAATTCCCCTTTCACTGGGTGTTCTCTCTTCTCTTTCTCCAATTCCCTCACATTCTTTGTTTCATTCATTAGGTTGTCTGACTCCTACTAAGTGTAAAAGATTTTATCATTTATATTGAAACAAATCATTGATTCAAAATTAGAAGAAACCCAGTGTGCCTTTCTCCTCACCTTGCCTGAGAAATCTGCAGCTGCTTGTCTTAAATCACAGAATCACAGCATCAGTTAGGTTGGAAAGGAGCTCTGAGATCACTAAGTCCAAGCTATGATTTAAAACCCCCGTGTCAACCGTGGCAGCAGCACAGATCACAGATAGTTGAAAAAACAACCAAAGAAATAAATCCTCTGCTCTGATTTGCATCAGTCTCTGCCTTCTAGAAGAGCTCTGATAGAAAAGCCACATTTCCAGGTTCAGGATTCCCCTGAAAAGGCACCAAAGGCCCAATTGCAAAACTGTTTTCCAGGCTGGTACTCATAAACCTGCAGTGGGGGGTATTTCATGGACAAAGCTGTGATTAGGGAGGATTGTTTGCTGCCAGACCACAGTTTCTCAGTGGCAATGCTACAGCCCAGGGCTCTGAAAGCCCACCCAGAAATGGGAAAATTGAAACCAGCCAAGAGAAGGAGAGCAGTTTCCCCCTTTCTGTGTCCTCCTTGTGAACTCTTCTATATTTTAGCCATCAAGCCTTCACCCTGTTCATCTGGGGCACCTAGAACTGACAGGGTGTGGTTTGGGTTGGAAACACCTCCAGTCCTGGAGCTCTTCAACTCACCTGAGCATCTTTAGGATGTTTGAGCTGCTCTGAAGTGGGGTTGGAGACCGTGTGTGTTCCTTGCATTTTGAGTAGCCCCCTCAGAGCCCCTGCACACAATCCCCAAGCTTTCAAAGACATGAAGAAAAGCAGTGGCTCTTCATCTTTGGGCAGTTGTTTTTCGACTCCACCTTCCCTGCAGCACCAGTGGTGGTGACAGACACGCCCAGGGTAGCTCTGATTGACCTCACCCAGGTGCTGAGAGCTGAGAACCTGTGCCAGCATGGGCTTCACAGCCTCTGAAAGCTTCTCCAAGGTCTTGTGCAGTTGCCATGGCAGCTGATCCCTTTGAGGTCTCCTCCACAACAGCATCACTGCTGGTAATACCCAAAGTTCCCCTTGTCTGGGGTAAAACGAGGCTTAAAACAATCCTTTGCTTTTGAGGTATGCAGTGAAAATAAGTACAGTAAAGACTAAAAAACATCCAGGGTTAGCAATCAATATTGTCTGAACTTATCTAAATTTATAATCCAGACATCTTAAATAGAACTGGTTGTCCAGACTCATTTTATAACAAATTAAAGGAAGCAGGTACTTTTCATCTGACCACAAATCTCTGGCCTGTTTTGGACACTTGCTTTAGAAGGAGATGAATCATCCCCTTTGACCTCACAGACTGGTTCTGTCTTGGTGAGGAGGAGATCTATAGGTCAGTTGAGGTGCATTGTATATATTACATTATTTATTACTCCTCTTTATAAAAAAATGGCTTTGATAAAGGAAGCCCTGGCTTGATACAGAAGTTTTATGTAGCAACACTTCTTTCAAGGTTCACCAGATTTCAGGTTGGCAGCAGAACATCAGCATCCTTTCCAAGTGTCATGAATATATCAGGCTTTGGGCTCTCCAGGAAGCTGGGGCCGTATTCCTCTCACCTGATTTTGTTGCCTTATTTATCTCCCTGGGTTAGGAGTCTGAATTGCTTTCCTCTCTACAGTAAGCAGATACCAACAAGAATATCCAGAAGTTGGTCCAAATGCTTCATGTCTGGTTATGACTTTGAGTCTTCTCTGCCAGGGATTTGGTCTATTTTAGGAGTATTTCAAGCCTTCCCTCCCATTGTGTTTGAGGTTTAGGGTTCCTTTCTCCTGTTTTTCTCTTGCTTATAGATGCATATATTTGAGCCAGAGTTCCTGTGCTCTCTCTATGCTCCATGCAAAAAAACCTAAAAAAACAAACAAACAAACAAGAAAAACAACCCACACTTAAATTCAAGGTTCATCTGACCTATTGGTCAGCACCTGCTCAATGACCTTCTGCTGATGTGGAGCAACTTCCACTGCCTGCACGAGGTGCTCAAAGGGGCTGGGTCATGTGTGCCTGTGTTGCTTGGTTAGATCCCCTGTGCTTCTTCACATACAAGGGCAGCAGGGGCCCCTGGGATGGGGCTCTCCAAGAATTCCATCAGATCTTGGACAGACCTCCATCGGGTCCAGTCATGCTGAGAGCTTGATTCGGCTGCAAATGTTTAGGCCTGTTTGAAATGCTCTAGGGTTTAAGATCAAGATCAAATACCAAGGCTTATCTTGGTATTTAAGATGCCAGATATGAGACATGAGGTGAGTAAAAGCCATGTTTTTTCCCCAAGTCAAGCACTCAAGATTGAGTATCAGTGAATTAGAAGCTCCATTGAGGCATCTGAATCAGTCCCTGTGATGCCTTGAGAGGCTGCCTGGAACAGGCTGGACAATGTTAAAGGAATAAAGTAGGTGTTTATTAAAAGGCATTTAAGGGATACAGCTTGGGCAGTAGAAGAGCCTGGTGGAGGCTACACTCCAGATGGACACCTGGTCACAAGTTTTCACACTTTTATAAGTTTTAGTCCATTTACATGTTGGGGTTAATTGTCCCGTTACAGGTTATGAAGTTCCATCCTCCCAGATTTCTCTCCCCAATTCGCTGTTGTTTGCACTTTTTGGGCCTGAAGCTGCGGTGATGTCCTTGGCTCTCAGGCTGGAAAAGGATTGTTTTGTCTGACTCAGCTGTGAAGAGAACTTGCTAACACTTTATATGAAGTTCAGAGTTATATACCAGTGCAGTACAGAGTCTGGAAAATACAAAAGCTAAAACTTAAGCCATCATTCCCCTCCTTTAGAGGCTTAAGGCATCACCTGTGTGTTTCAGTGCCTTGACAACATTGTCTCAGCACTGCCTCCATTTGCAGAGGACACTTGAAATTCTCCCTCCATGTTCTCTCCTGTGTGATACTGAGTAGCACGTGGCCAGAGTATAATAAGCCACGTGCTAACATATCAATCTCTGAGGGACCAGCCTTTCCAGAGAATTGGCTATAATTAATTAGCGAGACTGCTCCTCAGAGGTGTTTTGTAAATCAGGTTTAATAAGAAAAAATACCAAAATAACAAACGTTACAGAAAACAAATAATAAGCTGCACAGAAGCGCCTGAGAAATCTCTTGCACCTTGCTAAGACACCCCAAAAAGCCTCTCACTTCCTTAGTGCTCCTTCCAAAATACGGAATGTTCTAGGAGGGATAACCTGGCTTGCAGCCAATACGATCACCAAGAGACTTTGAGTTACAGTCAGAGCCCAATCCAGTGCTGGCACTGAGCCAAATTACAATGAGAAACCCACAGAATTTTCCAGCTAAACTTCCTTAGCGCGTCTAAAGGTAAACTGAAACTCTTCCCCTGTTTGGAAACACCTGCTGGGTGGTTTGGGGGATGCTTTACTCCACCTGTGTCTTTCCCCAGGTCCGTTCTGCCGCCAGGAAGAGGTGGCACCGCTGGCAGGACCACCACTCCCTGCGGGTGCGTGTGGCACGAGCCATGTCCATCCCCACGTCCCCCACCCGGATCAGCTTCCACAGCATCAAACAGACGGCGGCCGTGTGACCTCCCCAGGGACAGGGACACCGCCCACCATCACCACTCCGTGGCCTTCAGAGTCCTCCTGTCCTCACTCCTGCCCCAGAGCCCCTCTCTGCAAACTCTCCTCCTTTGTCCTCGCTGGTCTCTTCTCGGCGAGGGGCCCATCACCTCTCATCTCCCACATCCGTGATGCTGCTTTGAGGCAACCAGGAAAAAGCCTCCTGGAGCTGGTGGTGGTAAAACAGATTCAATGAAGGAACGAGTTCAACCCCGACTGCGTCCTGTGGAAGTTCACAGTGCAAAGTCTAAAACAGCACACTGGCAGGAATAATCGATTTTTTTCTCCTTCCTTTCATTTGTTTTGTTTTTATTCCCCCTTTCGTATCACGGTGAACAAAGACTATTTTTAACACCCTGTACATTGATTCCCAACGACTTCAACAGTCTGGTGTATAATAGCCCATCCCTTTCTTGTTTTCTTTGTAAAAAGTTTCTTCTCTGCAAAACTGTCGTTTGAGAACTCGTGGCAGCGAGAGAAAAGAGCGTCTGAAAAGTGGTGTGAAAAGCCTGAATTTACCTGCCTTCCCCATTTCTCTCTTGGACAGACTGGGGATTGTCAGGGCATTGCTGGACTGTTCCACACAGGGCACTTTGCCTGGCAAGCACCATGCCCTGCTCTTACACAAATTTTCAAAGGACAGGAGTGGCTCTAAGTACCTCTACAAAATACTCTCATTCCTCTTAGCCCCACGCTTCCAGCACAATGTAAGTGGAAAGCCTTTGGAAAGTGTTTTGTTGGGGTTTTTTTTTTTTCAGCTGAGAGGATTGGGGTGGGGATGGACAACTTTTCTGGGTTTAAAAAACACAAAAGGGAAGCACTGTAAAGATAATAATGATGAGAAGAGGATGTTTGCTTTCTGAGGATAATGCTACGTGCTGCACAAAGGTATCTCTTGAGCATTTTGAACTAGAGCAGTTGTATCTACCAGGCTTTTTATGTGATGTTCAAAAATACTGTATATTTTCAATAATAAACACTACTCTGGGTTGGTTTCAATAAAACCAGGCATCGTTTTCTTTACTCTGGAAAGGAAGAGGACACCTGACTTGAGAGTGGTTTTGTGGCTAAGATCAGGGAAGGAAATTTTGTTTGATAATGAGCCAAGAAGAAGAACAACCTCGTGATAAAATCCTAACAAAAGGGGCATTTAAATGGAAGAAGAATTGCCTCTCTTCTCAGCTCATGGTCTTACACTGGATCCCTGTCGCTCTGCACTCTCTCCACTGGGATTTGCCACAGCAGTAGGAAAAATGTTGTGTTACATATTCTCCATCACCTACATCTCAACAGAGCTGGAGTAATTATGCTCTTTGCATTTTTATCAAGCTTACTCTGAACTTTCTTCAGATGTTTTATAGGACTTCCCAGCACGAGCTGGATTTAAACCTCCAGATTTATGTTGCTCTAGTTTTCAGGGGCTGGAAAATCTCTTGGAAAACACTTATAAATCCCCTGCTTTTGGGTGTTGTGTGGGGGGATGTCTGTCCTAACAGCTCAGTCATATTCAACTTTGAGCTTGCTGGCAATGAACAGCAAATTTAAGTAAACATTTTGTAACTTTTCTCTCTCCTGACTCATTTGGGTTCATGTGCCTCAAAGAGATAACAGAGGGAGGCAGGAGATTTGAGTGCCTGACGAGAGAGGACCAGGTCAGTGCTTTTATTCATCACAGTGGCAATGCACAGCCCCTGGCACCTTGTGTTTGAAGGGAGGGACACATCTACAGGTTAGAAAGACGTACAGGGAGTATCTCTGTGTTTGCTCTGGGCTATGCTGGGATGAAAAAGGGATTTGCAGTGCAGCAGATTCTGTCCAAAGTTGCAGGTTCTTGGTGCTGCCAGGAGTGTAGCAGACATCCAGACATGGAGCAGGTCTGAGTTGAGAAGAAATTTGGCATCTGGAGCAGTGAACTAGTGGTTAACTCTGGGGTCCTGTAGAGTTTAGAGTTTGCCTCAGTGAACCACTGGAATATATCAGTGCCAGGGCACCCAATTTGTGCCAGTGTTTTGGGCTATTGCTGCAATGCCCCTGTTTTCACTTAGAATAACATTCACTGAACATTTAAGACCAATAAATAGCTGAAGACAACTAAACTTGGTCTGTGCCTTAGTAAGTCAGGTGGCTGATCTCCCACTGCACTTGGTGCCTACACAAGGAAGCTGTGCAGCATGAAGAAAATAAAAACAACCTTTTCAGCTCTGCAAGCTCTCACCCACAGGACTTTGGAAGAAGTTTGCAGTTGACTTTCCTGACAGCAGCAGTGCTGCTCCTGTCTCTGCTGCACTGTCTGGTCCCACGGGTGGAGAGCAAACATCTGTCACCAACAGCATTTGGCACATCCAAGCTGGGATGACAAAATGCTCACCTTTCCTGGGAACACCAGCCACAGTAGCTGCTGATGCCATCCCAAGGCTGGGGGCTGCTCAGAAATGGATCCATTTGAGTTTAGCTCTTTGGAGATCAGCCCAGGAGAAAAACGCCTGGGAGCAAAACAGATAAGCAACAACTTCCATTTTCCCTGGGTAGACCTTGATAAAAATGCTGCAGGTGAGCCACACACCCTCCTGTCAAGAAAACAAAGATTTCTGAATTTGCACTGAGTGATGTTCATCTTGCCTTTTAACAGTGGATGAATGGTTTGATGATTACCCAGGATACCTGTGAGCAGAGCCACTGAGACCTGCCCCAGATGTCCAGGGCAGCAGAGAGGAGTTCCTTGGCCATATGTGCCCTCTCCTGAAGGTGAGGACTTGGCTGAGGAGCAGGAGTGTGGAAAAGCACCCAGGGAGCTCATGGATGCTGAAATCAACCCAAACCAGGCGTGAGACCCGGCAGCAAAGGTCTGGGATGTTTTGAGGGAAATGATTATTCCTTTCTACTCTGCACTCCTTAGACCACAGCCAGATGCTGTGCCCAGTTTGGTGACCCCAGTACAGAAGATATTAATAAACTAAAGCACGATCAGCCACAGGGACACCAAGATGCTCAGGTCTGGAGCATTCTCCACGTGCAGAGATGCAAGAGGACCTATTTCAGAACAGAAAAAATGGATTTTGGATGGAGCTGACAGCAGCCTGCCAGTACCTCAAGGTTGCTGACAGACCCAAGCCCTTCACAGTGGTTTGAGGCAGGAGGACCACAGGCAAACTGTAACAAAAGGCCAGATAAGATAAAAGGAGAAAATTTTTCCTCATAAAGACAGTTCAGCAGTGGGAGAGGTTTCCCAGTGAGGGTGGGAAAACCCTCAGAGGTTTCTCAAGACCCAAATGGAGAAAGCCCTGAGCAGCATTCTGGGCCTGCTGTGAGTAGGGGGTTTGGACTCCTGAGGTGCCTTACAACCTGGATTATCCCATCATCCTGGTACTGATACTGTCAGTCATGCCTCTAAGAAAAGGGAAGAATGAACATGATCAAGGTTTGGCTGCTGCCTCTTTTTTCATGTGCACCTCAGGGGTTTTGGAAACATGCTCGTGTCTCTCTTCAAAAGAAGCTTCTTTGTTTGCTGTCTCCTGGCAGAAAGGCAAAGATGAATAAAGTCACATCTCTTTAGGGAAAACTCTCCTCTTTACTTTGTGATGCCTTTTAAAACCGTGTGTCCCTTTCAACAAAATAATAATTTATGGCACAAGTCTGGGATGATTCAGAGGTAGCTTTTGGATCAGCAGGGACAGTGTCAGCTCAGCTGTGCCAGGAAATTGGTGGTGGATCTGTTGGACTGACAGCATCTGTGCACGTGTGTGTCTGTGTGTGTTTAAGCACACGTGTGTCCGTGGCCCCTCGTGCGTTTGAAGAAAATGGATCAAACTACTCTGGATTTACAGCTTATTGTGTGGGAGGAAAACAAAGCTGCTTGTGTTCAGTGAGTCATTATGGAAATGAACAACTCTGAGCACTCAAGTGCTTGAAACAGGACTCTCCAAAGTTCTTCCAGGAAAATGTTTGCAGTGCTGAGCGCTGCAGACCACGCGTGTGCCAACTGGCGCGGGGCAGCGAGCGTAAGCTGACTTTGGATCTGGGCTAATTGCTTCCCTCTGGCACCATTTAAATCTTTAAATGCCCAGTTCCAGCGTGCAGTGGAGACAGCTGTGCTGCAGTTACTGGGATGCAGTAGTTCAGGATTGGGGTTGGCTGCCATCACTGTACGTGTACGGGACAGCCAGGGGGTTGGGGCCTGAACACAGAGTATGGAACACACAGCTCCAGCTCCCAGCACAGCATCACACCCCTGGGGATGTGCTCTGCACTGAGAGAAGGCCCTGTGCTCAAGGAAATGGGTGTGGGGTGGAAAATGTGTTTTGAATGCTCCACTCAGGACAGTGTGGAGCAGGAGGCTGGGCAGAGAGGAGTTGTGAAGGGACAAAGCCATGCTCTGACCCCACTGGTCTCTGGTCAGACTCACTGTTTCATTGGTACGTTCTCCTGCAGACAGCCACCACAAGGCTCTTCTCTTAGTTCATGGGGAGGGAAAAAAGCAATTTTGGGATTATAACCCTCTGAGTACTGAGCATCCCTACATGGAAAGGATGTGAGTGTGAAGGTTTCATGTAAATCCTTCAAATTTTTATAGATTAATTCACTTCATTGCATTTCTCATGTGTGTCTCCCACAGACCTGGAAGAAGCATCTCAGGAGAAACTTTTGGAAAAGAGATAATATCTATAAATTTACTGATGGTAAAATGTGTAGTTAAAACAAAAACCTGGATCACCTGGATAATCCAGTTGGGTTCTACATCAGTTTCTTAAGTTTCTCCACTTGCTAATTAGTGCAGGAGAATGCAAATCCTGCTGGTTGGTGCAATTACCACAGAGCAGTGCTATGGTGACCTTGTGCTCTGAGGGGCCAAAGCTTTAAAGAAGAACTCCTCAAACTTATTATAATGAGTTTCCCAGGCACTAACGAGCCAGCCAGCCTCCAGGAGGGCTGTGTGTGCTCAGCACCACCCAAAGGCTGGGAAATGACCCTCCTGCCACATCTCCCCTCTGCACTCCTGCCAGAGGCTGAACCAATTAATTGCACTCTGCTGATTGGCAGGTGCCAAACGAGTGATTCAGTCTGCTGAGGTGGGAAAATGACAAATTGCAGCGCTGCTGGCCAGGTCACAGGGAGCAGCACCCTGCAGGGGGGACTCCTCAGGGTCCTCAGGGTCATGTTCATTCCTGGCACGGTGCTGAGGAGCTGCCCCATGCAGGGTGAGCAGGGAACAGTGGTTAACCTGGCTCATCCCCATCCTGGCCAGCCACAGCCAGCCTTAAACTGCCCTCCCACAGGAGAAATCCTGCATGTCCCTCAGCTGGCTTGCCTGGGGTTTGGTGGTTGACTCATTTTGACCTTTGCTGGTTGCTGACTTTCAGCCCAACAGTTCAGCCAGAGGCCAGTGGATCAGCAGCCCTGATCCTGGCACAGCAGGGATCCCCTCGACCTGGGAAACAGGGATTGCTGCTTCCCAGCAGGACAGAAAAGCTGACTCTGTGTGCAACAAAGCAGTGCAGGCCACAGGGCCAGCCCAGCTGCTCCTGAGGGAGATCTGATGTTGCCATGTCTCCCTGCAAGCCTCCTTGTCCAGCAAACAGGCAGGATTGGCCTCAGTTCTGTAAATCACAGGAGAATTGGGGTTGGAAGGGACCCTCAGAGGTGATCTGGTCCAACCCCCTGCGCTGAGCAGGGACATCTTCAACCAGGTCAGGTTGGTCAGAGCCCTGAGCAGGTACCTGTGCTCAGGTACTTCAGAAAGGTCATCAAGTCTAAGGAATAAAGAATGCTTCTCTTTAACAAAAGGATTATATCAGCTTTTGGAGGAAAAAAAACCCCAAACACAAATCATAGAATCATAGAATTACCCCTTCCCTCAGTGCCTGTCCACAGAGCAGCTCACACAGTGTGGGCTCTTCTTGCAATGTGCAACACCAAAATGCATAAAACCCCATAACCAACTGACAGCTTTGCACAACTCAGTCCACGTCTGAAACCTGGTGTACCTGTGGATTTCTGTTGGAAAAATGTCGGACTCAATTGACTTTATAAATACCCTCACAGGTGCTTGTGTGGTTTTCAGTGTATATCACCTTCTTTGACATATTTCTGACAGATCTTTGCAAATATCACAGATCCATGGAATCCCAGAAAGGGACCTTACAGATCATCTCCTTCCATCCCCTGCCATGGGCAGGGACACTTCATACTAGAAGGAAAATACTGAGTCCTGGGTTTGGAGTAGGAGAGTGATGTTTTCACTGGCCCTGAGCTACATCCTGTGCATGAAGGTGCACTGTCTGCACAAAGCAGCTCAACACGAACATCCACTGAGTTTGCTTGAAGGTTTTGTTTCAGCTTTGCTGATGGGCATTTTCTCCTTTTAATAAAATTCCTCATTTTGCATGTTTTGCACACTCACTGAGAAAAATCTGCACCCAGCAATATTCCTCCACATTTGTGCTGTGCTCCAGGCTCACTTTCACCTTGTTAAAAGCAGCTGCCCCTCTCATCCTCATGGTTTTCACTTTCTTGGTGTGCTCAGGCTTTCAATACGTGCACATACTCGCTTTGCTCAGCACTGACAAGCGTTGGGAAGTTGCTTGCAAAGCAAAACAAAAGAAAAAGTTGCACAAAAACATTTTCTCAAAGCTGCCAACATCATAAATCTTCAGGAGCCGTGCAGTTCCCTCTCCTGCTGAACTCATAAAGGCAGGGATGTAAAACCAAGCAGCTCCAATCTGCAGCCTCTCCAACTCTCTGTGCTCCCAGGGATTGGGAGGAAAGCCTCGAGCCTGTGCAGCCCCACAGCTCATTGTGTGCCTCTTTCCATAAATCAGCCATAAAACAGTGATGGGAGCTCCCAGCCACGAGATGTTTGTGGTTCACATGGGACAGGCTCCTTCTGAAATGATTGCAGTGTGCAGCACGAAGCTGAAATGCTGGGTAGTCAGAGTCAATTAAAAACCAAACCCATCAGACCTCCTGGTCCCTGGTTCAGCAAGTGGGGATCGTGTGTTTTCCCCTGTCACTTACACAGCAGCATCTTTCTGGGTGGTGTTACTCATCGGTCGCTCATAAATGAATCAACAGGCTGAACAATCCAACTGTCTCAGCTCGGTTCTGTTACTGTTCACAGGCAGTTTTATTGGCACCACTGGAGTAGGCACATGTGTCCCATCTGTGTCACTGCTGAAATCAGGATATTTTGTTTGCCAGCACCAGATTAACATCTGCATCCAGAATCACGTGGAAGACTCACCTCAAACCCTGCAGAGATCATGCCAGATGTGCAGCTGCTGCCACACACGGAGCATTTGGTGTGTGGGATTCAAAAAAGGCTTTCAAAAAGTGGGGGTTTCCCAAATATCTTTTTGCTTTATGAGAACTCCACAGGATTCTTGGCCCACCCCTGTCCCAAGCTAAGGAGAAATCTCAAATCTGCTGCAGGAGAAGGTACCAACACCTCAATTCCTGCCCCTCTGCAAGGGCAGGTGAAGCTCCCACCTTGTCGCGGGGCGAAGCTGGGCGTGTCCCAATTTAGGAACACTCAGAGAAGCTCCAGAGACTGAGCTGTACAAAGCTGTCTAATTATCTTTATTTTGACTCCAATATTTATAGATATGTACAGAGGTCAAGGGATTGGCCACACAGGTCACCACCCCCTCGACCTGGATGGTGGATAGCACCATCACTCATTTCTTCTCTCACAGGAGAAGTATGTAAACATTCTAAGAATAGATTTTATTTACATCAAGGCTGCGCTGAAAGTTCTACAGAAAGACAAGAGAACAGAAAAACTCGGGCAACACCACCTCTCCATCAGGATTCACCTCACTGAGAAGGACGACCAGGATGAGGTATCCCCATGTGTGTTTTCTACATCCTCTGTTTTGTGGTAGGACTAAGCTGAGAGGGGTAAAAAAAAAAAAAAAATAGAGACAGCAAAAGCTATAAAATAATTGTAATGCACACAAAGTGCCAAGGAAAACATTCCCAAGTCACGGTGCAGTTTTTCACAGCAGAACTGCTGGTCTTGGCTGGAGAGCTGAAGGAAGAAAAGTCCATCAAAAGCAACTCTGAGGCTTTCCTGACTCAGCTTTGGGACTGGGATGTGCCATAACCAGGCACGTGGCTGGAAGGAAGTCCCTGCTGTGGAGATGGAGATGGGAGCATGTTGTTTTTTATCTTCTTTTTGCCAGAGTTGGGATTAAATGCTCGAGATGATATTTCTTGTTCAGACTCAGATGTTTATTAGTTCTTATCTAAATTACAGTCTCACAAACTGTGAGTTCTACAGCACTTCTACCTAACAAATTAAAAATGGCCCCTGTCTCTTCCTCTACAAGGCCTTTTAAAGATAAACTGTCCAATTAAGAAATGACACCTAAATTATTTTTACTTTTAACCCAATAACCAACCACTCATGGCCCACAATGTGGATTTTTCTATCCAATTACAAAACACCACCCTGACCCATGAAGAAGAAAGTGAAAAAGAAGGACTCAGCCTCCACCCTAAAACCTCCATCTTGCTTTATGTATATTACTAGATACTAAAACCTTAAACTCTAAGTTTTCCACCCTGTGATATCACACACTACTATTCAAATCACACACCCACAATCCCAGTGCTGTCACTCAATTTTGGGAGCCTTTTCCACGGCCTCAGGTCAAATGCAGTGTTTCCTTGGGGGTCAGTGCCTGTCAGCACAGAAAGTCTGGAATTCTCAGTGCCCAGGGTTCCAACAGGAGCAGCCAGTGCTCCCATCCCCAGCAGTCCTGGGATGCCTGAGCCTGGTGAGCCTTGTGTGGGTGGGGGTGGCTCCTGTCTGCCCCGCCAGGGTAACCAGCAGAGCCTGCACACATGGAAACCTCTCCTGTGAGGAAAGGCTGGGAGAATCATTCAGCCCGGAGAAGTCTCTGGAGAGATCTCACTGCAGCCTTTCAGCACCTAAAGGGGCTACAGGAATCCCAGAGAGGGACTTTTGACAAGGGCAGGTAATGACGGAAGGAGAGGGAATGGCTTCAAACTGGCAGAAGCCACGGTTAGATTGGATATTGGGAAGAAACCCTTCCCTGTGAGGACGGGGAGGCCCTGGCACAGGGTGCCCAGAGAAGCTGTGGCTGCCTCTGGATTCCTGGAAGTGTCCAAGGCCAGGTTGGACAGGGCTTGGAGCAACCTGGGATAGTGGAAGATGTCCCCACCCATGACAGAGAATTTGGAAGTTGTTTTAATACCCTGTTTTAATACCCTTTAATAATGCCTTGTACACATGAGATCCCCCGGCTCACCAGAGAATTTTTACCATTATTCCACGTGTTGCAGAAGACATCTTGCAGTTTTCAGTGGATTTAATTGCCTCCTTCATGGACAAGAAGGTAAACAAAATGGGTTCACATGATGCCAAACATGATTTATCTGCAGTCTTCTGTTGTGATTTGTTAGTTAATTCATACACAGCTTGGATCAAGAGTCATTATGGGCCCGTGTTTTTCCAGCACAAATTCACTGTAAGTAAAGAAAAATTAGCTGCTCACATTAGTGCTCAGCCATAAAATTAAAAGGGAATTATTCAAGGTTCGACATGAATTAGTAAATGCACAGGCCAGTGGCGTTTTAGAGTCAGACACGGGAAAGTTAAAAACCTCTCTTCTGCCTTTTTCACAGATGCACATTTTATTTGTAGCATTTTGGAGAAATCAGTGAGTTTAACTGACTCATGACCATTTCATACTTGTCTGATTTCACAACAATAGTCAGGAGCTTTCAGAAAGTGCCCAAGTCTGAGATGGAGAAAATCTGGGATCCTCACATGCCAGTACTACAGCTTTTTCCAGATTTTTTTTTTTCTCTACTGATCAGGAATATATGATTAAATATCTCTATATAATCAATCCATCAACACATTTTTCAGATTTTAATGATCTACCCAGAAAAGTTCAAGGCCAGGCTGGATGGGGCTTGGAGCAACCTGGGATGGTGGAAGGTGTCCCTGCCCATGGTAGGGGGGTGGAAGTGGATGATCTCTGAGGTCCCTCAAACCATTCCATGATTCCATGACAATGATGAAAGAGGCATTGATTGAAATAACATTTTCCACACTTGTTTTCTTTGTGCTGTTCCTGGCAGAAGAGGTGTGCAGGCCTGCAGGGAGCAGTGGTGGATTTTTAAGCAGCCTAAAAGCTCTTCCATATCCCCAAGGGTAGGAACAGCCTGGGGGAGAATTGTGGAGATCTTCTTGTAGGAAGGTCCTCCCAGGGTTTTAACAAGCTCCCAGCAATGTTTGCTTCTCCAGAAAACTCTACCCTTATTATGGAAAGTTCTCCTTTGCCTGAAGTTAACCTGTAGTAAAGCACTCCACACCTGAGCAAGTGTTCTCCATTAGGGAAAGGTTTGAGGCTCACTCCTTGTATTTCTTATAAGGTAAAGGACCCAGAAACCTCTTTGCTGTCCTGTCAGTAATTGGCTCAGTACCAAAAGAGAAGCACCTGTTGGGCCTTTTCACTGTTCTTCAGATCCTGCACCTCTCCCTATTGGCAGCAGGCCAAATTGTCCCTCCTAAAACATTCAGCATTTAGGAAGGAGCATAGAGGAACTAAAGGGCTTTTTGGAGTGTTTCCAGCAGGGTATCAGAGGCTTTCTTGGACACCAGTGCTCGGCTTTTCTTTTGTTTTCTGTAATGTTTGTTATTTTTTATTTATTAGACCTTTTATTTTACAAAACACCTCTGAAGGGCAGTCTCGCCAAGATTATTTTAAACCAATCTGCAAGGGCTGGACCCTCAGAGATTGATACATTTACACCGGGCTCATGACATGTGTTAAACTGTATCATTAATCCCTGGATGAGACCTCAGGCATTTTCCTCCAGTCCTTGTTCTTAGCACATGGGAGAGACCGAAAACGTGGACACTTTGAGATAAAAATTATGAATCTCCTCCCTCAGTTTTTATCCTGGGCTTTTCACTCTCAGGCATCACTCTGTGGCTGAACCAGACCCATCCCAAATCATTCCAGGCTGATGGCAGAATTATTCCTGCTGCCACAAAAGGTGGATTTCACTCTCAGCCACTTCAGTGGGGAGAAAACCTAAAATCCTTTCCCTCCCCTTGGCTACAGCAGCTCTGTCTGTCAAGGGTTCACTGGAAATCTGTCATTGCATCGTAGGACAATTTAACATCATCAGGA
The DNA here is from genome assembly GCA_008694505.1 of Cyanoderma ruficeps. NCBI lineage: Eukaryota > Metazoa > Chordata > Aves > Passeriformes > Timaliidae > Cyanoderma > Cyanoderma ruficeps. The sequence goes on from VZDJ01000046.1 coordinate 2,458,857, forward strand.
CCATCTCAAAGGGAGAGAAAAAGTGGAAGAAAACACTTTGCAAAATGTTCATGAACCTGTTGGGAAAAGAAATTTCATTTCGATGTTAGTCTTCTAAACTTTTATCACTTTTGTCCCTTTTAATAAATATTAACCCAGACTTTGGAACCAGGAATGATTTTCAAGATGAAAAAAAATTTAAAAGCAAGCAAAAATGGGCAATGTCAGGAATGTCATAACAAATTAACTTTTGGCATTAATAGCTTTTATCCCTTGAGAGTTTACAAAACTAATGAGTTCCATCAATCAGCTCTTCTTTCTAGTGCTTGCTGCTTTCTAGAGTTTGATCGGAAAATTCAAGGTCTCTTTTTTAATCCGTGGTTACTCTGTAATTTACTCCTGTCTTAATTTAAACTTGGCCAGGAGAATCTGGTTAACATTGACATAAAACCCTAAATAAATTTGAAGTGCAGATCTTGCTGTCTTCATTCAAAAAGTCTTAGTGCCACCCCCAAAGTGCCTTGATTTCCTCTTTCTTTTTGTCCTTGATGGATAGAATAAACTAAAATCAGTCACTTTAACCCCATTTTGTGTTATTTTTGGACCTGGCCTTGCCCTGTAGAGGACAAACTCCACCAGCTGCTGAAGGTACAATGAGGACACATCCTCTGGTGCTGGGTAAGAGGATTCATCCCAGCTCCTGTGGGATGTCCACGATGTAGAAATGAGTCTGAGATTCTCACTCAGCAACAGGCACAGTGAGGCCACAGCTCACCTGTCCTCTCACAGGCACAGGTGACATGAATTCCCCTTTTATTCCCATATTCTGGACCTGCTTAAATCCACCTGGATTATTTCACTGGGGTCTCACTTCACTTTTATTTCTGTCTAATGTGATGATGAGTCACATCTGTTGTTTTCCATGGAGCTCCTCGTGGATCCAGAGTGGTGTAAGTGGGAGGAGAAAACTGCCAATGATATTATCATCCTTTTAGGAGGAATCAGCTCCTGAATCAGACTGTCACTACAAAATTCATTTTGCCAACTTGAACATTGCAATATTTATTTAATGCAGAGATTCTACATGGGGAAAAGGACATAGAGAAAAAAAAATTAAAATCTGTCCTCAATGGAAACTATAGGAGTAAAGCAACCATGAGCTAAAAAGAGAGAAGAAATCCCCTATTCTGGAGGGATAGATGGTATGAAATGAAATAGACAGAATAGAAATGCAAATATTCAGAATCTTCATTATCTGTAGTTTCTTTTTCTTTCACTTTCAGAGGAAGCAGCCAAGGAATATCTCAAGAGATCCTAAAGGACAGGAGATGCCTGAGTGCTGCTGAGGGAATGAGACCCTTGGACAGTGCCTGGGACCGTTCCCAGTGTGAAATTGGCCTTTACAGACTGTAAAGGAGCTGGAAGTCCCCACCAGAGGCAAATGTCACTCTCATTTCTCTTCACTTCACCAGTTTTAGTCCATTATAACCCCAGTGAGTCCTGCTGCTCTGATTTATGTCAGCATTCACCCCAAACATTCCCTGAACACCCACAGGATTATTTCTGAATATCTCTGGTGCGAATCACAGGGGAATTTGGTGGTGGAATCAGCTCTAATTTAAAGAACATAAAGGACTAGAGGGAGATCTGGCACAAGAAATGCTCACTGTCCTTTTTTTGTACTTCCACCCCATGCTCCAGTAGAACAAAGCAATTCCATGCTCTTTGGGAGCTGCCTCCTCCTTTATCTGCATGTCTGCATATCCATCTGCCTGAGGCACCAAGGAAACACAGAGCACACAGGGATAAGAAAATGCCACGTTGGACAAGGCTTGGAGCAACCTGGGACAGTGGGAGGTGGAACTGGGTGAGCTTTAAGGTCTCTTCCAACCCAAACCCTTCTGGAATTCTAGGATTTTAAATTTTCCTGGTGAGGCCATGGAGATGGAGGTACCACTGCAGGAATTCCTCCCTGCACAATTCCTTCTCCTGGGCTGGGAAAGAGAAAGCATAACACAAGTGAGCACCACAGCAACTTAAGCACCTCTTATTTTTTAATTTTTAGGGGGTTTTTTGTAAGAAAGAAGCGACAGAGTGTAGAGTGAAGCCAAATTTAAGAAGAAGTCAGAACAAAGAGGTGACTTTGTATTTCATCTGTGATTAAAGCAGGTTATTTATTGTGAAAAGCACCACTAGAGACTGTACCTTGTGCTTCAGGCACTTTTCTGTCTATAAATAGACAGTGTCCAAGGCTGTTTGAAAATATATATTGAAAATGAAGAAATAAAAGATCCCAAGAGATTCATGTTTTGGACAGATTAATCCAAGGGCGACTTCCACTGGAACTGAGGTCACAGAAGAGAAATATACTGAGATTTAGAGGTGTGTCCTGCCTCATGCCAGGATACTGAGATTTCTGGTGTCCTCCTGGAGAAAAGCAGTGTCTGTGGAGAGATCTGAGATGATCTCTATATTGTAGGGGACTTATCCTGAACTGAATTCCCTCCTGGAAGTGGGGACTCGTTGGATCTGAAATACCCCAGGGTACTGGAGACCTCTCCATGGGAGATAGGACAGGTAAAGGCAGCTGGAATAACCCAGGGGGGGTTCCCTGGGACATAGAATCATCAAATTGTAGATTAATTGAGGTTCAAAAACCTATCAATACCAGGTCCACTGCTAGACCATGTCCTTCAACACCTCCAACAGCAAGAGATGCTGTCTGAGCAACTGAATCAGGACTTTGGTGTCAGTGCAGTAAATGTTCTCAGTCTCCTCCACGTGGCATTCTTCTTTCCCTCTTAGCCCCAAAGAGCCAAAATCTGACAGGATCTGTGATCTTGGGTGACCTGCCATTGTCCCCAAGCACGTCACCACCTTTAACAGAGTTCTCCAAGGAGAGGAGCTGTGCTGTTCTCGAGATGTTGCAGATGGACTCAGTGCATTTCAGGGACCCGTTTCTGTCTGGGTGAGGCACTCACTGCTTTGGACTGTCAAAGTCACCATAAACAGTAAAGAACTGCATTCCCTGGGAATGGAGGGCATTTGGTATGGAAACACTGGAATACAGCGTCTGAGCAAGGCTGATCTTCTGCAGAGTCGCTTTTCCCCACTTTCCCCACAGCAATTTTGCCCGTGCAATGTAAAACTTGGGCAGTTTGGGAGTGCCTGCTGCACTGCAACCACTCCACTTCCCAGTCCCTGCTGTCACAGAGAGAAATTATTTCCATGTGAGAAGGAGGTAGGGGAGGTGAGGTCACATTCGTTATCTGGAGAAAACATGGCAGAGTTACCTGGGAGAAAACCAGAAACAACCAGAAGTAACGAAATAAATAAATANGGCACACAAAGCCATGGGGTGTTGGCCTGATCAGACACAGATTTTGCCTTGTAGATGGGGTGGGTTTGATGCCTTAAGTTTCAGCTTTCAGGTTTTTCAGACTCTGTGGTGCCCAGGGGTGCAGCTCTGAGCTCACATTCGGTGTCAGATCTCTGCACACAGCAGGGACACAAAACAAATCCTTTTCCTGCTGCACACCAAGGACAACTTTCAGGCCCAAAAGTACAAACAGGGGTGGACTGAAAAAGGAAAACAAGAGAGGATGGGACTTCATAACCTGAAGCTGTAATTGGACAATTCAACCCCAATATGCAAACGGACCAAAACTTATTAAAGTGTGAGACCTCATGACTGTTTGTCCATTTTGTGACCATTTTGGGTCCACCTTGGGTGTAGCCCTGACCAGGCTCTTGTCCTGCCCAAGATGTGTCCTAAAGGCCTTTTAGTAAATATCTACTTTATTCTCCAGCTCTGTCCAGTGTCTGTTCCAGGTCAGCCTTCCCCAGGCATCAGGTTGAGAGAAAGAGCACAGGGTTACCATCCATCAGCTGAACTCTGCTGCTGGAGCACCACGTGCAGCCCTGACAGGCAGGGAAAGGCTGCAGCTGCCAGAATCAGCAGCCACAAGGCTTCTTTTTTATGAGCAAGCTTAAATGGTTTACCTGGAAAAGCCACCTCTGTCAAAAGTCAGTCATTTGTACCACTCTGGACACGAGTTATTGTCCAGTTTGGCAGTGAAATCCTGCAGGAGCATCCACGGCATCCAGCTGCTGGCACTGACCTTGGCCAGAGAAGTGTCTTCTGTTTAATTGCCCTGTGTTCCTTCCGTGGTCCACAGAGAGCCAGTTAGCATCATCAGGAGGCCAGAGCATGACTTATCTCTCCAAAAGAGGAATTTGAAAGAGATTTTTAGGCCTTTGTAAGTGTCTGTTTCTCTGATGGTAATGAAGTGAGCTGAGGGGGCCTGGTCCAGGTTTAGGCCGAGTCCCCTTGAATCACAGAATAATTTGAGATGGAGTGGACCTTTAAAGGTCACGGAGCCCAACCCCCTCTCAATGAGCAGGGACATCTTCAGTGAGATCAGGTCACTCCAGCCCCCTCTGGCCTGGCCTTGCACGATGGGGCAGCTACAGCTTTCCCCGGGCACCTATGCCAAGGCCTCACCACCCTCACTGTAAAAATCTTCCTTCTGATGTCTACTGAAACCTACACTCTTTCAGTTTAAAGCCATTCCCTGTGTCCTGTCCCTCCATCCCTTGTCCCCAGTCCCTCTCCAGCTCTCCTGGAGCCCCTCAGGCCCTGGAAGGAGCTCTGAGCTCTCCCCAGAGCTTTCCCTTCTCCAGGCGAGCACCCCCAGCTCTCCCAGCCTGGCTCCAGAGGTTGTCAGATGGATTTTCTTGCCTGATCTGTTTTTCTCCAGCCCACATGATCTGCTCCAAACCCAGCTGAGGATCCAAGACATTTATGGAGCGCAATTCTGTGGTAAAAAGCAGCAGCCACCACCCCAGCATGGCCTGGTCTGAAAGAGCCCAGCTGACACACACAGGCAGCATGTGCCAGAAAACTGGGAATAACAGCAATTTTCTTGCATCAAAATGTTTTGCTGATTTCAGGCTACAATGAAAGGAGGGAAAATAGTCTTGAAGGCTTCTTTTTGCCAGTTCAAGGTCCTGTTAAATATCTCCAGTTGCCGAGTGCTTTGATGCAGCCGAGAAACTGCTCCTGAAAACACATTTTCCCTGGAGCATCAACACACTGTGATCTAAAGGAGGAGGGCAAGAGTTCCCAGCAGAAAATCCCAGCCTCTTTAGGTCTGACAGTATGTGCAATTTTAAATCCATTATCCACCAATCTACCAGCTGTGCTTCTTCCACCACTTTTTCCAACAAAAGTATTATATCAAAGGCTGGCAGCTGTCATAATGCTTTGATCCATCTTCAAGTTGCCATTCTGGATTTAATATGACATTGTTAGCTGAGTGAAAGCAAGAGAAATTTCTCTAATCCCAGCATTTAGCAACTTCTCTGTCTTCTAGCCATCCTCAGCCATGGGAACAGGGGAATGTCCACCTTGGATCTGTGCTCCTGTGCTCTGCCATAGGCACTGGCCTAATCTTTGTGTTTCAGGCAGAGAAGTAAACCCGCAACACAATCCAGCCTCTGACACTGTTCCCTGACTCATCCTTTAAAAGTAGGAGATTGTTGCCCTGAGCTTTCTGTCTTTTTGTCTTTCTGTAGAACTTTCTCACGCAGCTTCATGAAAACAATGTCTATTCTTAGAATGTTTACATACTTCTCCTGTGAGAGAAGAAATGATTGATGGTGATGTCCACCATCCAGGTTGAAGAGGTGGCGACCTGTGCAGCCAATCTCTTGACCTCTGTACATATGTATAAAAACTAGAGTCAGATAGAATTAAAAGAGGAGTTTTCTAAACCAGCCATAGTGTGAGTTTCATTTCAGTATTCCTGAAATTGGGACACGCCCAGCTTCGGCCTGCAGCAGGAGATAAACAGCTTTCACAAGAGAATCCTCTTCCCTGCAAGTGAAGGAGCTGCTGAGGACAGAGCCAAGGAGCCTGAAATAACCCACGTGCCACCAACACCCAGTCCAGGGAGCTCTACAGAGCAGTGGCCCCATTGCACCTTCCAACAGTGACGGAGGTCTGCATTTTCCACGGCATTTTCCCTGTGCAGGAGGAATCAGGAGCCCAGAATTAGCTTTGTGGAAGCTTTGGCTCAGTGTAATTCCGTGCACTCACCTGCACACCCCCAGTTTGCAGGGCAAGCCCTTGGCAATCCTGGCAGAGACATTTAGGATTCAACAATCTTTCTAAAATTAGCAAACTCACTTCCCCACCTGCAGGGGCCATCCCTGCCCAAGCTGTGAGTGCTTTTTTAGGAGTAAAGTAATATTTGTGTAGCTTGCAACAGCTCCAGCACAGCATGGAAAATCCTGCTCGTTCAAGCACCTTGTTCTGATGTATAAAAATAGACAGGGTATTGCAGTAAAACACCCCACACCCCCAGCAGGTGTTCCCAAACAGGGGAAGAGTTTCAGTTTACCTTTAGACATTTTAGGAATTTTAACCAGAAAGTTCTGGGGTTTTCTCACAGTAACTGGCTCAGTGCTAGCACAAGAGCGTGGATTGGGCTCTGAGAGTGTAACTCAAAGCCTGTTGTTAATTTCAATGGCAGCAGGGCAGGTTGTACCTCGTAAAACATTCAGTATTTAGGAAGGAGCACAAAGGAACTAAGAGGCTTTTTGGAGTGTTTTTGACAGGGTTTCTCGGACACCTGTGCGAGGCTTTTCTTTTGTTTTCTGTAACATTTGTTATTTTTTTTTATTTATTAAACCTTTTGCTTTACAAAACACCTCTGAAGAGCAGTCTCACTCAAATTATTTTAAGCCAATCTGCAAGGGCTGGACCCTCAGAGATTGACACATTAACACCTGGTTTATAAGACCCTGGCCACGTGCTAAACTGTATCAGGGTATTTGTTTCGTTCCCTGGGAATGGGAAACGTGTAGGAAACAGGGACCGTGAGAGGAAATCATGGAAGATTTGTGCTGTGCTTTAGGGCTGGGACACCAGCTGACTGTGAAGCCACAGCAGGAACATGGACATCTCCTGGAAACCACAAGGGAAGAATGAGTCAAGGCTGTGATTTCCTGGAAATCTCAGGGGAAGAATCTTCCTCAGAGATGCCCGTGAGCCAATCCCAATGAAACCATGTAGAAATCACGGGATGAGGCGGATACCCACTGAGGCTGAAGACTGGGTTTGTCTTGATGTTCAGCTATTAAAAGACAGCAGGAATTTCGGAGGAAAAGGTTTACTGGCTCCTCTCTGGTTTATGCAGCAGACACGTCACCCGTTTAGCTGTCTGGGGTGAGTGCTAAACCTTCAGAATGGAACATAAATTAAGTTCTAAAAGGAATCAAGATAAAAGAACCCAAATAAATGGCTTAAACTGCTGAGCACCAAGTGAAAATGCAAAATGCTGAACACAAATTACAGATGTGTACAGAAACCAGGCATTCCACTATCCCTTCAGAAATGCCTCAGTGAGAGCAGGCCATTCCCTACAAGCATCCCTTTCTCAAGCTGGACATGTCACATTCCTGACACCATCCGGGGGTTGTTTATTGCCTCTGTGAAAACCCCAGGGCAAAGCAGGACAGTCATGGAGTCCCGGCTCAGCCTGGTTTCACCTCACAGTGCTGCAGAATTGTCTTCTCCTGATCCTCCTCTTACATCTGCCAGGAGCCAGCAGCTGCTCACGGAATCCAGGAAATGCAATCTGAGAAATGATCCATCCTACCCAGGCTGGTTTTATGCCAGGAAAGCATTGAGAAGCTTTCTATTCCCATTGAGAAGCTTTCTAGTTCTCCTTCTACCTCTGAGTCTGAAATCCTGGTTGGATTTGCAGAATCTGTGCTCAAGGGGCCATTGGATGCATTGGACTGGTGGGGGCTGGAATCTTCTGTTTTCTCCCCATTTCCTTGCAGACATAGAAAACAAAGTTCTGCAAATTCAAACAGAGATTGGTCTTCCTGTTCCCAACCCTCATCTCCCCTTTTAGCCTCTCCAAAAAGACGCCTGTGTTATGGGGAATATTTATTTATTTTCATTTATAACACCTGTGAGTCCTCCTTGAGGATAATCCTAGTTGGCATCTTCTCCAAACACCTTGAAAAACTCATGAAGAGGCCCCAGATCCACAAGAAAGCACCAAAGACAAAATTCCACAGCTCTGGGGACAGTTTCCCTCTCTGCAGACCAAAGAACTCCTTGAGCTCTCCTGAGAGGTTATTGTTGCCCATGAACCAGCGCTGGGAAATTTCCTCTGTGGGTTGGAAATTGCCACTGCAGGTTCTGGGGAGGGTCAGTCTGTCTGTCTGTCTGTCCCCCAGCTCAACGTGCTACCCCTGATGGACATCCAGCATGGCTGTTGTGTCTCTGCTGCCTTCCCCTGCACCCCGACATCTCCCTCTGCCTTTGCAAGCCCTCCCATAACCTAAACTCTCCTCCAGGTCATGCAGGCTCCAGCTTTTTCCCCTTTCTAGAGAGCTATTTCCTTCTCCACATCCTCTCAGGCCTGCTGAGGAGCTCTCCAAGGAGTTTGCAATGTCAAAACACCCTCATAAATCAGTTCTCTGCAGCTTTCCCAAGAACGAGCGCACAGGCGCCGCTGCGTCCCTTGGAGCCGTTTCCCACCATCCTCTTTAAGAGAATCCAAGCTGCTCCCTGCATTCTCAGCCCTCCAAAAATTCCTCCAGTGTTTTTCTCATTGCGTTTCAGAGTGCACAAGTAGGTGTTTGCAAACAAGCCCAGCCAAACACGAAGGCCCACACTCCCCCATCCTGACTCAACCCAGGCATCAGCGGGGTTTGACAAGCTGTGCAATGCATTATCTCATCCCTGCAGCAGCTTTCACCCACGCCTTGTCCAATCAGGAGCCAGTTACCCCACTAAAAATGTCAAACCAGCTCAGAAAAGGATGCTCGAAAATACCTCATTGCTTTACAGAACCTTACACTGTTCATAACTCTTTTCAGCAAGGTTTTTTTTGATTTTTATTTTTTTTTTCATAATTGTTTCAGCAAATTGGCAGCTCACCCCACCCTGTGACACTGAACAATCAGCCGGGTACTCAGCAGCAATGAGGGAGCACTTCTAAAGTTGCCATCCCAGCCTTCAGGGCCTGATGGCTGTTGGTAGCAAAGTGATACCTCACACTGACACAGCTGAAATCCACTAATGATCTCCTGCTGGGATATTGCTTTCTCACCCATCCAGCAGCAGGACTGCTGAGAAACTCCCTGCCAAAATAATTGCCGCTGAGAACTCTACCTGTCCTTCCCTGGACTTTCCAGCACAGAGTGCCTTGAACAACATAAAAAAAGTGCCATCGGGAGAGGAAGAGAGTCTGATAAAAGGCTCTGACCTCATGATTGCAATGAGTCCTTTATAACGCACAGGAAAGCCAATTGACACTGGAGAAGACAAGGAGGGAAGGGGGACCATATGTCTCACCTCCGTGGCTGTCAGCACATTCCTGACTTGTAAGAAAACCTGGTCCTCGGCCAAATGCTCTGTTGTCACTTTCTGAGCAAGGCCTAGAGTGCACATCCTTGCACTGGCAGTCCTGGGCTGTGTGTGAGATCCATGCTCACTCCACAGCACCAAAATGCCCTCAAGAAGTGCAGTCAAAAGAGTGATGGGGTTTGGAGTTGCTTTGATAGGAGTAACCCACTGAAAACCCCAAAGCCTGTAGTCTGGAGGTGGTGCTCTCAAGTATAATTCTCAGAAATGTCAGCAGTGTCTTTGTGTCCCACCCTCTGTGCTCTAAATTTATCTCAGATTTTAGCACAGCACCAGCACAATGGGATGCCTAACACAGAATACGTGTCCCCCTGTATTTTCATTCTGGAAAAATGTACCCAGGTTTGAGACAGGGTGTTAGAATGTGGCTGGTCTGTCACCCAGGTCCCCAGTCTCTTCCAGACTCCAGGGGTCCCAGGGAGAAGCAAAATTCCCATTCACCTCTAGATGGTAAAAGGCATCCCCAGAATGCCCTGTCTTGGTGCCTGGGGGAAATTCCTGCCATCCAGCTGTGCCAGAGAGACTCCTAAAGCTTCCGATGAGATAATCCCACCCCAGAATCCTCAGGGAAAGGTAGAATTTGGTGCACCTGCCCTGGCTTCACTGTAGAATTCCTCCATACCCCAATCCTTTGGGCTTTGCTTTCCCTCACTGGAGCTCCACAGCTCAGTGCCAAATATCTGCTGTACCACCTCCCTGCCCCTGTCCTTCATGCAGTGTCCATCCTTCTGAGCAGCCTCCCACCTTTCCATCTGAATTGTTTAAAATCCTGGAGCCTGTAGAACCCCCAGGGATTTTCCCTTTACCACACCACAAATAAATGCCATCCTGAAGCCCTTTCCATCCTGCTCACCACATCTGTTAATAAACCCCATCAAACTCCTCCCTCTTTCACCTCCTCCTGCTTTTCCTTCCCCTCTATCCACCAAGTTACACAAACCTGCTCCAGCCACAGGTTCACAGCTGGTCCTTGGGATCAGTGCACAAAGCCTGAGCAAAATCCATGAGGTAAAGCCAAGCATCTGGTTTTTTATCCTCATGGCAGATCCAGGAGCTGCTCTTTAGCCAGGGAGAATATCAAGGAAACAATCTCTGGCCAAAACAGCTTTTAAACCTGTTGAACTAAGGTGTCACATTGCCTGGACTGTGAGGTGTGGCTTTACCCTGTTAGTGCAGGTAAAGAGCTTCCCACAAACCCCAAAGTGGCATTCAGACACTGTGAAGGGGTGCCTGGCCCAGGCTGACCCCCTGTTAGCACAGCCAGTACTTTCTAGTAAAACACTGACTAAAATTAGCAGTGGGAAATACAGAAGGGCTGTCATGAATAAGGTTTATAGGCCAAAAAAAGAGCTGGAAGTAGAAATAACTTTTATTAAATTAACTGGTGGGTCTATAGAAAGTAAACAAACTGTTGGGTGCACAGGATGTTTCCTCCAGAAGCAAATGCCTCCGAGCTGCTACTCAGCCTTCAAAACTCAACGTGATTTTGAGCAATCACACAGATTGTAACCAGTTGCTAAATCTGGCAGGGAAACAAGGCTTCCTTGTTGTCCCAAGTGCATATGGAATTCAGAATGCCTGCCAGGGAAGGGAGGATGTATGTCTGGGAGTGTGATGTGTTTGAGTGACGGGGAGAAAGCAAAATGTTTCGTGTTTATTTTTATCTGGGGTCAGTGTTGACTCAGAAGCAAGGCAACAGAGACTCGGGGAAAAAACAAACAATAACAACAAAAATAAATTTTGAAAAATAGGTTTTGTGATGGCAGGAGCTGCTCGTGTCTGCAGGTGCTGAGGGAAGCTGGCGCAGTCTCTGGTCTCATGAGTCATTTACAGGTGTGAGGACACAAAGCCCTTGGGCCTCTATCTGCAAACCAGCGTGGGGCTGGGAAACTCACAGGGAGAGTTCATTGAAACCTGGATTAAATACTCCAGCCTTAGGCTGAAGGTATTTTAAGACTGAACTTTGTTTTGCTGTACAATCTCCCACAAGCTCTTCTTAGCTTGATCCTTCCAGCAGCTTGGAAACCACCAAAGGAGAAAAGACAAAGCAAAAAAGCTCACTAGAGGGTCCCTAAGGCCAGGTCCATGCAGCTCTGCACAAGGCTGAACAGCTTAGACATACCCAGGACAAGGATGAAAGAACAAAGAAATCCAAGACTGGGAGCTCATCCCCACCTATACATCACAGAATCACAAAATACCAGGTTGGAAAACACCTCAAGGTTCAATATTTCTTGGGAAAAGCACAGTCCAAACAAGATAGCCCAGCACCCTGTCCAAAAGACGCCCAAAATTCTCCAGGATTGGGAATCTACCACTTCCCTGAGAGATACTATTCCAGTGGCTGATAGATCTCATTGAGAAAAATTTTCCTCTTGTGTCCAATTGGAATCTCTCCAGGAGTAATTTGTACCCATCACCCCTCATCTTTTCCATGTGGCTCCCTATAAAAAGTGAATCTCCATCTCTGCAGCCACCCTTTGAATACTTTCAAACATCAAGAAGACCTTCATCCATTACTTTGAGATCCATGGAAATGGCCATAGTCCTGTGCTCCAAAATATCTGTGTCCCTGAGCTCCAGACCCAGAAAGTCAGAATTATGAAGGAAAATAAGTCAGCCTGGGAAATGCTGAGCCCATATTCCCTCTGGGACCTGAGCTTCAGACCTAGATGGTCTCCTTCTTTTCTCCTCTGGAGACACAAAGTTTTCAGGTCTTCTCCACCTTCCAGACTTCAACAGATTTCTCTTGCCAGAGAAAAAGAAATCCACGTTCACCTGCCTGTACAGGTCCTGGAGGCATCTCTTTGGCAGACAACAAAAAGTCCTAGGGAAAAATTTAATCCATAATGTAAAATTTAACCCCTGTTCTTCAATTATTCACTTCGTCTGCAATTAGGCCAAAGCAGGCTTGTCAGCTCTCTGGGTCAGACCCCCCAGATCTGCTTCCATCTACCAGGCTTCACCTTAATCAGACACACAGAGTGATGAGGGCTGGCCTCCAGTGAAGGTCACTTACTTCTACGTGGTGATTAGTGATCCCTGCAGTAAAAATGCTGCTGTACTTCCCCTCACAAGCCCATTGCTTCAAGTGACTGCACTCCAGTGAACCAAATAAAACCCAGTCTGTTCACCAGCTCACAGGATGGATTTTCAGAGCCGTGACTGTGCACGAGGCTTTTCTCTCTCACATTTACGTTGTGCTCATCTCTGGTGTGAAAACGTGAGAACAGCACACATGGCCACAACGTCACAGGAATGGAGAGGGCTCCACATGGTGCCACAGATCTATTTATTTCTCCTGCACCTCCTGAGGTTCCTCGTGCTTCTCCTTGTGATTGTCTCTACCTGCATGAAGATGACATTTTGTTTTCTTCTCAGTTATCATCAATGATTCAAGCAAACCCCTCCAAGATTTCTGTTGCCAGTGGGAGGGTTCATGAATGCCTATTATCCAGGATTTAGTACTCCTGAATGCAGGAATATGCAGGAATGAGGAGAGCCCAGAGGCAGGAAGGCTGCAAGGCAGGATCTGATAAATTGCAAGTGGGTAAATGAGATGAAATGGGGAAATTATATATATGCAGTGCTTGAATATATAAAACTTCTCCAGGAATAAAAAAAAAGTGTTGCAGTAGCAATGTCACCACTGCCTCTCAGACCATCACACCATCAGGGCTTTGGAGCTGGGGTCAGGATCTTTTAGGGAAATTGCTGATAGACTCCCAGTAGAGCTTATCTTTCCACATTTCCAGAGCTGCTTTAGAGAACTGGAGGGAATGTCACCTTGTTAGGAGAAAAAAATCTAGGGAAACTTCTAGACTCCTCTGGAAAAGCATTTGCCCAGTATCCACATCTCTGTTTTGGGAGGACAGGCTCGAAAGCAGAACAGAGCAGGGGAGGGATGCACCTTGCACAAGTTGTCCCCTCTTGGGAGCAGAGAGATCAGGGGATTGGAGCTGCTGGGAAGGTGACTCAGAGGAGAAGACAGCAGGTCCTGTGTGCATCTGCAGTGTCTCATCCCAGAGCAGGGATATAATGAGGTGTTCGTCATTGCTGGTTGTTCTATGGATGGGCTGGTGACAATTTGTCTCTCTAGTTCTTATTTGCCACGTATAGTCTATTACATACATCCAGAACATACAAGAATACATATGCATGTTATGGGGATGTTTTTATATTAAATACACTCAGAACAGCTAAATATCAGCCCAAATAAGCCCTAATCCCAGGGGTCACTGTACCACTGCTGGCCCTGGCAGAGGTGACAAGCACCTTTTTCTCTGCTTGGCAATTGCAGTTTCCAGCTGTCTTCTGAGTCTTCTACATCTCTGAGTCATCGTATAGAATATTAGTGCCACACAAATTACTCTTTGAAATGCTCTTCATAGGCTGTCCAAGCCAAAAGCAAGGGTGAATCCAACAATGTCATTGTTTAGGATGAAATTGCCTGAGTTGGAAGAAGAGACAGGAGGTCCCAGCTCTGGGACTGCTCTCCTGCTGTTGCAATTAAATTTATGTGAAAAGGCAATTTTAAAAAAAAATTAACCAACCGGAGTAGGTTTCCAAGAGTGGGACAGTGGGGGTGGAAATATTCCAATGGAAATATCCTCCGCAAACCTGGCCAACCACATTTGGGCAAGTCACAAGAAGCTCTACCAAACCACACACAGCTCCTGAGAGCCTTTGCTGCTGAGCAGCAGCGCCAACTGGGGACGTATCAGAGGGATGAAATCTGGGGTGAAAAAACCTGGAAAACTCCAAGTTACGATTCCCCATGTGCCAGGTCAGCTCTCCCTTTCCCACACAATTCCCAGACACCAATTGGAGGTCAGCAGGAGGTGGGACTCACCCATCCACATCATGCCTGTGAACAGGCTGCACCAAGAGCATGTTCATCCCTTTTTCCAGAGACGTGGAAGATCTTGGTCTCAGGAAGGAGTTAAATTAGGAGATTGTTGCTTTTTTCAACATATCTGTATCTTTTAAACACAAAGGATAATACCTGCAATCACGTAGCACAATAGATGTTTTCTGCTAGTTAGGATTTTGCACAATAAAACTTCTTTGTTTGGGAAAGAAAAAATTATTCTCTGCTTTAGGAAAAAGAAAGGAAGAAGAAAAATAATATACCTTCCATTTAGGCTTCTATTGAGAGAGATTATAATGAAAAACTCCCTCATTTTAAATGCAACCATTTCAGTCAGCTCATTTTAACTATTATGAACTGACACTAACAAGTGAAGAACGTAGCTCCTTTTTCATCTCTTTCTTCCTGTGCTTTTATACTTTTGTCAAGGGCAGAGCAATTAAGCTTTACTCTTTCCACATGATCAGCTGGTCAGAAGCCCAGGAGAGGAACAGGCTGACCAGGCAGAATGTGATTCCAAAGGCAGGATGCTGAGGGGAGAGAGAAGAGAAGAAACACTCAGGTGCCATTTCTTCAGATGAAATATTATGCTGGGGAGATACTCAGCCCTTGCTGAATATTTATTGCTTACTTTTAATGACCAAGCAATGACCTCCAGCACACTGGAGCATTCATGGTGCCTTCTCTGAAATGCTCAAGTTGAAGATTGTGACAGTCTGCAGAATGAAGTGACAGAGTGGATTGTGACCAACATGGATTTCTCTCACCTGAGTGCAGTGGTCAGGTCCATGCTTCACCTTCCCAACCCATGGAAACCTCAGGGCAACCTCTCTAACCTTATTTTTGGGTGTTAAATGAGACAATTTAGAGCATGCTGCCTGGCTGCTGATACAGGAGGTCACGGCTGACACCATTAGAAATTTCCAGCAGCTCTCATTAAGCTGACTGAATCTAGCCCTTGTAGTCCAGGGACAGGCACTTGGACAACTAATTAATGAAAAAACTGAGTTTGGACTTTGAAGTGTCTTTGCCTCCCCCACAAGTTGTCCTGTCATCTCCAAAGGCAGCCACCTGCACTCACCACCTGAGTCAGACACTTCAGGCCCATTTGAGGTCATCGAGAGAAACTGGCACTTCTAGATCACAAATTACCTACCCTGGGTTTGGATGAGTGAGATCTTCTTACCAATTTCTAATCCAGAAAATATAAACTTATGAGTGATTGTCTCTAGCTGCATGAAAACAACATTTTGTCTTCTTCTTCCCAGTTATCATCAATGATTCAGGCAAACTCTTCCGAGATTTCTGTTCCCAAGGGGAGAGTTCATGAATGCCTTTTATCAAGGATTCAGCATTCCTTGGCTCAGAAGACCTGTAAGTCACAAGACAGGATTTCCAACCCATTCTGTTTCTACATGGAGTAGGTGGCTCAGAGGTGACCAGAGAAAAGCCAGCACCAGGCCAGGGTTGTGGGAAAGGGGATTTAATAGGATTGTTCAGAAAGCACTCTTGAGCTCTCCACCATTAAATGGAGGTATGAAGGAAGCAGAACATTTCAGCCAGGGGCTAGAGCTCCTCTTCTGTCCTTTGATGGCCTTCAGCATCATATTGGTGAGTCCTTCTGTACTGGTTTTGAAAGCAAAACCAGTGAGAGACTCCAAGTCAGAAATACAATTTAATAGGAAGAGAAAAAAAAAGTAAAATAAAATAAATGCAATAATGCAACAGACCACTGACAGAGTCAGAATACAACCTGACACCCTGTTGGTGAGGGTGCTGGAAAGAGTCCAAAAGTAAGCCCTCCTGGAGTGGCAGACTTGGTTCTGTTGGAAGCAGAGATGGTCCAGAGATGGGTCCCGTCTTCCTTCAGGAGTCCCGTGGGAACACTGGATGTTTGGTGACACTTGTGGCTCCTTTTTATCTGGGTGAAAATGGTTTGGCTCCTCCTCCCTGAGTGGAGCATCTCACAATGGGATGATGTAATGTGTCATGTCATTGGTCAGTTTTAATGGCCCATTAACAGAAGATATGCCCATGGAGGTAATGGGAAGGTAAACAGAGATAAGGAACAATGCCCCACCCAGCTTTAACAGCTGGCTTGTTATCAGAGAAGGCAGTCACACCCTCCCTCCTGGAGTTACAACAGATAAAGAAAAAACACTTCCCTAACTGGATTTCAACAGATGGAATAGAATAAACTTTTTTTTGGTTACATAACCCAAGGCACCTCCTCTCCTCTCCTCTCCTCTCCTCTCCTCTCCTCTCCTC